>CM059267.1:9919085-9936585 GCA_030347295.1 Setipinna tenuifilis | reverse complement strand
GTCTCCTGCACACCCTAGGTGCATATGTGCGTGTGTGTGTGTGACTGAGTGATTGTAGGTATGTGTGTGCGTGTGTGAGTGTGTGTAAATGTTCAAGTGTGTGTATGTGTGTGTGCGTGTGTGTGACTGTGACTGTTCGTGTGTGTGTGTGTTTTGAGCATGTGTGATTTTTTTTCTTCATGTGCATTAAAAAGACGAGGATTAAAGTGTGTGAATATCTGCGGGTGCTTCAGTATGCTTGTTTATCTGTGGAAATAAGCAGTTGCTTTGTGTGTGTACAGTACCTGCGCCTGTGTGTGTGTGTGTGTGTGTGTGTGTCTGTGTGTGTAAGTGTGTGTATTAATATTCATCTGCTTGTACAGGTGTGTGTTACATAAACAGTCGGCATGTACAGCATTTTTTGTGTCCAAGTAAATTTCATACATCTGCATGTGCGTATGTGAGGGGTGTGTGTGCAGGAACCTCCATGCAATGCATACAGTATGTACATATATGTGTGCCTTTATGTGTGTGTTTTGTGTGTTTTCTGCATGTATCTAATGTCTGCGTGGTGTGTCGCATGTGTGAGTGTGTATTTACTTGTGTATGTGTGTGATTGCACACGTGTGTGTGTGTGTGTGTGTGTGTGTGTGTATGTGTGTAGAAGTAGCTCTTCCATCTTGAACAACCCTTCCCCATTCATTTCCCACCAGGAGATGAAAGTGACAGCTCTCAGCCATCGGGGCATGCCTGTGATGATGTGAGGCACTGAGAGAGAGAGAGAGAGAGATAGAGAGAGAGAGAGAGAGAGAGAGAGAGAGAGAGAGAGAGAGAGAGAGAGAGAGAGCCTGCGGAGGCCACAACTTAAAGGCGAATGTGCAGACTACCAGAATACTGGAGCACTCAGACCTCTGGCCACGCTTCATCTAATTGCTTCACTTCACCCGTGAAAAAATTACTCCCCAGGTGGATGTGTGTGTGTGTGTGTGTGTGTGTGTGTGTGTGTGTATTTGGGTGGGTGGGATGGTGGGGGCACTTATGATACCTCTACTCCGACCTCGGTCAATTACCTGCACCTGGATAGGCTGTAACACTGTGCACACATGGGACACATAGAATTGCCCACACATATATTTCAGGTGTCAGGGGAACATGCTGGAAAGGTATAGGCTTATAACTACAAACTAAGACTTGAATGCAAGATTTATAGTTCCGCTGCTGAAGCTGTATGTCCATGTGGAAAGAAGACCACAAACTATAAGGGTGTATTTTCCTTATCATTAATAAAAAACATAAGTACAGTTTGGGCTGAATATTGACACATCTTACAGGTTATCTTTTTTGTTTGTTAGATGGTAGTTGTGAGGTAACTTCATATTAATTTAAGATGTAAAACAATTATCTCTGGCCACTAGCAACGTACCTGCAGTGGACCACAATAGGTCCAGCATCTGGAGGATTGAGGAATTTGACCTGGCGCACAAAGCCCAGTAGGCCTGTGGCATAGCAGGGTACGCCGTGATCAGGCCAGCTGGTGAAGTGGAACTGACGGATCTCTCGAATCTCATGGTGGCTCTTCTGGAAGAGAAACACACAGACACACACAAAAGGTCCTCATAAGACACTGAATACAAGAAAAAGTGTGTGTTACAAACACCGGCTCAAGCTGTAATGACTCGTTCCTGTGTAAATAGTGTCTGCTTGTTAGCTTATCGGGTTTTTACTATTGCTCATTTAAAAGCAGTAAGAGGGTTGCGTTTACTGTAAGTCTGGTAAAAAGGCGCTTTATTCTCTGTCTTAGTGAAACACAACTAACGTGGGTGTTTGGAGCGTAGAAACATACGACAGCTTAGCTCCGGGGGAAGTAGGTCTTAACAAGAGAGGGCGATTTCATAATGTAACTGGAGCTTAATTAGTTCCCGATTCATACAACACCAACAGAAAAAAAACACCCTCCAAGCCTCTATTCCTTACAGTAATGAGTTCGAGCCTGCTCGTCATCCCAGTGAACAACACAAACACACCAGCTGAGCCTCATAAGGAAGAAGTAATAAAAGCTTTCCCTGTCCACTACTGGATGTTTGGTGGAAGAAAAGGGGGAGAGGGAGGGAGGGAGAAAGCTAAAGCGAAAGAGAAAGAGAGAGCGAGATTGAGAGCGAGAGCGAGACCGAGAGTGAGTGAGTGAGGAAGGGAAGGAGGGCAGGCAACACTCATTTAGCCAGGAGCTCGGCCGCTGATCTAAACCCTATTCAGAGGACATCATCCAGCTCATAAAAGGCCTTTATGTGTGCAAAGTGCCCATTTACAGTTCCGCTCGGCTACAGTAGTAATCGCGGAGAGCTCACACCTCCGCCGCTAGCATTAGCAGGGAAGCGCTTAATTGCAGTTTGGGTTTGTGAGCTGTGTAATCCCTCCTGCCAGCCTGATATGCCAGCGAGCCCACATAGTTGTTACAGAGGCAATAGCATTCGGCAGACGTGGGAGGGTGCCATCCCCTTGTGTGTGTGCGTGAGTGTGTGTGTGTGTGTGTGTGTGTGTGTGTGTGTGTGTGTGTGTGTGTGTGTGTTGTTTTTTTCACATGTGTCTGGTTATGCGTGCATGTAGTTTGAATGCCACACAAACAAACATACACACACACACACACACACACACACACACACACACCACACACTTGCATGCGTGCATGGTTAAGACAACACATGCAACACTCTGCTGGAGTTGTTGTTGTGTGTCTGGTGCTCTACCGGAGGTGGGAACCGTGGACAGCTGCCAGGCGCAGTGGGCTGCTGCTTATCTCAGTCTGGCTGGACACACACACACACACACACACACACACACGGCATGACTGGCAGCAAAATCTATGCAGTAAAATATTACTAATTGCCCTTCACTGTTCCTTCATCACCCCTTTTCATCACTTCAGCTGCCTTTATTGGCCACAATTAAAGAGATTTAACACACAGGCAGACACACAATGGAACAATAGTATTTCTGAGCCACATGGAACTTGACCATGGAGCATTCACATGAATTATGTTCCATTCTCACGGCTCAGTAAAAGCTGCACATATAAGCTGCACATATCTGGACCCTATGTTGACCCGGACATGCTGTGAAGCGCTTACTGTGGAGGGGGAATATGCTGTGAGATATACTCTTACTGTCTGACTGACAGGTCACTTCAGCTGCCTTCATTGGCCACAATTAAAGAGATTCACAGACACACACACACACACACACACACACACAATGGAACAATTGCATTTCTGAGCCACATGGAACTTGAACATGGAACATTCACATGAATTCTGTACCATTCTCAGCGACTAGCGAAAGCTGCACATATAAGCCGCACATATCTGGACCCTACAGTATGTTGACCCAGACATGTTGTGTGGTGCCGAGGGGGAATATGCTGTGAGATATACTGTTACTGTCTGACTGACAGGTGGAGTGGCTATGGAACTTGCTGACAATCAGCCATTGTAATGTCTGAGAGAGCCGCCCTCAAAAGAAGGCGAGCAAGGAAAGCGATTTCCTTTGCAAATAAAAGCCAGCATTCTCCGGCATCTTTTTCCATTTAGACTTCAACACGCAACAATGAAAATGCACTCATCTGTAAGAGCTCCAGCACAGCACAGGGTTTTTTCCCCCCTTTTTTTGCATTGCTCTAATGTTGTGAAAAAAGAACATCTACATAGTCTGCATCTTGTTTGTATTTTTCGACAAATTACAACGGGACGTAATTAAAGGTTTCATTGTGGGATTTCATTGCTCCGCTTGATTTTGTTCAGTAATGATTAAGAGTTTTTTTTTGCAAAAGTCTCAGGTATATGCTGCTCCAGGTTTTTTAGGTTTAAAAAAAAAACTAGAAAAGGAAAAGGAGACAGAAAGCAGCACGTCGCCTGCCAAGTCCACGTGCAGCCGGCTGCCTGACAGTGAGGATTACCTTCTGGACGGTGAAGGTGCGGATGACGTATTCTGCCAGAGGCTCCGTCTCGATCAGCGTCACTTTGATGTCGCCGTACACCTCTGTCTCGTCGGGCCAGTACCGGACACACTTCACCTGCGATGAATGCGGAGAAGGTGGTGGCACTCAGTCAGGGAATGACACTCAAGGGGGGGTAGTGACACGATCATCACGAGGTGACACGATCATTTTCAAAACAATATTACACACAATGTTCACTGATGACATTCATCAAGGGAACCCATATAGCTATTATGATTACACGACCCACTGCAGTTACCAGATACACAATAATTACCGAGAGTGGGTGGGCTATGTTTCAAGGTTGGATTAGAGACCTGGACAATAAGCTGACGCCTCTGCTTGAATGTTTTTTTAGTTTTTAAATACATAAAGTCGTGCAATTTTTTCCTATTTTAAAAGCGCACTCAGCCAAGATGTGGTTTTTCTTTTACACCTTCAGAGAACAAAAGGAAGAGAGCCTCACCCTGCCCACTTCAACCAAGTTGGTAACCATGACGATGCTGCCGGAATTCTCCTGCCAAATCATCCTCCAGAAGTCTCTCACCGTTTCCTGCATGGGCCCTGTGAAGCATGAGCAAACCCCTCCTCCATTCATCATACTGACAACACAGTAGCTCATAGTTACCGTAACAGATGACTGCATTGTTTAAAAGCCAAGAAATGATCTAATGTCATATGTGCATCTGGAAATTCATAGCTGTGATTTGGTTTGTTTCCTTTTTTTTTCTCTACATGGCTTGATATTTCTTTTTCACCGTCTTTGTTTTTTTTAATGTGCATCCTTTGATTACCTTGAGTGGCGATGTAGTGCCTTGGTCTGTGATACCCCTGTGCAGAACAAGAAAGAAAGAAGCGGAAATGACAGTAAACACTTTGAAATATAAACATAATTGCAATTGCAACGGTCCCTTTTCAAAAATCTTGTTTTCCTCTCTAGTCAGATAATGGACCACCCTGACATGTTTCCAAGTGAGTCAGAAGCAGATATTTCTGTACCACGCCTCTCTGAATTCATTGATGTGACAAGGTAATTTCGACTCTCTCCATGAGACGCTGTGCGAAATTGCACACACAACTCCCACCACCGCACACCACCCTGCCACCCCCCTCACCTCCACCACCCACCTCTCCTCCCTACCCTCTCCCCCCCCTTATTAGCATGGCAACCACTGTGAGAGAAATTAACAATCACCTTAACTTAAGCTCCCACACAGGCAGCTTGCAGGTATTAAACCCCCCACCCCCCCTCCCCTTTTTTTTCTGTCAGGATCTCTTTACAGCCGAACAAGTTATTGTTTTATTGCGAGGATTCGGGTTGGGAGATGAGATCCCTAGTGTTGGCTGTGACTGCAACCCCATGCTGACATCCCCTGAAGGGAAGGGCTACTTGTGGGCCCACACCGAATAATGGACTGCTATATTGACAGTGTCATTACGTTTATTACATCATGGCAAAAAAAGGGCTTTTCTTTTTTTTCAATGTGTGTAATCAGCAGGATAGATGTATTCAATGATGCGATTACTTATCGACATAATCACCGCTATCCTGATTTGACAGGCGAGGCAGGCCCCTGTTCTCTTCTTTTCATGATTCACAAAGCCTATTCAGACTAAATGGCTACTCATTGAAAAGGTTACATTATGTTCAAAATAAAACAGAATAATGTAAATAATAGTTCAAAACATATAGGACCCATATGATATGAGATTCATAAAAAACATGTAGAAATCACACTTGACATGCAATACTTGCATGACAAATCTGTGCTAAAGAGCTTGCATAATACACTTCACACTAAGATGGCATTATGCAGGTCAAAATACAAGGTAGGCTGTATGTTAAAAAGGGTATGTTTTCTAGGGTATTGCATTTGAAATGAGCCACATCTATGCACGTTATTATGGTTATATACTACATAGAAAAATAACATTAGTGAATTTTACATGATTGTCTGGGACTAAGACAATCTGTTCTTCTAAAGAAATGTTACATTCCTGAATGCATTACACTTTGTAAGGGAGATTGTCCTCTACTCGTTGGCATAGCCGACTTGATTTGCCTTTAATGCAACTCCAGATGGTAGTAGGACTATTAGAACAGACATAGCCCTCATTTTCAACTGTTTCTTTCAACTCTTTCTTTCATTTATTTATTTCTTCACAAGGTCATATGTAATGGAAGCAGGTCATTGACAGAGTCAACACAAGTAACAGAGAGCTGTCTCTTTCACAGACATGTCCATTTACACATTGCTGTCATTACAGTATGTACATTACCCCACATTGCCTCTCATTACACTTTCCCATCCGACGCCTGCTCTGTACTTACATCAATGTAGTTGGCGTTGATGTAGTCGGAGTGGGGGTCGCCATCCAACGGTTGCAGCCGGACCCGAGTGTGATCATCTGTGGGGTCAAATGTTGAAAACAAGCAGGTCTAAAGTTACATTTACTAGTACAGGGGACACATACAACTGCATTGCCTGGACCTGCACCTGAGCTGCTGCCAGTTTTTCACAGTCTGCTCTGACTGCTGTAGTCACGGTTCATTTTCATGGTGGGTTTTTTTTTTGTTCAGCCGTGAAGGAGTGTTCACTCTAAAATGTTACAGACATAGATATAGATTTAGACTCGTATGTTGTCAGTAAAAATCTACCCATGGAAAAAAAAAAAAAAAAAATCAGGTGAAAGCCTGAGCTCATGGCTGAGAGTGGGCAGCCTTTCTCTTTTCTCTGCTTTTCTGAGAAAAACTTGCTCCAATTTTCTCGTGGCAAATCCTATTTCCCAACAAAAAATGGGATCGTTTTTTTTCCCCTCATAAAGCCAGAACACTGCCCGAGGGGTGGCTGGTGGAGAGAGAGACAAAGCCTGAGAATCTCCTTTTCTGTAGACTCATTTGTTCCACGGAAAGCCACCGCATCACACCATGAGCCTCAGCACACAGAGACAAGTCGTCAGGCGGCCTGAATGAAATTAATTATGCCTTCCTCTCTGCGAACATGTGCAGCGAGATGGCTCCTCTGCAACACCTTATGCACCTGTCTACGCCGTGATCTCTTAGCATCTGTGCAATCACAAGACCGTAATTCAGCGGCCCGGTGACAGACAGGCAGGGGCTTGGCGAGGATTCCAGGGCCTCCTGTAGTCACGCACCCACTCGACATTTCGCTTTCGCCTCTTAAAGGAAAGGTGGAGTGTTTTTTTGCCCTCTCTTCACACATTCACCCACCAGTTTGCCTACGCCCCTTGAAGAGAAGGTGGGTGTGTTTTTTTTTTTCTTTTTTAGAATGGGGGGAGTGGAAAGCAAACAGACTGCATCGACTGTCTCATCCAAGTGATGAGCGACTCTATGTAGGCAGGCCAAAGAGCTGACCGAAGCTGAAGGAGAGGCTTGGTTCACGAGAGGCTGCAGAAGTGTGGAGAAGAAGATTGCTGAGTCCCACGGGATTCATACAACTCACTCTCTCTCCTCCCTCGCATTTCTTAAAAACTTCCACCTCTCACTTTTTTCTTCCTCACCATTTGTCTCGTCACATCCCTTTCTCTCTCTCTACCTCTGTCTTCCTGACTCCTTCTTCTCCCTCCCTCCATCCATCCCTCCCTCCCTCCTCATCTCTCTCTTTTCCTCGCGTGCACTTTTATAACCAATCTCTCTTGTTCTTTGTTCATGATGCTCTCTTTCTTCCATGCTCTCCTTCTCTCTTTCTCTCTCTTTGAAGGCACGGGCTCGCCGGTCAGCCTGTCTGCCTCTGTGTTTGTATACTCCTCAGAAAAGCTCATCCTCTGACTCTGGGCTCTGTCTGCCTCAAGCCTGCCTCAAGCCTGCTCCTTTCATAGAGGAGAAAATGTGAGCAAAAGAAAGAAAGAGAGAGAGAAAGAAAGAAGAAAAGAACGAAAGAAAAAGAGAAAGAGAAAGAGAGTGAGGGCATGCAGAGGAAAAGGTAATTAAACAAGACTGTGTCAGCTGTCATAACAAAAGCGCGCAGCAGGGGTGATTCTCTGCAGCCGCCGCCCTGAGTGACTGTTTAATTGGGCAGGGACCGCACGGTCCACACACACACACACACACACCGCCCACCATCCCGACAGCACCATCGCCACAGCCCCAAACACACAGCTATACCACCGTACACCTCTCATCTTCTTCCTCTTCCTCCTCCTCTTCCTCCTGCTCCTGCTGCTCCTCATCCCCCCCCCCCCCCCCCCCTCCTCCTCCCTCCCCATCTTCCCTGACAACAGCATCATGCTCTTGACCACGGAGTGTCTCTACCTCTCATCTGCGCCATCAGTGCGGATGAGAGTGTAAGAACCCACTCTCTTTCTCGAGTCAGGGGGGGCAGGTGTTTGTGTGTGTGTGTGTGTGTGTGTGTGTGTTTGTGTGTGTGTGTGTGTGTGTGTGTGTGTGTTTGTGTGTGTGTGTGTGTGTGTGTGTATGTGTAAAGGTAACTGCAGCACAGAACAGTGTGATGCACTCTTAAGCTTGCCCTCTGCCACGGCGAGAGCCTAAAGAAAGAAAAAAGAGCAATTTCGCCGGCAAGGGAATATCAATACCAAGTGCTGTGTCAGGTTTCAGTCACAGGCTGAAAAGCTCTTCTTTATCAACTAATGAAACACTGCAAACTGTGCTTAACGTGGCACAATGAAACCCCACTGGCTCATTACAGCCCTAACCACCATGGGACAATTTGGCTCCTCTTCTTGCACTTGGATCCTATTTTACCTCATGGACTCATCCAAACCCCTTTTCTAAGCTCCAGGCTGCCGAGCAGGGCAAAGTGTGTTGCCCATTCACCAGCACCTAATTCTTCCGCTGACACTGAAATATTAAGCCTCTGTATTAAGTACCAATGCACATATACTGTGCTGAGCTTGGCTTTCTCCAACAACTATAAATAATCCTTAGAGAGATTCAGTCAAGAATGCTTTTGTAGAGACCCGTAGAGTCCCAGCTGGTTTCATAGATGGTCATGATTGCAGCTTATGGAGGTTACATTTCAGGTTTCTGAGGGTTTAATTAGCTTTTATTTCATCATGAGTGTTTAAATTCATCCTGCAGGTAAGCACACACATATTAGTCTTATACCCACGAGCCTCCAGTACACAAACCATTAATAACACAGATAAGAGGCGTGGGGGGCTTATTATAAACACACATACACACACCTACACACACACACACACACACACACACACACACACACACACACACACACACACACACACACACACACAAAAGTTTACATTTACATCCTTATGGGGTACTCCAAAAATATAATAAAAAATACTTAACTGTGCACAGACCAACCCATGCCTAACCCTAACCTGACTTGTTTTATTAATGAAACGACCAGAAAAAAACACTGATAGATTATCACCCTTTGTCTGGTTTCCCTATCTTGGAAATGTGGAAATTTTGTGGCCCATATGTGTAGCTTTGACTGGTACACACACACACACACACACACACACACACACACACACACACACACACATAAACGCCCCCCCCCCCCCACACACACACACACACACACACAGGTTTGGCTGCTTCTCTACTACACAGCGCCATCCCTAAAATGTCACAGTCCTATTAATCACCGCACTAATGCCCACGGTGTCCACACTGACTTAATACACTACGCTAAACTGTCACGTAGGCTGAAAGCATTATGCACTTTAATAGCCTATTAAAGCCAGGCCTCCTGAAGGCCCCTCTGTCAAATGGACTGCAGTTGACTGCTGTTGTGTGCCATTTTTTTTTCTCTCTCTGTCTCTCTTTTTTTTCTCCAGGTGGTGGTGTTGTCAGTGATGCCGTGCATGCCAGCTACAATCTTTCTTCTTTTATTTAATTCTTTCTTTCCTTTTCCCCCCCTTTTTTAAAGCAATGCTGTTGGAGGCGATTCCGTGCGTGCTGGTCGCTGATCCAGTTTAATCCAGAGCCAGTGCTCCTTGATTAGGGCTCCCAGCCCTGGGGTGTACCTGAGTGTCAAAGGCCTGATCTTCGGTCGTGACAGAACTGTGTGCTTTGGTGATTTTCAATAAGACACCAGCGGCTGAAAGGAGCATAGCACTGCAGAGAAGTGGATTAGGGACAGAGAGTTTATTGACGCCAAAGTCATCTCTCAACTAAAAAAAAGGCACTCAGCAGTTTTGTTTTAACTGCTTTCTGTAAACTGTAATGGGCCAGAGCAATTGGTCCGTTACTAATTGTCTTACCATGTAAAGAGTATTGCACATCAAGCTTATGTGCATGTCTTGCTACTTTGTACGGGACAGTATTTAGATGCGATAAATTCATTCATTGATATCAAACTTTTTTACTGCTGCTTAGGCCTTGTTCATGCCACACACATTGAGTGTGTACATGACACCTGCATTACGTGTTGATTTTTCATTTTGCCATTCATGTCAATGGGTGAGTGTGTTTACAAGATCTCAGGCATGCCTTAGCTGCAGCTGTGTCAGAAGTTTCAGAATGGAGCCTATTTCTTATGTATGGTGCAAGCAGCAAGAAGCAAGCTCTACGCAAAAATATAATCGACTGCTGGCAGCTACGCAGCAATAGCGCTTTTACATCCACAGCTTATGGTGTGAACGAGACACCACAGCACAGCAGAAATGTGTGAGTGCAGCTGCAATTACAAACACAACTCAGGTACTGTGCTCCCAGCCAAAGATATCAAAGTGCATAGATCAGGGGGGTGTTATTATGTAGTACAGTACGCTGTGGATTTCAGTTCATGCCTCGAGTTCAGTGTTGAATATGGCAGGTACACCTGATTTATTGGCATACAGCTCCTATACACTGGCTGCTTCCGCCAACACGAGCAGTGGATGGAAACGGCATATTCATGGGAAACACATACAGCCTCCCCTGCACAACAGAAACTCAAACAGAGCCTCTCTGAGATTTGTTTAATGTCAACCCCAGGCACGGAGGAGAAAAGGCATCTCGTAAACACTGGCTAGTAAATTTGTCTGGAGAATGGTAACAGTCAGGCTTTGGTCAATACATCAGAGAACTTTTTTTTTTCCTCTCTTTACGGCAGAACTTCAAGGGATCGTCTGAAGATTCCCTTGCTTGCGTGATGGGAATTAATGGCAGTTAAGTTATGAGAAAGAGCAGATGCTTTGATAGACGTGACCGTCTGCACACAACGGTGTGCACACCAATACAAATACACCCACAGCACACCTGCAGAGACACACACACACACACATGCACAGAGACGCACACACACACTCACACACACACACACATGCACACCTTCACAGAGACTTAAAAGAGGCAGCGTTGCAAGAAGTCCTTGGGGTGCTGCATGCTTCTGTGTTCTTTCTAATGAAAATGAACAACCTGGATACTTACTATTCTGAAAAGCTCTCCACCCCAGCCGTGGTGATATTACTATGCAGGGCTGACAGTATATGTAATCAAACCCCCTGCAATAGGTAGCACAATAGTAGCATAGGTTTGTGTAATCAATGGGCAACAGAATGCAATTGGTGTGGGTCTAAGAGCAATTGCATCACTTCCTTTCACTGCTCTGCATTGATTAGATGCATATTTGATGTTGACTAATAGAGGACCACAACAAAGACGAAATCAAGACATCTTAAGCAGTGCATTCTGAGGTAATGCTACAAGTGTGCAGTGTTCACAGTGCAGATCTGTGATATCAACATCTACCCTTATTTATCTATTTACATTCAGATACAAACACACACACACACACACACACACACACACACACACACACACACACACACACACACACACACCTACACAGACAAATACCCCACCCCCACCCACCCCCACACACACACACACACACACAAAACCAACAGGCATGCCAGGTCGGTCTTCGCTGGATCGATCCACTTCAAGTGCAGTCATTCAGCACAGAAATGTGATGGTTTCACAAACTGTTTCTCCATGAATTGCTCCACCAATTGGACATGTAATGACAGTGAACAAACCTACAACCTTGTCTAAAGGTGAGGGAATAAAAGGTGTAGATGAAGGTAAGAACCAACCCTTCAGTTCTCCTGGTGCAATTTTCCCCTTCCATCTCGCTGGAGAGGTTAAGAACAAGTTTTCACCCTGACCAACAGTGCAACCCTATGCTCCTCACCACAAACATCCAAGATGGAATTCTCTCTCCTTCTCTCTGTCTCTCTCTCCTCCCCCTCTCTTTCTCTCTCTGTCCATCTCTCTCTGTCTTTCTGTCTTTCTCTCTCTGTCTTTCTCTCTTTGTCTTTCTCTCTCTCTCTCTCTCTCTCTTTCTCTCTGTCCCTCTCTCTCTCTCCATCTTTCTCTCTCTCTCTCTCTCTCTCTCTCTCTCCCTCTCTCTCTCCTCCCCTTTTCTCTCTCTAGCAATCAGACATGAATATGAGCCATGTGCACCCGTCCGGTCATTGCCCTCAACAATCGAGCATGGCTCCTCTTTTTGTCTCCTCTTTTTGTGGAGATAAAAGCCAACTAATAACAGTAAACTCTCTCTGAAAAGATTAACGCCGCACACACTCGCACAAACACTGGCCTGGGAACATCTCTAAAATGATGGGGGGGGGGGACTAAAGCATGGAAATAAAGGAATATTGATGAAGCCAGCAACAGAGAGAAAGAGAGATATGGAGGGCGAAAAAAAGAGAGAGAGATGAGACTGAGCTAAATGACTGCACCATGGCTTTACAGTGTGCAGCTCATTTTCCCATCTCTCTGATATGTAAATGTTTGCCAATAACTCTGTTTATTTTGGTGGCAGCGTGTGCTGAATTATAGATGACCATATGGGCGGCTTTATGTTTACACACGCAGCTAAAAAAAAACACACACACACACAGGAAATGAAGGAGGACAGATGCCGCTAATCAAGAAGTGCATCCCAATTTTCCTCTTTCCATTAATTGTTCCAGGTAATCAGGGACCTGCTGTGTGTACATGTGTGTATGTGTGTGTGTGTGTGTGTGTGTGTGTGTGTGCGAGAGAGAGAGAAATAGAGAGAGAGACAGAGAGAGAGAGAGAGAGAGAGAGAGAATCTGTGTGTACGCATGTATTTGTGTGATTACATGCATGCATATGTGTGTGATGTGTGTGTGTGTGTGTGTGTGTGTGTGTGTGTGTGCGCGCACATGTGTGCACATGTGTGTGTCTGAAGAGGTCCTTGAGTGGAAATTATTGTCAGTAATGATAAAGATGTACACACACTGTACGATGTCTCTGATTAACTTGTACACCAATGGAGGCTGGCAGAAAAAAATGCCTGTACTAAACATTGCTCTCTCAAGGCCACCATTTTTACAGCATAGAAGAAGTGACAAAAACTGAACATAAAAAAAATACTTATTACACAAACCCACTCTGAGGACAAAAGAACAATGGCCTTTTACACTTCAAAAAAAGATTGGATCATTAATTGAAGATTGCCCCAGGGCAGAGCCTATCTGAAATAAAGATACATACTTTAACAGCTATTTCAATATTTTCACAAGAAAATGGGCTGTTGTAAGGCTATACAGTAAGATGGACAGTTTTCATTACTAGCCCATGTAAATTAAAGAAGTTTCACTAATGGGAAATTCATCATAATTCCTGTTGGCTATCAGGGGTTGACAGGCTATTTCATTTTCAGCTGTGTTTCATCTCAAAAGCCTTCAGTTTCCTAAAGTCTTTTTAAAAACGTGACATACAAACCCCTAATAAAAAGGCATTAGTGTCCCTGTGTACAAAGGATGTCACACAGAGCCCTGGTGAGGTAATTGGTGCCTGAGGTTCCCTTGGATTGTGTTTGCATTGACTCATTTATAATTAAAGTAGTTTGTCATCGCCGTAGAGAGAGGATGCGCCTGCTCCAGCACAGAGAGTCGCACAGCGGGTTTCACACTGTGAATACCGTTCCTGCCATAATCTGACAGGCCTTTTTGCGTGAGGACATCCATAATGCCATTATGTCTTTTAAATGAAGTGCTAAAGGAATTATGCTTTCAAGAACACAGACACAAGCCAGCTCCTTGCCCATGCTTTCTCAGTACTCACAAGCGATGATGTTTCCATAGCGATTCTTGTTGCGGTTTTCGTCCTTTTTGGCCGTCTCCCAGGGTGCTGTCTGTCCTTCAGCGAGGCCCTGCAATTACACAAGATGTGTTATAACCTACACAAATATTCCCATATGGGCACTCAGAGTACACTTCAAACACACACACATACACAAACACACACATAAGCATACAAACACACATGTACGCACATGCACACACACAGGCATGTGCGCACACACACACATGCATGTGCACACACACACACAGACACACACACACACACAAACAGAGACTTAAGTGCCCACACACAAATGCACACAAACTAACTGCATTTAAATAGAGTTAATCCAAGGTCCTTAAGACTCCACAGAGGAGCAAATCAACATTTCCCAGTACTCACAGGTTGTGAGCAACATACTGATCAAATGCATTTCATTTCTCTGTCTGACTTTGAAAAAGCTGAAGTCTGAAACACAAAATAGACTTGGCTTGGCATGGCTTGAAAAACAGGCTTCCAGTCCCCAGGCAGATGGGGGAGAAAAGTAGGCTTCAGACAGTTTGAAGGCATTGCTGAGGGGGGAGTGCGTGGTGCAGGACAGCCCTGATGCAGGGAGACTTATCGAGTGTGCAGAAATGACTGTGACAGGCATAAAACGGCAATTACAGCAGGAGAAGGATCAGGGGCCATTCAGCAAAACAGCGATGGGCCCATTTACCAACAACTGGTTTTACACTGGCACCACTTGTGTCGGGATGTCTGAGGTGACTTCTCAGCAGACAAACACTCAGAAAAGGATTGAAGAGAGACGGAGTGATACAAAAAAAAAAGTGTGGGTGAGAAAGAGCTAGTTAAAGTGAAGGAGGAAAAGCTATTGGAGAGAGAAAAAAGAGGGAGTGAGACAGAGAGAGAGGGCTAGAAGGAGAAAACAAGAAATAGAGGGAGGGATGGATGGTAGGAGGGAGATAGAGATGGATAGAGAAAGATGACGAGGGAGAGAAAGAATAGAAGGAGCAAGACAAAGAGAGGACTAGAGGGAGAAAGACATGCAGAGAGAGAGAGAGAGAGAAAGAGATCGGGAGATAACGAGAGAGAGAAGGAGAGAAAGAGAGAAAGAGACAGAGAGACAGAGAGACAGATCTGCAGCAATTTTTATTCAAGCTGAAGACTGGGAGAAATCATTAAACATTCAACCAGCCATGGTTCACATCTTGGGAAAAAGTGTCTCTAACTGACAAACTGATATTCGGTCTTTACTTTTCATTGCCTTAGTTTTTTTTTTTTTTCAAATTATTTTTGAAAGTGACTTTCTTAGTTAAACTGGTAAAAACAATTCTGTCATACAGTACATTGGTAAGAAAGGCTTTCTGACAGTTAAAAACATCACAAACCCACTCTCCTGTTATCACATCGTCACTCTCTCATTACATACACAACCACTCAAAGCCTTGGGTACACTTCTGGTGGTCTGTGTGTGTGTGTGTGTGTGTGTGTGTGTGTGCGTGTGCGTGTGTGTGTGTGTGTGTGTACGTGTGTGTGTGTTTGAGCACGCTATCTCTGTGTGTCTAAGGCACAGTGATTAATTACATCTCCCTAGGTAAATGGGAGAGCATGTAAACAGAGCCATCTTAGCCCCTACTGCCCCCCACCCCCTGACAACTGGCGCTCACTCAAAGCAGAGGTGCATGCTGGGAGGGCTAGGGACTGTGATGGGGGGGGCGGGGGGGTATGTGCGCTGCCCCATCC
Source organism: Setipinna tenuifilis (assembly GCA_030347295.1). Taxonomy (NCBI): domain Eukaryota; kingdom Metazoa; phylum Chordata; class Actinopteri; order Clupeiformes; family Engraulidae; genus Setipinna; species Setipinna tenuifilis. The sequence continues at coordinate 9,920,833 of CM059267.1, read as the reverse complement.
CCCCCTTGGGAGACCGGTGGAGGTGTGAGCAGCCTGAGCTCTCGTTTCCCGCCTCCTGCTTTCTGCCAAGCGGATGTCCATTACAAGGGGGATCTGGAGGAAGCTGCCGTTGTTATAACGATGGCCTAGGCCACCTATCTGTTCCCGTGGGATGGGATGGCACAGGTTGACACAGTTTTTTTATGAACCACAAGCCTCATTATCAACTTGTTAGGTAATTAGGTGACAAAGGGATCAAGCCATCTTTCACTCACGGGTAATTGTTCTGATAAACAACGATCAAATGTTTATCATCTGCGTCACCTTACCATTCCTGAAACCTCCGCAGGGAAATGAGGGGGAACCTGATAGCTCTACACTCTGCTGGTGTTGGTTCAGATAAGTGGATTAACCCCATCAATGTCTCATCCAGTTCCACTCTCACGATCAGGGAAATGGGCCGTGCATTTGTGACTATACACAAAATGGATGCTCCAATGTTGAGTATCACTTTCCTATTGATATAGCCATGGAGCACAGTCACTAGGTAATGCTACTCCCAAAGGTCTGGAGAAGCTAAAAGCAAGAGGAAGTGACAGAACCATGACAGCAGGGAGGAGAGGGACTGAGACAGCAAGAGCAAGTGAATAGTGACAGAAAGCGAGGGACAGAGAGAGAAAGAGAGAGGGAAAGTGAGAGAGAAACAAGTGAGAGAGCGAAAAAGAAAGAGACAGAGCCAGAGAGGCAGAAAGATGAGGGAAGAAAGAAAGAAACTAATAGAGGGGGAGAGCACATAGAGAAACTTAAAATTAGACAAAAACACCCACAAGTGACTAAGTGTCTAAGAAGGCTGATTAGCCATTTAATTGATGAAATGGGACCAGTCTATTGTGCCAGACAGAGAGAGGATCAAGGCTTTTCATTTTTCTTTCCTTTTTTTTTTGACTGAGACTGAGGTAAACAGCTGATACCCACAAGAAAAAAAATGAGTGAAACAACAAAAAAAGAAGAGAAAAACAAGACCAAATTTTCTGTTCGTGGGCAGACATTATCAGCAGTGGTGCATCAACATTGAGAACCAAAAATGAGTGCAAAACAACACGATCAAAGACCGAGAACAGTACATTTTAGAGACACAAATGAATCACGCTGCACCACTCCAGAAAAAAATACAGACACAAAAAAAGAAAGCGTGTGCAAGAGTGGCTTATCTAAACCTGATGAAAACATGGCTTCACTCTCAAAGGCCAGACAGAGACAGAGACAGACAGAGCCAGCTATGGGGTAAAGGCACGGACACTTGATTGTGTTGTTTTCAAAGCGACGTACAAATAACAACAAGAAAACCACTCAATAACCATCTCAATAAAAAAACATTAGGCTATTTATTTTCTCAAATACGTCACTGCGTATATGACTATTACTAGTAGACATATTTGTATGATAGATTTTATTGTAAGCATAAATAACATTAATTTGGATATATCATTGAATCTATCACTTATCCTTGTATCTTTGTAGAGTACCATTTATATAAAACACTAAAGACCCTAGACAAGAAATGAAAACAGTATCATGCAAAACACTCTCCATAAAAATACAAAAGTGGTAAAAAAAACTCTTGCTTAAAAAGAAAGTAAAAAAGGTTGCAGCAATTAATCTGTAGTGATGTTGAGTCAAGTGCAACATTAAAGGATGTGTCTTCAAACGGTTCTTAAAAATCTCTAATCAACTGAATCTCAGATTCAAAACATTTAAATGAGAGCAGT
>CM059267.1:9906585-9914085 GCA_030347295.1 Setipinna tenuifilis | reverse complement strand
AAAACCACTGAAAAACCACCACCATACCATACACTGCTCATATTTGTGTGGTCATCCCTGCAAGACAGCATGTTAGTTACTGCGTAGTCATACCTCATACTCCTCCTTGAAGCCGTAGCCCTGGCCACACTTCATCTGGGTGATGTGCTGGAGGAGGTCGGCCACGCGAATCGCCGGCTGGAACTGCCCGGCCTGGTAGGACATCTCGACCGACTCACAGCCCCCATACGGGTACGTCTGGATGGTCATCGAGGGCTGGGCCATCTCACTGTGGCTGCTGTCAGCTGTAGAGAAACACAATTCTGATGATTATGATTAGATACTGATGTGTACCTCTTCATCTCTGGAGAAGGTACAAGCTAGTTGTAAAATAGTGGTTAAAAGGTACAATGATGTGTCTTTAAGGGTACTGCCGGTGTGACCAGCTTTGTATCCCTAAAAGTACCATTCTGTTTTTTGAGAGTGTATAGTTTCATTAGTGATTATAAGCAAACTTATCTACTCACTCCCTAAACTACAACACTTAAATTATCACTTTAACACAGATCTTAGACTTGACTCACTACTTCTACACATAATCTTTACCGTCAGTTCGCCAGTACAACGTGTTGCTAGACAACCACAAAGTGCCACAACTGTAGTGCTGAGTAGTCAGGAAGTCATTTGCGTGAGGCAGAAGTTAAACTGCTATTCTGAGTGACATTTTTCGCCATCATGACGTGATTGGTCTAAAAAGACATTCCCCATAATAGACTCTTCACCAAGATTAGGATTGGGTGGATTGGAACAGTTCTCTCGCTGCTAATGAGTCCATTAGGGTGAGAAGCAGGGAAATAAATGATGGAGAGATTCTCTGCATGACACACATTAAATAGTACCATCGCCAATGTAGAAGGGGTGGGGGTGGGGGGGTTGGGGGCGACAGTAGCCCATGCTTTATTAATGGCGCTATTTGCATCTTAATTATCTTGAAAATTCATTACACACTTAAAGTGATTCTCTTCCCCGAAAAGTATAATCCACTCCAAACATCCACACTGACATTATAATGAATCAGAAGTAATTTTCCATGACGTCTTTGAGTGCGTCGTAGCTTCGAGAGCGAAAGGGAAAAGGGAGCGAGGGGCGTTGGTATAATCAGTGTACGATGAGGGAAACAATTACCTCCCTGACATTTTCGTCAGTGTGTAAGCGGCCTGTGAGATTCGATGGACAAACAAAAGCTGCATCGCCTACTGAGAGATTAGAAAAACATCACTTGAGAACCCCACAGAACGCTAACAAGCTATATAACCTCTGAAATCTCTCTCCCTTTCTTTCTCTCTCTAACTCTTTCTATCGCTCTCTCTCCCTTTCTCTCCTCTGTGATTGTATATAGAATGTCAAGGATAATGACAAGGTGTGAGGTTAACCCTTTCAAAAGGAAGACGCTGTTTGTTTGTTTGTTATGAACAAACATCGCTGTGGAACGTTGTGTCAGCTGCCTAATTATGGCTCCTTTTTTCTCACAACGTCCCGTGGTAACAGGCTGTGTCTCAGTCCCCACTCAATACTCATGAGACAGCCCCTCCGTCTCCCACACCTCCCCCGCTCCATACACACACACACCCACCCACCACCTCCACCACCATAATTATACATGACGGGGAGCCGACGTGAGGTAGAGATAAACATGGCAGATGTGTGTGGCGCTGGCAGAGGTCTCTGTAGCTGTGTGTGTCTGCGCAGCAGGAGAGGGGTCAAGTAAGGTGGGACGCACAGAAGGGTGGGTGGGGCGTGGGGTGGGGTGGTGGAGTGAGGTTTCGATGGGGTGGGTGGGGGTGGGTGGTGGAGGTATCTGCAGCCGCAGCCACAGCCACAGCCACAGCAGCAGCCGTGGATGCCGCGGTTGAGATAGTGCCGGGAGACAGAGCCTGAGAAAGGGTCCTCTCTATCCACCACCACCCCCCACCACCACCACCCTCACCCACCCACCCAACTTCAACCCCACCAGTGCTCCCTTAATTCATTATTCATATGTTTTTGTCTCACTTGCAGGAGGGTATCGCTCAGTGGCGGCCCACTGGGTATATTATGTTGTAAATATTACCAGAGACCAGACTCTCACTCACGCTCAAGCCACTGAAATATCGAGCCACTTATGCTTCAGGCTACACTGAAGGTCACATATACATTCAGCAAATAATATATGCCTTTTTTTTTTAAACAAGGAGGCTCTGCTTTCGAAGCGCTGCACTGATTAAGATATCGTCATGCTAATGATTTGAATTACTGACCTTGGAGGGAAAGTACTTTAGGTCTCAATGGCACAGTTATTTCATTTACTCTTATCACAGAGTGGAGTTTAATAAAGACCCACATGCTCGCTGGTTTTCCTGACATAAGTGAGCCGTCAAGCAGACAAAGATGAGGCACATTTGAGCATATTAAGCAGTCCTCCAGAGCACGGTCACCTTAGTGAAATCTGGGCTCTCTCTACTGCACAGTGTGAGCAGAATAATAGAACATGGCAGGTCAGAGGGGGGGGGGTGGTCTGCACAGAGGGACCACCATAAACACAGAGCAAACACAGACACCGTGAAGCAGACTGGTTCTGAAGTTACATACCACATACATTACATTACATGTGCACTTTGCAGATGCTTTTATCCAAAGCGACTAAAAATAGAGGACTCAAATCAACATACATACAGTATATATATATGTTGAACTTAAATCTACATACTAAGAAGTCTCACTGCATTCCCTTGCTTTTATCCCCGGGGATTTGAGTTTTTACAGAAAAGTGCAGGTTCACACTGGTCACATTTGAACATCCAACCACAAATTGCCTTCATTAAGCTTGAGAACACTCTAAAAATGTTCCCTCTATTACTCCCTGAGAGTTCTGTGCCTGAACACAGCACCGCTGCTGCTTCGGAAAATGAGTGGCCCTGCATAGAATGGACGTCCTGTTTTGTACACGCTCCGATAAACACTGCCGGCTGTTAGAGGAATAACTGTACTAATTTTCAGTGCGCTGCACTTTTTTTCTAATAGTGCCCAACATTAGGAGATGTGACTACGGCCGGCCAAGCTACTGCATAAGGTCTGGCGTAATGAGTGATGCTGAAATCGCATTAGGCTCAATTATCAAGCAAAGTCACTTAATCACTAAACAACGCTGTTGCCTTCCATTAACACTAATTATCAGCCATGCCAAAATATATCTGACAGCCTTCTGAAGGGGAACAAAGATAATGACATTTTGTATTATGTTGAAATGTCCCACAGTTACACTAAGAGCTAAGTATAGTGTTCAAAAGACTTTCATGTAACACATTTTACCTTTGAGGAAGTAAAAGAAAGAAAGCCGCATGTGGACAAGTATACTTTGATCCATACAGGATTTTAGCATGCCTCTACAGTTCACAACTTACAAAAACTTGTTTTGTGATGACCTTCCATTGTTAATGTTGACATATCAGACACTGATTTTTGTGAGGAAAATTACTATGTTTTTATGGTATTCACTGGCACACACAGCATTCATTACTGACTAAGTACTACACACAGCTACTAGTTACTAACTCATTTTAGAATCTATGAGTAGAACCTACAAGACACACACTACAGTATATGGTGTATGAAGTATGTCACTAAAAGTCTACATAAATGCATTTTAGTATGTACTACTAGTAATAATGAACTCTGTTTAGACACACTCAGTGTTGACTTAGGGGTAAATTGTGCATAAAAGGCCTTTAGAACAACAGCTAGGGGAGAGCTCTGTGTGGAGACGGAGAGGAGAGCTTGTGGATGTGCAGGAGCAGAATGAGGCCAGTCCCGGTGTGAGTTCTCACTTTCACTCCCAGGGAAAGTTCTCTCCTCCTCCTGAAACCGATCCCTCGCTCAGCCTTGGCCATTAATCCAGCACCGAGCTCTTCCTGTCTCACCTGCCTGACAGCCCTAAGTCCAGCCCACGGCGCTGCTGAGAGGGAGGGAGAGAGAGAGACAGGAGGAGAGAGACAGGAGGAGAGAGAGAGAGAGAGAGAGAGAGAGAGAGAGAGAGAGAGAGGGGGGGACCAGGGCCTCTTAACAATCCCCTCTTCACTGTTCTCTCTCTCTCACCCACCCTCCTCTGCCTCTCTCTCTTTCCTCCTCTCCTTACCTCTCCACCTCTCTTTCTCTCCCTCTCTCTCTCTCTCTCTCTCTCACCCACCCTCCTCTGCCTCTCTCTCTTTCCTCCTCTCCTTACCTCTCCACCCCTCTTTCTCTCCCTCTCTCTCTCTCCCACCCTCCTCTGTCTCTGTCTTTGCTCCTCTTCTTACCTCTCCACCCCTCTTTCTCTCCCTCTCTCTCTCTCTCTCTCTCTCACCCACCCTCCTCTGCCTCTCTCTCTTTCCTCCTCTCCTTACCTCTCCACCCCTATTTCTCTCCCTCTCTCTCTCTCCCACCCTCCTCTGTCTCTGTCTTTGCTCCTCTTCTTACCTCTCCACCCCTCTTTCTCTCCCTCTCTCTCTCTCTCTCCCTCTCTCCTCTGTCTCTCTCTTTGCTCCTCTCCTTACCTCTCCACCCCTCTTTCTCTCCCTCTCTCTCTCTCCCTCTCTCCCTCCCTCCGTCTTGTCTCTTATTCACGGAAACTCCCTTTTTCCTCCTATATCAATTTCATGTCCCCAATCTCCGCTCCCAATCTCCCCCGCCATGAATTTTTACACGTACAAACCGTCTCTTTCTTTCTTCCTTTGTCTTTCTGTACCTCGTGTGGGAAAAAAAAAAGAACACTTGCAGCGGAGGTGCAAACAGTAAGTCACACCAAAGCAACGAATGGTTCAGATAAGAGTTACTTGGTCTGAAATTTCATGTCTGTAAATGAGGCACTGCAGAAAATGGTGAAACAAAACGGAGCAAGAGAAAGCGAGGGAGAGAGAGAGAGAGAGAGAGAGAGAGAAAGAGAGAAACAAGGGCCCCTTAAAATCACCCTGAAAGAGACAGAAAGAGAGGGAAAGAGAGAGAGAGAGAGAGAAAGAGAGAGAGAGAGAGAGAGAGAAAGAGAGAGAGACAAGGGCCCCTTAACAATCATCCTGAAAGAGAGACAGAGAGAGAGAGAGAGAGAGAGACAGAGAGAGAGAATGAAGGACAGAAACTAGGTAGAGTAATATATTCCAACACTGTGTCCCTCTTCAAAAGAGGTGTAATGTATCTGAGTATGCTTCAGTGTGGGCTTGTTTTATGCTACTTGCCTAAGAGTGGAACATAATGAATACTCTGTTGATTTCTGAGAGCTGACAGTTCAACATGTGCAGCAAACTCCCAAACTGGCTTCATTTTACGTGCTAAGTTCTGCACACAAAGAAAGTCTGGCATGGGGAGCGGAAGAGAAAAAAAAAGTGTCTGCTACAAAGTTGTGAAAAATGTAACCATGGTAATTACACCAGACTCAGCGGTGCAAACTGCAACACAAACCAAAATCCTCCTCCTTACAGTTAAAATAGTGGATTCATTTTGTCTAATAAGCATTCTCATTTTTGTCTCAGTCACTGTTCTTTTCTTCTTCTTCCTAAAACATCAACGATGCTTTTTTTTTGTGGGATAGGATACACAGCTGAAATGGCATCCTGATATGAGGAACTAATTTACACATCCCACCTCCACCTCAAACTCTCTCTCCTCTCCTCTCTCCTCTCCCCCCCCATTCAAACACAAAGTCATTTATTCTGCCTCCCTCCAGCTGCTGCCACAGGCATTGGAGAGGGGGGGTAGGGTGGGGAGGGGGGGTTGAATAGGCAAAGCTAAATTATTGACTGCAGGGATGATTATGGCATGTACCACAGGCAATTTACAGATGTCTTACAGTACAAATGTATCGCCAAAATCAATAAAAGCCTCTAATACTTCTGACTATGTTGAAAGCGCCCCCCCCCCCCACACACACACACATTTCTCCTCTCCTATCACTGGTCTAACAGTATTGCTGCTGCCTGTGTGTGCTTAGCTCAGCGCTAGTCTGGCTGAGCAGATCCATAGAACACAATGGACAGATAGCAGCATGATGCTGCTGCCTAGGTCAACACTAGCGCTAGTGGGAACTGGATGTTCTGTATTGCACTTGCGCTAGCACTGTTAGAGAGAGAGAGAGAGTAAAAGAGAAGGAGAGAGAGGGGCAGACTGGCAGGCAGACAGACAGATGGACGGAGACAGAACGAGACAAAAAATCAATCACAGAGAGAAGGAGAAAGTGAGGAAGAAAGAAAGGCAGAAACAGAGACAGTGACAGACAGACAGACAGAGACAGAAGGAGACAAAACATCAAAAAGAGAGAGAAACAGAAAGTGAGGAGGAACGAAAGGAAGAAACCGAGACAGTGACAGAAAGTGACAGACAGACAGACAGACAGACAGAGAGAAAGACTGTTTGTGACAGCCATGCCCAGCTTAGTGTGGGGAGGCTGTGAGCATACTGTAGGTGTGGCACCTCCAGACGCCCTCCAGATGGTCAGCTCAATAGCCGGCCGGGCCAAATAAAACATCCCTACCAGGCCGACACACGCACAGGGGTGCCCAGCAAACACTGGCTGCAGCCTTGAGTGGCAACAGGGGAGATGGTAGACGGTAGTGAGGGAGGGGGTGGTGGTGGTGGTGGTGGTGGTGGTGACTGGGATGGTGCAGCATCGGAGAGGAGCCAGGAAGAAGAGTTGTACTCTTCCTCCTCCTCCTACTCCTCCTCCTCCCAGTCAGAGCCATAGTCAATCTGCTTGGCAAGGGAGAGATCAATCTGCTCCTCAAAAAGAAAGATGGGGATGAAAAGGGTGAGCTGGAAGGGTTGGTGTGCGGGTGTGTGTGTGTGTGTGTGTGTGTGTGTGTGTGTGTGTGTATGGGTGGGTGGGTGTGTGTGTGTGTGTGGGTGTGTGTGTGTGTGTGTGTGTGTGTGTGTGTGTGTGTGTGTGTGTGTGTGTGCGGGTGTCTGTGTGTGTGTGTCTGTGTGCATGCGTGTCTGTGCATGTCTGCGTGTGTGCGTGCGCACGCGTACATGCATTTGTGTGTGTGCGTAGGTGTGTGTCTGGGTGTAAGGGGGGGGGGGGGGTGGTTTGGACAGTAAGCACTAGGAAATGGGTCTGACATTTCCATCTGCCCATGTGTGCTCAGCCAAGGTGAAGCCAGGGTTGCCACACAGGCGCACGCGGTCGGACTCAAATCTGTAAATTAACATTCAGCCATTTCCAGGGAAGGCAGCGCAGCCCCTAATCACATCTCCCCGTATTCAATTAAAGCCGACCGCCTCTGTTTGCTAAGTGTGTGTGCCGGTGACGACGGCACATCTTCCCCTCGAAACACCCCCCTCACACACTGCGTTCTGTCAACAGGACGCTCTCTGGGTAAAGAACGTGGCACATGTGGACTTATGGTAATGATAACTGAAACCAGCTCTCTCTCTCCCTGCCAAGTCTAAACAAGGACACTCATGCCGAAAGTCATGACTAGGGGGCAGTTATTCTGTTTTAAAAGCGATTAACAGGACTTA
>CM059267.1:9809085-9901585 GCA_030347295.1 Setipinna tenuifilis | reverse complement strand
TGGTGCACTTGGGGTTGCCTTCTCATACTGTCCACTCATAAATGAATGATGGGTCAGCTTAAATATGGTTGTTGTATGGCCATTATATTTTAAGAGCTGAGTTTTAGTTTTAAGGGACCATAGCTCTTTAAAGGTGTGAGTCAGCTCCAATCTCATTAGTCTGTCACTGAATTAAAACGTGGACTACTACTACCCAGGGAGATATTAATGGTGGTCACTTAAGATATTCCATGACCCATTAAAGTGCTAATGGAACATTGTGACTTTAAATGCACAAGAACTGAATCTGAAAGCAGAGACAGACTGCATCTATTTCTTATTTTATCCATTTCTTTTTCTATTTACTCTATTTCTTTTTCTATCTATTTCTTTCTGCTACACAATACAATATTATAATATTTTGAAAGTATAATAGCATCTTATTTAAGTTTTTGTTTCAAGGCCTTGTACTATGCCTCTACAAAGAAACAAGTTTCATAATCATGTTTGTATTCAGTCAATTCAAGTAAGAATTCACAGCACTGCATCATGTGATCATCTCGATTCTGATCATAAGAAATGGTCATAGTTTGCTTTTTTGGAAATGTATACCTTACATATGAAGCTTTAGCTTTGGGGGGAGATACAATGGCATTGTTACGTGGTGATGGAACCATTAGGAAAGTTTAAACTGTAAACATACTTATTATGTTCATATCTGTAGTTGGGTGTGAGTATATCTGAATTTGTCATGTTTGAGTGATATTTGAGCTCTCTCTGTTGGTCCTTCACACCAAATGTGCCAGTTTTCACATGTCTGTCTATGTGTATGTGAGTGGACACAATTGTTAGCCACTTGTCAGCTTGTTCTTTTTTTCCATTTCATCAATGCTGGCAAACACTTTTCCTCAAAGGCACTTCAGAAAGTTTTCTTAGTTTAAGAACTTCAGATTACAGCCTTCTTATCCGCTCCTTGTGCTTTTTTTGTGAGAACAGAAAACACTTCCTTTTTCAGAGTGACAGGAGACAGGCGAGTACATGTTGGCCCACAGCGAGTACTAAGATAAATGAAAAAGAACAGAGTTGAATGGGGACCGCTGAATTAGAAAAGAAAGTTAGATTACGTAAAAACCTACTCCGAGGCCTACTCTGAGAGATATATTCAGAAAAGGGGGTGCTTGTTAAAGTTAAAAAGACTGAAATAGAAAGAACGGGGCAAAAAAGGAAAAACAGGGAGATTGGCGTGAGAAAAAAGCTTGGGGAGTACTCCGTCTGAGAGGCAGGGTAGCACCGTCCAAAGGGGTGGGGGGCCACATCTCCTCCTGTTCCCCACACTGACGTCGCTACCATGACTGCCCATGGTAACCAAAGTCTAAATCTCAGGATAAAAACACACACACGGTCAATGCCCCTGTGGGTATGGTACGTGCGACTGGACCCTCAAACGTTAGAAAAAGCACCACAGGAACGTCTTTCATCAAAAACCAACCTCTTCTTGCTCTACCCCTGTTTTCACAGACGTGGCAAAAGGTCACCAAAAAATAAAGAAGTCCTCATTACCGGAGCCTTCACAGCTTCTCTGGCCACTGCCTGCCTGCTCACGTAATCATCTCGTTTTAAATGACAAATTCCTTGCATATTGTAAGTAGCAATGAACTAGAGATAATCCTTATTTAATGAATGTCAAAGCAGCACTTCATTAAAAGTAAGGTTATGCTGAACAGGAGGGCTGAGCACATCCTCACATTTTATGGCACCAACTTTGTTAATTGCACAACACTTGATGTCCTGATAATAATGAATCCACTCACTGAATGTGCATCATAAGCACATTAGACTAGGATATAAGAGAGAGAGAGAGAGAGAGAGAGAGACAGAGAAAGAATAAGAGAAAAAGGCTTCCAACAAAATACATACATTAACAAAAAAACAAAAAAAAAGAAAACATCAAAAGTAAACACATGACAGCTTCACCACTTTCAGTATATTAATAGTCTGAATCACTTATCGCCATTTTATAACGAAGCCAAACTCAGGGGTGCTCAAGAGGGGGTTCATAATAGCAGTGGATGAAACACAAGCAGCCCAGTGATGGAGAGAGACGGTCAGTCAGCATGCATGCATGTAAGCCGTGTGTTGGGGTTCAGCAAAGCACCCTGGGTAAGGCATGCAAACACTTCATCAGCAAAGGGTACGAACAAAGATGCACAAGGGGGTAAGGTTATGGAGAGCAGCCCATAACCGTATTCCTTAATCAGGATAGTGTGCCTGCTTTTTTTTTAAATGTGTGTTTGTATTTGTATGTAGCTGTGTGCACAGACATGTTTGTTTTTGTCTCTGGTAGCTGTGTTTGATTGTGTGTACAGTACATGTGGCAGGGAGGGTAGGGAGATATGTATGCTAACTCTCCATGGTGGAACCAATTGGAGAAGATGCACCCTGTTGCGGTCTTATATCCTCTGTATATCCCCTCTGGTGGGATTGAGTAGAAAGGGAGTCGGATTTGCTCTACAGACGGATGGGGATGTGGCGCAACTGGCAGTAGCCTGTAGGCATCACAACCAGACTGAGATGACAGCCGCTCGAGAGGAAGCTACAGGCAGCAGCAATCCTCCAGCAGACCCAACTCATCAATATTTCAGGAGCTTCCAGGAAAAAAAAGAAAGAAGAAAACATACAGATGGCTAGCTGGAGATGCAGACCTTTTAAACCTTTTATCATGCGAAAATAAACAGCCGAGAGCCAGAGGTTTTTTACACAGAAACCATCACACCGCGGGCAAATTAAATTGTCCGATCCCCAGTGAAATGGGACTAGCATAATGTTGCCTGTACGGTGCTGCCAATTATAGCTTGGCACGGGCTTAGCTAAACTGACACTTCAGTGATGAGCATGTTGATGTCAGAGTAAGCTCTTTTATCAATAGTATTGAAAGCTGTCAGTTATCTCTTTATGATGGACGCTGACAGCTTGGCTTACAGTGGGTTTACTTCACTGATGAATATCAGGTTTTGATTTGACATTTTTACACATCATTGCTTTGTATTAAAAAAGATGAAAATGGTTTTTGACATTCTTTTAGAGGTTAGATGCATTAGATTAGTGCATAACCACTACAGCTTTAAATCTTTTACTCTGTTCGATGAACACACGATGCCTCAGGTACTGCTGGCATTTAAAAAACAAGTCTTCTTTGCTAATGGATTAATTAAAAGATAGTTATTAGTGATAAAACCACTGCTAACATCAGCTTGCCAGTGTAATGTTCACTGACTAGTCAAGTGTTACTGCTGATAGGAAAGGCAGTGGAGTTCTGGCAGCTGATATCAATTTGTTGTGTATGTGTGTGACAATACTTCATTAAGTCATTAATTGTTGAGTCATTTTGTGGAATCAGTGATTCAAATAGAGACTTAATACAAGACATCCATCAGGAACTACCAAGTGTTTCCTGCACGCGGTTCCTTTTCCTATTTCGTAATGAGCGGTGAGGCTGTAATGATATAAATGAAAACAAATGACCCACTTAACTGAAACTCCCCAAACAACGGTGAAGAAAGAAGCAGAAGAAAATGACTGGATGCAAAATCCAGAGAAGATTGCAAATGGAGCCGGCCCTGTGTGCGTCTGCGAGAGAGTCTGCAGAACAGGGTGGCAAACACAGACTAACAGTGTTCTTTTTGTAGGTGCTGAGATGCTTTGTCCACCATGGCATATTCGATTTGTAAACAGGCCACTCAAACCTCCCACTAGGGCTTCATGGGATACATGTTTTGGGGGGTTGTGAGACTGCAGCTTCAGGCTGAGCTGCACAAAACTGTGTGGACTAGAAAGAACTAGACTCTCAGAACAAGGTGTGCATTTTCTTTGTGTGGCAATATTGGCAATTCCTATTCCTGTCCACATAATTAAACCATAGAGCCTTTACTACTTTTGGCAAAACTCAATGCTCATGGTTTGAAACACCAGAAGTTAGTTAGTTAGTTAAACAAAAAATATGGTAACAACAAAAAAACGTTACGTGTTCATACGTAAAAGAAAAAAGGCCTTACTTTAATGCTACTTACAGGTAGTAAGAGTAGGAATACGCATTTCTTCTGAAGCATGAAGGTAAGCCAGTTGGGACAAATTGAGCACCCAAAAAAAGGACAAACACATGGATTGATTAGTTATCTCATCCCCCCACTTGCATCAGAGAGGCAGAGCTCATGGAGAGTGAAAGAGAGAGAGAGCGAGACAAACAGAGAGACAGACAGAGAGACAGACAGAGAGAGGTAGAGAGAGAAAGATAGATGGAGAGAGAGACAGAGGACAGAGGGAGAGTGATAGAGAGAGAGAGAGAGGGAGAGAGAGAGACAGAGACAGAAGAAGAGAGAGACAGAGAGTGACAGAGTTGTTCAAGGCCCTCATGTGCTGCTGGGAGGGCCATGTCTCTGCCATCCATTGGCCAGACACCCCCTCTCACTGGGCCTGGGCTGGGTCACCCCTCTTACTCGCCACAGCACTCCAGCACAGCCTGCTCTGCCCCCTGCCACAATATCCAACCCCTGTCAAAGTCTTTGTGTTTCCCCAGCACAAGCAAATAAACAAACAACCCAACAAACACAAATGCATAAACAAATGAAGATGGATTAAGGACAAAGAAAACACATTGCACTTAAAAGCAAATAAGGCACAGCTGGCTCCCAAAATGAAGGAAGAAAAGAGGAATATTGGTGTTGAGTGGGTTGCAAATGTGTGGACATGTGGAGAGACTGAAGTTTACTTCTGGAGGGAGTGGGTGAATGAGGAGGATGTGAGAAAGAGGAAGAGAAGAGATATGGATGAGAAAGAAAAGGAGTGGGGCTGGGGTGGGGTGTGGTGGCCTAGCCCAACATACTGTTCAGCCATTCTGCTTTTGTTGTGCGACTGACAGAGCTCTTGATCCTCTGTTTGCCAACTGAGGTCCACCATCAAAACCCAGGAGCGAGCCTTGAGATATTTACAGCGAAGCTCTTCAGGTCTGTCTTATTCTTTTCTTTCATTTTTTTCTCTTTCTTTTCTTTTTGTATTTTTGTGTTGAAATGGTTCTTTTTTTTTTCAAACAATACTCACAAATGACATGCAGCAGGCACTGATGGGGGGGGGGAGAAAGCAAAAAGATGGACAGCAATACCAGGAAAAAAGCAGATTGGCCCTTACAACAACCACTTTCATCAAACCTGCTCTCACACCAATACATCAGACTGTCACGCTGTACCCATAAAGGGGTTGACTGCAGAGTGTGGTGGCAGTGTGTGTTGTCAGCGGGATGCGATCGACCTCCTTACTTTCAAATGCCTTTTTGAGTGATTTACCGACTTGAGTGCCCAGTTTTGTAAAGCAGTTATGGATGTCTACGTCTACACATGAGAGTTCTAAAAACTGCTAACACGTCTTCAAGCAGCTTCAACCATGTCACAGCTACATACAGACTGTGTGTTGTGTCTGTCTTGTATTGTGTGCTCCTTGCTGGCCTGTTATGCTACTTTACGGATATGTGAAAAAAAAAAAGTCAGACAGAAGTCTGATACAAAAAGAATGTTCTCTGTTTCTGTGTCTTCAACTGCTAGTCTCAGTTTTGTAGGTGTCCACATGACACACAGAAAGAACACCACAAAATTAATGTCAGACCAAAACTGACAAACACTTACAAAAAAGCACTGACAACTCAAGTCTTCCATATTTGCTCCTAGCAAGGGAACGGGCCAACAAAATAAGCCTTGGAAGCCGTTGGAGTACATTCGGTTGAATGCAGAAACCCAGCTGTTTTGAAAAACACTTGGCTCCGACAGAATGGTTATTACCATCAGGAGAGCCATGAGGAATGGGCCTGTATTAGCCATAATTAGCCCAGTCAGCTAGCCCATTACCTAAGCTCCAGCCTAATCACTCAGACCAGGAGAAAAGTCCATTTCTCAGCACCAGTGAAAAAAAGGAGTGTGCATCTCCCTACATGCTTCGATTCCCCCCTCGCAGGAAAATGAGATATACGGCGCGGACTGTCTGACATCTCTTGAGGCTGTCGTAAAAAAAAAGATGGTTTTGAAGGCAGGGCTCAGGCTGACACAGCTAAATCCTGCCACAGCGCGAGCAGTCAATACCGCCAAATGCATATCTCCAGTGATTTCCTGTGGCCTTTTAAAGGAGATGCTGACTTTGTTCTTATGATATTAATATAGAAAAGTGAGGTCTGAAAAACGACAGTCAAATGATGGTCATAAATATTAATACAGTTTAAAAAAAAAGAAATGAAAAACTACACACATTCCTGTGGCAGTATTATTTTTTTTTTGTTCTGCCCTGAACCTGATCAGGATTTCATTACGAGCTGCATACCAAGTCCAAGGAGGAAATGTAATACTTCCAAATGGAATTACATTAGCCCTCATTTCTCTAGGCAAAGATGGCAAACCTATTTCAAAGGTTAACACGTGGAAATGACTTGCTTTATCTACATACAAAATACATTTGTAATGCTAAACATTATCATAGCACCATGGCTCTGGCATGACAAAAAGGGGGAAGGACGAGGTACTAAGAGCATTATGTCAATTACATTTGTACATAACTACTCCCACATACTGTATGTACAGTGCTCTCAAAGTAGGTGTTTGCACACATAAGGACGTACAGCACTGACACGCATTCAAATACAATACATACACACACATGCAAGCACATGCATGCCACAAGACAGATGCACAGCATCACTAAACACTACACAGATACTACACAGATGGATGAAAAATATTACACATTGTTAAACTTAAATAAGATATTTTCTTAATGTTTCTGTTTTATATATATATATACTGTACGGCCTCATGGCTGTTTGTTTTATCCTTGTTATCGATCCTTGCTACACTGTTGTGAAGATGTTTTCAGTATGCACTGCATTTGGTTGAGAGGCCAGAAAAAATAACCCAACAGTGTGTTTGGTAATGACAGAGTTTAAATGCATTGAGCGGTTTCAGCGGGCTACAAAATCACTGGCACTGGTCAGCAATTCCCGCTCACATTGCCTGTAACCATGGTACTTTGTTGAGAAACATAATTGCTCTTGCGCCTGTGTGTGTGTGTGTGTGTGTGTGTGTGTGTGTGTGTGTGTGTGTGTGTGTGTGTGTGTGTGTGTGTGCGTTTGCGTGTGCATGTGTGTGTGGAGTGTTCACTTAAAGAGAGAGAAAAAAAAGCACAGGCCATTTCTGACATGTGTCTGAATCTCATTCTAGCAGCCTTGCCCTTGTGTGGTCAACTTGTTTTGGAGGTAATGGGCAGTAACAGTATTACAGCATTACGAGCGACCGGGGGTTAGGGGGGGTGGATGGGGGTAAAGACGGGGTGGGGAAGGGGGTGGGGGGGGGCAACATCACCACCCCAACGTAAGTGACTCCGCTTTGTTCCACTAAGTTTCCCGGAGATTCATTATTCATTAGGACCTCTAGCCGTTCAGGCACAGCTGTGGCCCTGCCATAGTGTTTAACTGACAGGGCCAAATGGCCAAGCGGCTGATGTGCATGTGCGCTGTGCCGGGGCCGAGCAGAGGTCCAGTGGTGCACTCAGTTTAATGGCCTGAGACAAAACTGGCATCGAATGAACACGAGAGAGAGAGAGAGAGAGAGAGAGAGAGAGAGAGAGAGAGAGAGAGAGAGACAGAGAGAGAGTGACCCCCAGGCCTCCCGACACGTAGTTGGAAGGAGAAAAAAGGGAAAACTAAAGGAACAAGAAAATATGGCCTCAACACTTAACAGTGTGCCTGTGTGATATAAAAGACTATGCGTCAGTGTGGTGACTGTGTTTTTTTTTCCTTTTTCCTGGTTTATTGAGAGCTGTTCAATGTATAGAAGTCAAGACCTACAGTTTCAGAGTATATATATATGACAATAAAAGTGTTGCAAAGTTCTAATGGAAACAGATGATGTTTGGCTGACAGTGAGGAGTGCAGAGGATAGAGGTGAGTGTCATTGAGTAGATCTGTGGAGCAGGTCTCTTGGTGGAGATTTACTGAGGTATAACTCAGCCTGGCTCTTTTTGAATTGAACTCCGGATTGCAGGGGTGTTGAGATACTATTGCCAGGACTGGACAGCCGTTAAAATAAATGTTAGACTTAAAAATGAAGCCTTTGATTTTTTCATGTAATTGTCATTGCCAGTTCACTTCAGACAATGGTGCAACATTCTTTTTTTTGCAACATTCATTCTTTTTTTTTTGCAAACTACAGATAATCAGTGTTGCAGATAATAAATGTTTAATGAAATATGTGTCTGCACTGAATATTCCTCACACTTCACATATACCTCCCCTACCTAAGAATGTATACGCTTATATAAATTGATCAGTTTTCAACAGCCTGTTGTTGGCGGAGTTTTCCTCCATTACCCACAACAAAAGGCGGCGAGATCGACAGGGCGAGTCTGCTGATGAGCAGGGACATAATGGGGGGGAGGGGGGGGTCGAGTGTCAGAGCGGGTGCTGGCTGGCAAATCTAAATCAGCACAGCCACTCGAAACAGGGTTGTGACATTTTTAGTGGCAAAATAATTACTTGATTTGACACCGAATGTAAAGCAGTGTTTTAAGTCCCTCTCTTGGGCAGATGAGGGCTGGTAAAGTGCACGGCATGAGTGTGCCCAGTGAACACACCGGGGGTGGAAGAGGGGTTGGCACAGGGGGGGTGGGGGGGGTGGAGGGGTTGTATTGGGGGGGCTTATGCAAATGCAGCCCACTGTCAAAAAAAAAGGTTCTCTTCAACTGCTGCCTGGCCATGAGATTTTTTCTCTAATAAATTAAGCCGATTTAATGTTGACAGCAGAAAGCCTTCTGTGGTTGATGTGCGGCTTACCACTCGAGCTCCCTCTCGTTTTTAGACCATCATTGCACAGATGGGATCGGATCTCACACTCAAGATGTACAATGTACATGATCGGCATATGGATGACTGGACATACTGATAACACCGACATGACATACATGACAATGTCTGTGTGTGTGTGTGTGTTTGTGTGTGTTTGTTTGTGTGTGTGTGTGTGTGTTTGTGTATTTTGTATTCATGACTTTTCTGTAATCACATGAATGCACGAAAAAAAAAAAAAAAGACACCAACCAGGCAGTGCAGTCGATTCACATGTTCACTACATCACTTCTATGGGACGGTGTGAGAAGGAACAGTCTCAGTGGCTATTTCGTGCATGTATGAGATTAAAAAAAATCAAAAAAGGGAATGGCAACCTGGGACATTCACACACAAACACACACACTCATACACGCACACATGCACACATGCATGCACGCAAACACACACACCCTCACTCACACATACACACACACACGAATGAAGCATGGTCGCGGGATGGAGAGCCAGAAGTAAACATACAATACCCCACACTCAGGGTTCTCCAGGTGTGTATTTCCCTAGCAGGCAGGACCGAGAGAGGAAGAGGAAGATAAAAGAAGAAGGAATAAGACCAGGGTGAGGGCAGAAAGTATATATGTATATATATATATAGAAATCTATATATACAGTATATATATATATGTATACCGATATGTATATAACTGGCATATTTTTGTTGATGTTGATCAGGTTAACATTTGGCATTTAGAGAGCTTAAGAGTATTTGCTTAGTGAGGATAGACTCCCTAAGCTGTTCAGTTTGTCACTCAGACATGGCGGAGGTGGAGGCGGTAGTGACATTTTCACTAAGTTTCTTCTCATGGTACCCATTTAGATCCATAATCACACGTCTCTGAAGAGCTTTACTGGTTTCTAAAGTTTCCTGCACACAGATTAACCCCCAACTAGTGCACCTAATCCTCCATTAAGTCCTTTGTAGACCTAAAGTAATGGAAACTGAACAGTACTCCACTCCAATTACAATAAACATCATGAAAGGGAATTCCCTTGTGAATAGAATGATTGATTAAAGAGAAAATAATGTACAAAATTGCAAAAAAAAGAAAATTAAAAGAAAATGTTTCATGGGATAAAGCCTTTGCCTGACTAAACTAGATGTAAATGGTATAACAATTAGACTTTATTAGACTTTTACTAATTTCAAAGCATGAAAACTGTATGCTTTCAGAAGTTTAAAAAAAAATCCAATCGATACATTATTGTGATTGTTCTGCACATGTAACTGCACTGAGTCTGGTTTTGATCGGGAGGGCCAAGACAAAGGACCATGTTTCTTTAAGCAGTTGGGCTACCAATGACACATTATCTATAAGGTTGGTTATGGAAGAGATGATGATGTTTGAACCTCATTCCTTACGTTTCTCCCTTGACTGAGCACTCCTAGTCGTCTGGGGAAGCTAGGATGACCGAAAAGGATGCTTAGGACCAGTAACCAGTAGTGGGACACCACACTGTGAGGTGTGGTGGTGGTGGACGGGGTGGGGCGGTGTGGGGTGGGCTGTAGCGGTATAGCCACTACATCACTGTGGCTGCTCATTAAGCCATTATCAGACTTAGTTTAGCCATTAGCTCCTCATGTTAAGGGGTGAGCCAGATACGTAGGAGTGCATAATTGTAGTGTTAACAAGCCATTTGGGGTGATTTATTCACAACGATATTTATTTACGGAATTAATTGAGAGGAGTAAGTGAAATTTGTGGAGGGTCATTTTTCATCAAAAGGCTACATTTCTATTATGAATGAACTGGTTATTATTTCTGGATACTTGGGGTGTTTGTCAAGAAAGGAACTCAGGACTATTTCACTAGGACATCTATTCCCTGAGTGTTTACGGGTTGGTTGCGGTTGGAAGACAAGGCTGTGTTCTGGCACGGCGAGGTGGTTAAAGTCATGCTGCTGCAGCAGAGGCAACGGGAAGCTGATTCCCTGTGAAATATGGTGCTGGAGACTGCCAGATCTGATTAGCAGATGCTACAGCGAACACTAGCCTCGTCATTGGACGCCCCACACTCTACACCATCTGAGTGTGTGTGTGCACAGAACAATTAGTGCACTGGACGGAATGTGATGTGCAGCATCCTTCCCATCTTTCCTTTCCCCTCCCCAACTCTTAACAGAAACATGGGCCCGACGTGGTTACTGTGGTCTAACTGAAGTCTGGTTGTTGCCTATTAGGGTTATGTTAGGGTTACATTCTGTCTACGCACTGACAGCGATTGGCTATGGCAGTGGATATTATGGGTTTAAAATGTTAGCTTGAAATTTTTTTTTGTGGTCGTGCAAAACTGAAGAGGAACACAAGGTCCTATCAGGCTATGTGAGATCACTGTCTGATAATAACACTGAGCAGAACAGGGTGGATTTTCCAAAACAAACATCAGATGTCAAAAATTCTGAACTTTTAGGAGATATTTTAGTCATTAAACTTTAACCATCTGTCATGCTGACATAGTTAGAGAAAGGGTCTCTAATGGTGCGGAGGAACCCTCTAGGCCTTTTAACATGTTAGGATAAAAAAGAAAAACACAAAGTCGCCATTAAGTTCAGGCTGTCCACTCCACCCATCCTTGAAGCTGTTACATTAAAAGGCTACAAGTCTATTTCGGCTGCTCGAAAACATATGTATCTCTACCTTGGAGAGATTAAAAGGACAGTTTACTTGCTTTCAACACGTATTTTTGCACAAATAATTCATGGGAACTGAAAGGCCTGTAAAACGCCCGCAATTTATAAAACATCATACCCCACACTGTCCAAGTCACAGCAATGAAATATGGATGACCTGGCAAAGCGAAGCATTTCAGAATATTGTAGCCTAAGCATTTTCCTCCCGCATCGCATCCCATCCCTCGTTCCTGTTGTGTTACTGTGCATATGGCAATCTATAGCCCGGCCTATTTATGAGAATATCGGTCTCCAGTCCTCCCCATTTGCATCTGACCTTTTGCTCCCCTTTCCACCCACAGCCTTATTCTATGCGCACAGATCCTGCTTTAATTAACACGCTAGATCTGCAATAAAATGAGTTTTTTAGACAGATCATTCCTCTCCGCCTGCAGGAGCCATAACTTATTATATATAATTATTATTATATACAGTAATATATTATATTACTGTTTTCTTTTGACGTCAAAAGCTACAGTGCCTTTCAACTCATTTACTTGCGTGTTGAATTTGTTCATTACATTATGGTGAAAGTTTTTTTTTTCTCTTTTCTTTTCTTTTCTTTTTTTGTTTAAAGGGAGTTAATTTTCCTCATTCAACGAGGCCTACGCTTGTTCAAAAATTAGACCTATACATCATCTTGTTTAGATGTAGTCAATGGTACATTTCAGCACCTTTTGTTCTGGCAAGTGAAAGATTTCTTATACTTAAACACCCCCAAAAAACAAATGTCTACATTAAGCGCTACATGAATTCTTTGCTGCTGCCTGCCAATGAACCCTGCTTGAGTAATGGTGTAATCTTTGATTGACTTGGAGCACAAATGTAAAGCAGCAGAGTGGAGACACAGAGATTATGAGGACGCAGTGTCGTAAGTCCTCTCAGGGCAAAATGGCATGGGCAGTATGTGACTGAGGGGGAAGATTTATGGGGGGAAGGGGGGGACAGAGAAGAGGACACGAAGATGCAATGGAGGTAAGCCAGTGTGCATGTTTAAACACAGACAGAAAGCTGTATGTCGAAAGCACCCAAAACCCTCCTGCCCCATCTACAGTACACTAGACATATGCCCTGCTTGAACCTGCATGACAAAAGTAAAAGCAGGCGTTCAACAGAGAGATTAAAATGTATCAGTCATGAAGATAATGCACGTTTAAAATGCTTGTTAATTACCGTCATTAATAAATTAATTCATATTTACATATATAATATTTTTCACATTAAACTTCTCATATATATAAACTTTATTTTTAAAAAATACACATAAGGTAGTCACAACATTGTAGTGAAACAACTTGCAAATTCCTATCAATGTTTACCTGTTTACTTTAAAAAAAAAAAAAGCTACATATATACTATTTGAGACTGGAAATGGTGTGCCTTCGCTCCCATTTATCCAATCTGTACCTTCTCTTGAACGTCAGCACAACGCCCAGCAGGATGATGATGAACATGAGGATCCCGGCGATGACGCCGGCCATCTTGACTGTGCTGTCCACCTGCTTCTCCGGTTCCACCGCGTTGGAGTTCTGGGTGGAGGCCCCTGCAGGAGGCACAGAGACATCACAGAGACAGAGGGACACGGGGGTTTAACTGGGGCCCCTTCTGCCCAGCAAACCACGTTGCATACATATAATACAACCCCCCCCCCCCTTCCCCCACACACACACACACACACAAGAGCATACATCCAAACATATACTGCAAACACACATACACAAAACAGCACATACCCACACATATACATTATACACATACAGTCTTTATGTACACAAACACATTCTCCAACTACCCCCCAAACCCCACCACCTGCCACACACAACCACACACACACACACACACACACACACACACAGAAACCGCACTCACACACTATACACTAACCGCACTCACACAAATATGAATTCATAAAATACCCAACTACAAACCAAACATACTGTATGTATCCACTCAAATGCACTCACACACATACACAGACAGACACACACACACACACACACACACACACACACACACACACACACACACGTTACCACTCAGCCACGATATTTCCAACTTGAGATGATCCCGAAAGCAAACCAATACAGGAAGTGCTGGACTGTAACATGCTTATCGCACTGACATGCAGACATCTTGTGCTTGTGCTGACACACTAACACAGCCAGGGCCAGTGCGAAGGGAAGGTGCCATTATTCCAGACCACAGCACCCACCACAGAAGCAAAAACGGCCTGATTTGTGCATCAAGCTTCACAGATATGACTATCAGCAGCAGCAGGGCCAATAGGCCATTACCCAGCGCGGTCGCAAAAAAAAACAGCAAAGTGTGGAGTGTGGATACAACGTTAAGTGCGCCATGCTCCAACAATAAGCGGTGAACACACAATACCACTATGGTAAGTGGGGGTGAATGTCAGTTTGATCGTTTACGATTCAATGAGCTGAACATGCATGAAAGTAAAGATTATCGCGTGGTGGCAGCGGCGGCCCGGTTCAATTGGAAAAGAAAAGGCTTGTTATGGAAGAAGCATGCAAAGGCTGGGCTACAGCTGAGACGGCACAGATGGTCCGTACAGTAACACTTTATTCTGCCGGGTGAACTCAGTCATTCAAACTGTATTTATGGAAGCCAACATTTTGTCTCATAGTGCCTGCCAAACCAAGCGGAATTATCAGATGATGTGAGGTTTTTTTTTGTTTTTTCTCAACTTCCTATACCCAACATGAGAATGAGGAAAAAAATATATTTTCAAGACTGTTTTGTTTTAAGACATTAGGGCAATAAAGTGTAACGATACACAATGTGTATTATAGACAAAGTTAAATAAGACCGTGCTGTGAGTACGTGCATTTACACATTTGTTATTTCGTTCATTGAAAGGCGCTGTACTAGTGCCAAACGTATCAATGTTCTAGCCAACTATGGAATGCAAGGTCCTATCCAAGAAAGAAAGTGAGAGGCAAGAAATTGCCTTGAAAACACTGACAGTCAGTCTCCTACTACTCCACTAACATTTTATCTGCAGCCCTAACTGCTATCGGGAGAACTCTACAACCAGTTCCTCTCAGTCAAATGGTAGTTGTCATATAAAAAAAAATCTTAATAGAAAGAAATTTTTACAAACACAACTTTTTCTACTTTTACAAGCCATGCAGGCCTTTGAATCCTTATCGCAAAGCTGCCAAATGGTCGATGAAGCAGCTGGTTGTGTGTATGGCAACTCGCTGATAAAACTTTACTGTGCGAATACATGTGCTTTACTTCCTGCCTTTATCTCTGTGCTGTGAACACCTGGGTTGCTATGGTTGCAGCATGCAACTCCACTAGGTTAGATACGGCTAAACATTTCCACTGTATCGCTCGACTTGATTTCAACCTCGCTACTGATATCTATGGCAGGAAGGTTGATAAAGGTGTGTTTCGGATGTGCTGATACATTTTTCTTTCAAGGAGTGTGGCTATGAGTAAAAAAAAAGATGTGGGTCTATTCAGAAGAATGTTGAAGGGAAAAAAAAAGACTTTACACTTGGAATTGTGTCCATAAAGTAGTTTCCCCCCCCCTCAGTCTAGTGTTTTTTCCTCTAAGGCCTTAAATCAATTTCGCCATGTCCACAGCAGTCCACTACATCAACCCACAGCAATCCAAGAGTGTCAGCTGCTGATGCAAGCCATCTGACACTTGTCATGTCATGTAGATGCTTATTACTGATACCGCTGCAGTGGACGCCTCGCTGGCAGACCGCTATTGACAACACGTGTCAAGGGAATGTCCCCTCCACTCCATGCAAAAGGACGAGTCAGGTGTCTCATCCAATTCTAAAAAAACTGTAGTGTGATGGCCAAATGGACACGCAATTTCATGGCCGCCGCCAAAAAAAAATCTCATTTCCACTACACATCTATGTGTGCCGAGAGTTCATCTGTACGACACACACACACTGAATATATTTAATGCTACTGAATGACACTACGTGACAGCTTAGGGGCTGAATAAACCTGAGCACACATACATGCACAGGCATGTATATATACTCTAAATTAGGAAAGACATACACTTATATCAGCAATTCCACGGGTATTTCCCTTTCTTCTCCCACTGAAAGGCTTTGCACCGATGCCAATGGTTGTGCAACCTTGACTAACAATGGGCTTGTATTAATGCATTTATCTGCCTGTGTGGGATGCACTGTATAATCCTAACCTCTACAGCTATGTCTTTTTTTAAAAGACACAAAAACTGAAGTTTAAAATGGGGAAAAGAAGCTATCGAAAAATGTAAAATGGCTTGACATCTTATGAAACTGCTGCACACAAAATCCCAAAGCATGGTCTCTTTTGACAAACAGCCACAGAGAAGGAGATGCGATGCTGTCTCTGCTGCCAAATGGGTTTAGTATGCGCTGTCAAATTTCTTCTTCCTCCCAGAGTCGTGATAGCAGGGCAATAACATACGGCCTCAAATTTGCCGTGAAATTCAACACATATATACATACAAGTACAAGTGCGGGTCACACTGGTATCACATCACGACAAGCCAAACCTGCACAGTAGGTGTTCATGCCACATTTTCGATAAATAATGATGTGCCTTAGCCATTATCTGAGGACACAGAGACTTATGCAAGCATTTACATGAATCTGGTCCTCCTCCATTTGTGGCAAAAGGGAGAGAGAGGATATGAAGTGGTACGATTTCTCTACCTTGACTGGCAGCATAAGGGTGACTCAGTCAGGGGCCAGCTTCATTGAGACATCTGTGTGTGTGTGTGTGTGTGTGTGTGTGTGTGTGTGTGTGTGTGTGTATGTAGGTGTATGTGTGTGAGTGTGTGTGTGTGTGTGTGTGTGTGTGTGTGTGTGTGTGTAGGTGTGTGTGTGTGTGTGTGTGTGGTGTGGTGTGTGGTGTGTGGTGTGTGTGTGTGGGTAAGTGCACTCTGTACATGTGTCTGCGTACACATGTGTGTGTGAACATAAGTGTGTGTGTGTGTGTGCAAGTGTGTGTATTTTTAGCTTGGCACATTACAATCTGCCCCTGAGATCCACACACAGGTGATTCTCGGCGCTCCTCTCGTCCGGGAGGGAGGGAGGGAGGGAGAGGCCATGTATCATCTCTGTCCCATTACGGCACCGCCTGATGCGGCTGTCCTCCGCCGGCCCCGCCGCTGATTGGGTTCAGCAGTTCATCATGTAACAATAGAGAGCCCATCTGGCTTGCTTTAGCCTATTTTCTGATATGATACTGCTCGCGCTGGCCCTGCAATCCCACTTACTTAACAAGGTTCCGACTGGCAGCTCACACACCCGTATCTCCCACCCCACCTATTTTGCAGGTGGCTGTCAGTGGATGGCAGTGAGAGAAGAAGGCCTGTAAAAAAAAAGTGGAGGGAAAAATTCAACCCTGCCCTCACAGGGAGTGTGTAGGGGGGGACAACAGGTAGCTGTTGACCATGAAAAAAAGTCTCTAAATATAGTTTTTTGAAGGATCATTTAACCAACAGCTGTGGCGTGGCAGGCAGAGTAAGGAGCACTATAGGTGCTGGATATTTGCAGTATCTTGTTATATCTTGGTTATATTACGCTTACAGCCTTGATGAGATATCAGGCTGATGGAGAGGATCAAACAAGTCACACTGCAGTGCCTCCAGAAGACAAAAGCCATTTGGTGGCTGATTTAGCAGCCCTTGATCCATTATAAAAACGTTAAGCCCGGTGTGATTAAACGGCTCACCATACATTTCCTGACGCCCCCAGCCTTGGTTGTTTGCCTAAAAAGAAAAAAGATCGAAATCCTTTTATTTTGGGGTTCGGAGGAAAATTAAGCTTGCGATGAGGAATTATAACTAAAACCCACAATATTAAACCTTAATTCCATCCATGTTTTTGCGAGTGAATTTGAATGAGCAGCCGCTCCTCGTTGTTATTGAGTGATTCTTGGATACTGTTCAATAAAGCAACCAAGTAGGCAAAAGTTAAGCCTCTAAAGCACACGCCAAGACACACACACATGCGCACACACACACACACACATGCACAGATGCACACACACGCGCTCGCACACACACGAGCACACACGTACGCGTGCACGCGCACACACACACACACACGCACACGCACACACACACACACACACACACATTTTACATGGAGCACTCGCTGGCTGCTGATGACAACTGAGCCTTCTGCCCAGACGCTCACAAGGGCTTAGGGGTGGCAGACAGACCCGACAGAGGCACGGGCCCCTCGTTTGGGCAGGGGACGGGTACCAGGGCAGCAGCTGTGGCTGAGTGCCCCTAATGGGATTAGACTCTCAGTTACTGCAGCGTGGGGTCAGATGGGCACAGATTACAGATACTCAAACAGAACTGCAAACAAACTGGCAATGCTAATGGCACGAGGATGAACCCCCAAAGCCAATGTTGCTGCACCCATTCAGGGCATTATGGAGGAGGGGTCATTGGGTCAACTGAGATCCGGTGCATTACTAATGCTTTAAACCGTTCACCCTGTTTTGTTTTTTTTTTTTTTTTTTTTTTTTTTAAGAACTGGGCGCGAGAGTCACATGTAAGTATATTTAAATGGTGGGTGTGGATTTTAATGAACAATGTCTTCTCTATTTGCCAACTGCCCACTATGGTTTTTTAGGCTAATCTGTCATACTTGATGCAAATACACCAATGTAGAATGTAGAGGTTAGCTCACTGTAAAGATTACATTTGAATGGATAAAAGATCAGCTTCAGTTATGATTCATCAACCATGATGTAGTTCTTAGCTTTAAATACCGAATATTTCCATTGTTGTTTTAGAATTTCATCATACTAGTTGAAAACATTGTAGGAAAGAAAAAGGGCACCCAAAAATAGTCTGTTTAGCACAGACCAGAACACTAAGCCATAATAACTGTGAAAGGGAAAGAACAAAAGTGCTAAAAATACATACTTCGAAAAAATACAGCCTTCGATCAACCTTTCAACTCCCAAACTCTTTGAAAACTCGAGCATGGCTCACTCCATGCCATGTTTCACCCCATTTGTGATTTTCGTTGGGACAATTGAACACTTTGTGTTGTTGAAGGTTTTTTTAAATCATGTGTCACAATCTCTAACTATGTGTAATCATTTCAAGCCTAATGAAATGTAGTGTAATTTGTTACTCTTTGGATTTTAAAGAAAATTAGCTTTAATTCAGGTCAGGCAGCTACCACTTACTATGTAGATGAATCTAGGATCTTTGGCAGAGCTGACCCAGCTCTGGGGCTATTCTGCAAGACTACTTACTTTCACATTGTGTAAATACAACCAAACAGAAAATGTGATGACATACTTTAACACGTTTTGAAAATTCATTTGCTTGAATTTAATTAGCAGTATCCAAACCCATCACGCAGCAGAAACACACACACACACACACGCAAAATCTTACACACATACTGTACCATATACCATACCCATACATGATAGACATGTAAAAGCACACACAAACACCCCCCCACACATACGTGTACACGAACACACACACACACACACACACACACACACACACACACACACACACACACACACACACCCAAACACACACACACACACACACCCAAACACACACACCCAAACACATACACTGTAGAGACATGCATACACACAGAAAGGCTGGCAGGATGCAGGATGTGTAGTTTGAAATGTTAATGTCAGTGAAGCAATCAGGAGAGGGTTTATGGTTAACAACATCAGTTACATTGTTTTGCTCAAGCCCTTATTCACCCTTGCCTTGCTGATTGCACTTGAAAATGACAACTAACAAGCCTCTTGGGTGAGTACCAAATGCTGAAGATCTCAACGCCTGTATTGATGCTGTGTTTGCATGTATAAGTGTTCATTTTTTTATGTGAATGATTTTTTTTCTTTTAAAGATTATGGTTCTAGCCATACAGTCCAATATTGATTCAATCATATTTGCTACGTTGGATCCATTGAATAAGGGAGTGAGCAAAACTGAAAGATGCCTCAATGTCGGGGGACCTTTACAGATGCCAAACCAAAGCAGAGAAGAGTTCCACCAGTGAGGGGGGGTTGGGGGGGTGAGAGGACACATAGCGAGGGGCACTCAAGGGGGGGGGGGGACAGGAGTGTCGATGGAAATGAAAGCCAGCTACACTTGTTTGAGGACCAGACATGCAAACAAATGCATTAAAAATGTGTGTAATAACAAGAGGAGAAAGAATAGTGCCAAACAAAGGGAGAAAACGTAAGAAATGTCTTGTTTTTTTTTTACAAAAAAGGAAATGGAAAAAAAATTAAAACCAGGACATAAGAAAGAAATCTGACTATGGAGCAATAATCACCTTCACTGGGGATGACAAGTATGTACGGCGTGGTTATTTGTCCCCTACCTATTACCACTAAGACAATGTTTATAGTTCCAGGTCAGCATGCATGAGAGAAAACAAACAAAGAAAAAAGTCTAAAAAATATGTCTCCATTTTCAAAAGCGTTCAAGTCTTCCTTTTTTTTAAGGCACATTATCTGTAAAAGTGACTTTGGGAGAAAAGGGGAGGTTTCAGGGTACATTAGAATGTCTATGGGAAAGTCTAAAAAAAAGATAATAACACATCATTTTGAGCAAGTTTCTGAATTTCTCCATTAAGTAATCATGACAGTACGGAGAAGTGTGTCTGGCTCGACTGATAAAGGAGAGGTTATTCTCATCTACGCTTAGTGACTGGGACACTGAGATGCAAGAACTCATATCAATCTATGGTTCTGACTGGAAAAACAAACAAATGGAGAACAAAATGTTAAAAAAAAGGAAACAAAACAAAACAACAGAATGAAAAACAAAACAAAACAAAAAACAACATATCACTGAATTTTGAACTTTGTGGCAAAGTCAGTTCCCATCCACGCAATCAGAAGGAGGGTGGTGCTTAAAGCACTTAAAGCTGATTCTTCAAAATGTATTTTCTGGCCATATTTTTCTGGGTGTTCCTAAAACTAAAAGTCTGACTCGCAGTAAGGAGTACTAGGGCCACAAAGTTTAAAGCATGTCATTCTCCTGAGCAGACATGGAGACTTTTCTTTCCCACTCACAGTGGATAAAAGTAGGATCAAAATGAAAGCCATGGAGCAACTAAAAGAAAGCAGACTGACAATGGCGGATGACTGAAGGCCAATGAGAGAATGGGAGAGTCAAATAAAATCAATGACAGCTGTGCACTGACACATCGACACTTGAATGAATAAGCTGTAACTCAGACAAGAGACGGGGAAGAAAAAGCAAAAAAAGAAATGGGATAAAGCTGTTGTTGCCTTCATGAGGGTCAAGCATGTTATGCTGCACTCATTAAAATAACTGGAGATAACTGGTTTAGAGCTACACTACTGGTACAAAAGGACAGTAACTAGACTTTACAAGGATGTAGAACAAACAAACAAACAAACAAACCAACTAACAACAGAAATACATGGGCAAAAAAACAAACAAAACAACGAAAACGTGAAAAAACAAACAAAGGTGTAATGGCGCTGAAATGGATTGGATCTGCACAGAATCTTGAGCTACAGGCTGAATCATGCAGGCTTGTTTGAGGGTAAAAGGGGTCAATTTAAACACCGCAAAAATTTGCCTCTGACATTTTCTGAATTTCATTCTGGAAATGACACAGCTAGGGCACTAATACTAATAGATAGTCCACAACAGTAAACACTACGTCCTGAGCCCTTGGTCTAAAAATGGCCCTTGATTGTCTTTTGGCATAAATGAACCAATTAAAAATGAGAAAATAATAACAGTCTTCACAGTTCCAATTATTTAATTATTACATAGGCATGCAGATCGAGGAAAAAACAGTCTCATACCTTTAGTAGCCAGTCGCACACAGTTGATTTTGGTTTCCTGGTAGAGGCAGAGAAAAAACAAAAGAGGGAAACAGAGAATTGGTTAGTGTTTCATGTATAAAGAAACAGAACTTTTGAACAGGCTTTCAAGGATAAATGCGCAGAAAATCAACAAAGGTCTGTGGCTCAAAGTGTAGGATAAACTGCACACTGTCCATTTCACAAGCAACTATGTCATACGACATTTCAGTCCTCAGACCTTGAGACATTGATTAGGTTATTTAAAAACAATTTATGTTATTTTAAAACAATTTGATCAAGGTCTGAGGACTGAAATTGTATTTATTTAGTAGTTGCTTGTGAAATGGACAGTGTGAAGGAGTTTATTCTTCAATTTGAGGAAGTGTTTTATATATAAACATGGCTGGTGATGCATTTCCGAGTACTCTCGCCTCTCTGCTCTGCTTACCCTGGAGCCAATAAATAATGTTTTTTAGACTTGCGAATGAATCAGCAGAGCATGTGCAAGAAAGTATTTAGCAGGTCCTGTTTGGCATGGTGAAGTATTTGGCATGCATAATCCGCTACAGTGAGTGGGAAGCACGCACCCCAGTGAGAGTCTTTTCTTTTCGGAAAAGTGCAGTTTATGCAGTAAGCGATTTATTTCAATATCATTGGCTATCCAGTGTTCACATTTGTCATTTTGTGGACTTTTTTTCATGGAGGTTACTGCAATTCTATTAGCAAAGAGACTCATGAGCTGCTGAGTCTATAACCTACACTATGTGAATCCATCTACATCACTTCAACCTGTGCGGGACTAATGAGAGAGACTACACTAAGGACAACAACGAGATAAACACAAGGCTGCAAGCAGACCTCTCAGTGAAATGCAGCCACACATACTCATAGAACAACTTTCATTCAAATACACACATCCTGGCTAAACTAAACTTGAGCCTTGACTTCGAAACGGGAGACTCCATCAACTAAGAGGTGAAAAATGATGTGTACAACAGAAGGGAGATAAGGAGGGAGGTAGGGAGAGAGAGGGAGAGAGAGCGAGAGGGGGGGGGGGAGGGAGAGAGAGAGAGAGAGACTATCCATGTCCTGGCTTTCGACAAATTGTAATTAGTGCTTATTTTCTTGTTCAGATGTAAGTGTTATGATCTACGTGTCTAAGCATGGAAGCTCAAGGCCTAATGATTGGTCACACACAGATGCTACTACTGAAGACCATATGCTTCTTCCTTGTCATTTTATTGTTGTTATTTTGGTTAGACACACACATGACATGTTCTCCATTTTTATTAGACGAGGAACTGCTCTGCAAAGCCAAGGAGAAGCGCTTGGCAATTACATATTGGTGCTCGCTTATCTTGTGTTTCCAGATAAGCACTAGAGATCCTACAGTATTGTAAAGATCCTATCTCTCGACGCTGTATTCTTTACGGGCACAAAAGAACATTGAGGGGTTATTACTGCAAGACATAAACAAATGCAGGCAGTCATTTTCATGAACACACATGCCAATATGTGAGCAAACTCACAGACAGGCACACACACACACACACACACACACACACACACACACACACACACACAGAAACACACACGCACACACACACACACTACACACTGATTTTATTGGTAGAGCTAATGCACAGTCAACATTAGTAATGCGATTCGAGGCTTGAGAGGATGCTGAACTGATCGATTAGCTTCATTTCAGAGGCCCTCATTACTGTGCTGTGGGATGCTACATACTTCATTTAAATTAACCTGGTTATTGATTCCTAACCCCACTGCCACCGTGGAGGGCCAACTGTCTGTGGACCAGGGCAGCACAACTTGGAAAAGATCCTTTAAAAGCACTTGGAATTTTTTTTTTAACGCTGATGAATATACTCCATAATACTGTGCTGATTTCACTGGAGGGCATTAGGAAATGAATTAAAGGATTAGGCTGAGGACGCTAAATTGATTCAGTGGAAGAAATAGTTGAAAAGGAAGGCTAAAAGATCACATTGAAATAAATTCCTTCTGCTTCTCTCTCTTTCTAGCTCTCTCTCTCTCTCTCTCTCTCTCTCTCTCTCTCTCTCAGTGTGTGTGTGTGTGTGTGTGTGTGTGTGTGTGTGTGTGTGCGTGTATGCGTTTGTGTGTGTGTGTATATGTCTGTGTGTGTCTGTGTGTGCGTATGTGAAAAAGACACAAAAAGAGGAGTGAGAAAACTCAAGAGTGTATTCACATTTTCAAACCTAAAAAGAACCGTACTTGGAAGATGCCCTGCCAAAACCTTGGAGCATCAAAAGAGAATTTTCTATAAAAAAGAAGCCAAAAAAGATGGAGAAAAACTACACAAACCCACTGCAGCGCAGTAGACTCAAAATCAACTAGAGGAATGAAGCTACAGCCATGCTCACTGTTATCTGCTTCGAACCACCCAGACATAAGTGAGAAAACTGTTGTGTCGATTCCACTGAGTCCTAGAAAACAACACATGTGGCTACCAACACAACCGAAATGAGTTCCCCCACCACCACCCCCACCACCACCAGAGCCTCCCTCACATGTATGCCCCCCCACACCCCCCCATCTGAAGCCATTGTCTATCCTGAAGACTGTGACAAATGAACTGCCAGTGTGGGGTTAGAAGGGTGACAGTCAGTGTGAGAGGCCGGCGTTGGGAGCCTCTTTGCCAGCCTTGGCTGTGTGTGTGAGATGATGAACCACAGGAGCAGATGGATTGAACTGTCAGGGGTGATTCAACGTTGTGTGTGGCCGGTCTGTCTTCAAAACCCATGAGTGAGACTGACACTTATTTTGTTCAGCTGCAAGGCTGCCGAAATCACGTCTTACTCCAGCACGCACACACACACACACACACACACACACACACACACACACACACACACACACACACACACACATACACATAGTCTTACAAACACGTAGTCTAACACAAACACACACACACACAAACACACTCACACTTACACACACACACAGACAGACAAACACACACAGACCGACAAACACACACACATTTGGACACACACACATGCACCTAATCTTACACACACACACAGTCTGACACAGATTTGCACTCGCACACACACAAAAACACACACACACACACACACGCAAAAAAATACACACACAAACACACACACACACACACAAATATACACACACACACACTCGCAAACCTACTTTATACAACTGAAGGCCAGCTCATGAGAGAGGGCTTACACTATAAGAGAGTGAGGCGCCAGGTTGGACACTAAATAAGCTTAGTGTGAAATAACTAGCAAATAACACATAGTCCAGCATGGTGTACCTCGTCACCAGGTGGACAGCAAAACACAACTGACGGGGAAACTACTGAACTGGCTGCCCATGAGCTTTAATCCATCGCCCTTTTTCTTACTCTCTGATTATTTCATTAAGAGTTAAGTGGAAATAATGATTTACCATTTTGTATTAGGGCTGTGTAAGATTCAACCTATTACATTTAACCACTTAATCAGACTTAGGAGTCAATTACAATTAGCCACCTCTAACATCACTATGAAAGCTGTTCAAGCTAACACCACCCCCTTGCATGGTTGCTTTAGAACGACCTGGATTTTAGCAGTGATTTTTATGTGCGAAATTACTTCACACTTCAAACAGCAGGCAATGTTGGTGCACATGTGCTGACTTTACTATTACTGCTCTGTTATACCGAACACTAAAGTATGTAATCATTGTGACTTTATTTTGTCCTTTTTATTCTGTTCAATATGACAATAGACATTTCTATCCCTCTACAGCCTAGAACCCAACTAATGACCCAAAATGCCTCACCATACTCAAGTTTGACCTCAGGGTTCTCCTGTTTGCATACAATGGAGCCCTCAAGGGTGTTAATTCCAAGAGTGGGAGTGGAGGTGACTATTATGTGGGGATTTAACATGAAAAGGGTGGTTAATTTATAGTAAAAGGCAAATAGGAGGGAATAAAAAGGCAGAAAAAAGGCAGCAGGTGACAAACTAAAACAGAATGGAGATGGAGAGTAAGCAGAGAGAGAGAGAGATAGAGACAGGGAGAGAGATATGGAACATGAAAGGAGGGGGAGAGAGACAGGACTTCTTGGTGAGCTGTGTTCTATGCTTGTTGTTTGTCAAAAGAGAAAGAAAGAGAGAGAGAGAGACCAAAAGAAAGAGTAAAAAGGGGAAGGACTGCTGGGCAACCTGTGTTCTATGCTTGCTGTTTGTCAAAAAAGAGAGTAGGATAAAGCAAAAGTGAGAGAGAGAGAGAGAGAGAGAGAGAGAGAGAGAGAGAGAGAGACAGATACAGAGAGAGACAGAGAGAGAGAGAGAGAGAGAGAGAAAGAGAGGGAGCACTGCTGGGCAACCTGTGTTCTATGCTTGCTGTTTGTCAAAAAAGAGAGTGGGATGAAGGGAATGAAAGAGAGAGAGAGAGAGAGAAAGAGAGAGAGAGAGAGAGCACTGGTGGGGAAGCTGTGTTGGATGCTAGCTGCTTGTCAAGCAGGGCGAGGCGGAGTGAGTGGGGAGATGGCTGGACTACATCACTTACATAAAGTGACAGCTAAGGTTCGGCTTCTGGCCCTCCAGCCTAATAAGGCAGTGACAAACTGTCAAGCAGTTTTTAGAATGATTCGGTAATGGCTCAGAGCAAAAGAGAGCAAGAGCGAGAGCGAGAGAGAGAAAAAAAATGTTTCAACCATCAAATCCATTTTTTGACAAATCCAATATATTTTGATGGACAGATTGTAGAAATGCCGTAGCAAATAGCAAACAGTTGTAATTCACAGTTTAAGCGAGTATACATCCGTAACAACAATGTATGGTGTAAAACTTTGACATTCAATGGAAGTGCAGAGTGTAAAACAGCAGGCACAATCTTTAATTCACGTTAAAGAAGGTTACCGCCAAACTATAAACTGTAACCGTGATAGAAATGCAGAAATCAGTAATTTAATACTTTAAAACAATACAGTACAAAAGCATACCAAATGCTTTCCACCTTTAAACATACACCAACTGCTCGAAAGGAAGTGAACAGATGTCACATTGAATACATATTCAATAGAAAGCTTAATTAAGCAAGAGAACATGCCGTCCCCTAACATGGAGTTCAGAGGCACCTTTGCAGGGCGCATCCTGCTAGGAAAAAAAAGGGACACTAAAAAGAGAGAAACAGATGGGAGGGACGCATGAAGGGATCAAGCGATAGCATCAGACACACCAGCGCGAAACCTCGTTTGCTTAGTGCTGTTATCTGCGGAGATAAAGGTCACGCTAACTCGTCTTCATGCATTCAGGGGCCAGCTCATGAATTAAAGTCGAATGTGGGAATGTGAATTAGCATGGCATTTTCGCTAATGAGCTAAATATGATAACGAAGGAACGTTTGGAAACTGCACACAACAAGTATGTAAAAAGAATAGTGTCAATTACTTTACAAAAAAAACAGTGATTAAAAAGCAGAAGATTGTTCTATTTAAGCCTGGCTATTCGGGGGAATGTCTGAAAAGTGGGACACAAAAGAGAAACAGTTTTGTCTGGAAAAAAGGACTAAAAGTCTTTTTCTCTCTTTCTTTCTCTCCCTTTGTGTGGACATGACCCTTGAGGTGCTGGTGCAGGTGGAGAGGGCCTCATCTTGCACACTGTCCACGTCCCGAGGAGGCGGCAGGGGCCCAGGAATCATTACTGCACCTCCCTCTGAGCCCTGACCACCAGCTGCCCCCTTCACCCCACAGTCATGCCACGCCAGCCAGGGGTCTGTGGGGGGGTTGGAATGGGGGGTTGGGGGGGGCTTCCCGAGCTGCGGTTGCCTCCCTCAGTGAATAGCACAGCAGCTCAATCCATGACACTCATCTCCTCTCTTCACTCTCTCATTTTCACTCTCTTTCTCTTTTGGTGTCTTGGTGTCTTTTTCGTTCTTTCATTCTCTGTCTCTATCTATTAGTTTCTTGTGCTGTCTGTTTCTTTCTCTCTGACTATTTCTCTCGCTCCCTCTCTTCACATTTACCTCTCTCTCCCTCTCCTCTGTCTCTCTCTTTCTTCTTCTCTCTCTCCCTCTTCAATCTCTTTCTTTACCCCCCTCTCTATTTCTCTGTCTTTCTCCGCTGTCTCTCTCTCTCTTTCTCCCTCTTCAATCTCTCTCTTTACCCACCCCCTTCTATCTGTCTCTCCCTCTCTTCTTTCTCTCTCTGCCTCTGTTTCTGTCTCCTTCCCTCTCTCCTTCTCCCTCTCTCTTTCTCTCTCCCCCTCACTCCCTCCGTCCCTCCCTCTCTGTCTCTCTCTCTCTCTCTCTCTAACTCTTCCTTGTCCACCCCCCTCCTCCCCTCCTTCTGCTGCTTGGCTTCACAAACACACGCTTAAGGTACCACTCCAGGGAGGGAGCAGCGCTATTCAGCTTTCACAACCCTGCTGTCTGCTCTCAGCTCAACACCCCCAAGCCCCTCGGCCCCTAATCATGCAATCCCACTATCCAGCTTTGGTGTCCTCTGCCCTGCCTCGCCCCCTTCAAGCCTCCGCAGGGTACTACATAAGAGGGTGGGGAATGGATGGCGGAGTGGAGGGGTCGGGGTGGTGGTGGTGGAGGTGGAGGGGTCAGAGGGGTGGTGGGTGGTGGGGGATGGGAGATTCTAGTCTCAGCTATTTTCCGAACATTCTTCTTCCTTCCTCCTCCTCTTACCTATTCTAACTCTCCTGCCTTGGCTTGTGAAGGTGAGAGAAAGGTGGTGAGAATAGATCAAGATGAACACAAATGAACACACACATACACACACACACACACACACACACACACAATGAATATGCCCATTCAGGCATACCTGCACAAAGGCACACAGACACACGCTCACACTCATGCTCGCGCTCACACTCACACACACAAACACAAACACAAACAGTCCAGGGAATAAACGATTTAATTAAACAAATTCCAACTTGGGGAGACAGATTGTTTTGTTTATGTGTCGATAAGCCAGGGGAACTGGGGGGACAAATTGAAAATGAAGGAGTGAAGAGCGTCCTGATCACAGGTAATAAGTGCAGAGTGGAAAGGGACCAGAAGCTCACCCTGCCCTGTCTTCCTACAGCTGGGGCCTCTGCCATGACAGCACACTGAATTTCAAATACCTTTTTTTTTAGGTGACATGGCTCAGACATCCCAACCTGCAGAAACTCAGAAAACTGAATAGCCTAATGAGAGAGACAGAGGTCATCTGTTAGGTCTGCAAAAATACTATTGTTACTTTCACTCTCCCCCACTCCACCTGCCACTGACTGAATTTGTCACTTGCCCTACTTACATAAAGAAATTTGCACGAGTTGTGGGAGATTTTGTATTACTTGCGGGGTCCGGAAGTCGCTCCTCAAATGCAACACCGGGGTAGCCTGGTAAACCAACCCCTCGCTCTTCGCTTAATACAGAGTGTCTGGCTGTTTTCTTCCCGGAGGTGTAGACTTTGCTGAAGTTTACGATTGGATCTGCCGTTACCCAAAAGCTAACGTTCGGTCGTGACATGCAATTAGCCTGGCTATAAGTCTGCCTACGTACTACAATTCAAATGTAGCAAACAAAGTCGACGTCATCCCTCTGTTTGCTGATTGGTTAGGCAAGATTCTGCCTGAGACAACCATGTCAGTGGAACCTCAGCCACACCCTCTGTACAAAATGAAATGAAGTACAAGGGGCTGGTTTACCAGGCTTACACTGGGCATGGAACTAAGGAAAAAAATGGTCAAGGAGTAGAATTTCTGTTGAGAAGACTAGTCTACTTCTTTTGAATGTTTGCAGTGCTTTTGTATCCGATGTAGCCAGTTCTATGTGATTATTAAGTGAAAGTTAATTGTCACAACATATGCTTCATAATTAGAAGACCTTAGTTTCACACCCCACTGTAGCCACAGTTACACTGACTGACACCGCTAGTTTGAGGAAAGATGCGTCAAAAACAGAGAAACAAACAAAAAAGATGAGGAGCTATCAAAACACTGACAAAGTCTCCAACGGTGAGACATGGGTCTTTGTTTTTTTTTTTCTTACTCCTATTCTTGTCTGTTCATAGACTACTAAATGTATTAGAAATTGCAGCAAAAGATTTAATGGCACCGCAAAAAAAAGGAAAAAAAAAAGAGAGGGAAAGTCTCCAACCCACCAAGTAAAAGCAATCACCAGGCAAGAGCACACATCCCCTTACAAAGTGAAGCTTGTGGAGAGAAAAAAAAAAAAAAGCGCATGATGAGGTGGCCCTCCTATTCCGTGAGTAATGCTCTCTGCACTTTTTTTTTTCCACATGGCCGTGTTTATTGACTGTAGCTGGCGAAGAGTCGGCCATTTACAAAGCACACAGAGCAGAGGGGCTAATTAGCGCTTGTCAGCAGCAAGCAGTGGCACAGTTAATAAATGTAGCAATAGCAATTTATAGTTTTTTCTCTGTCGTTTGTTCTTAGGGGAAGGGAGGAGGAGGAGGAGGAGGGGGAGGAGGGGGAGGAGGAGGAAGGGGGGGGTGGGGGGTCGACGAAGAAGAAAAGCAAGGGAGGATTTTCTCTCGGCCAGGCAGCAGATGCAGGGCTAGCTGGGAGTTGGAACACGTCTTGTGGAGAGCGGCGGCGGGCTTGAGCTGAATACCAAATCCTCAGCTATGCAGGTGGAACCGCTGGAGGACAGCAGTGTTTCTCTCCTTCGCTCGCGCTCTCTCTTTCTTTCTCTCTCTCTTTCTCTCTCTCTCGCTCTCTTTCTTTCTCTCTCTCTTTCTTTCTCTCACTCGCTCTCTTTCTCGCTCTTTCTCTCTCTCTTTCTTTCTCTCACTCGCTCTCTTTCTTGCTCTCTTTCTCTCTCTGTCTCTCTCACTCTCTCTCTCTTTCTCTGTTTCTCTTTTTCAAGCCATCGCCTCACATAGTCAAACACACACACACACACATACAAGGACAGACAGACTCACATAGACACACACTTGTATGAAGACACACATATAGGCACAGTGTGAGAGTGAAGGATAAAGAGAGACAGAGAGGGAGGGAAAGAAAGAGAATGAGAAAGAGAGAAAGAGAGGGGGAACAAGAGGAATAAAAAAGAGAGAGAGAGCAAAAGTGTGTGTGTGAGAAAGTGAGTGAGTGAGTGAGAGAGAGAGAGAGAGAGAGAGAGAGAGAGAGAGAGAGAGAGAGAGAGAGAGAAACCCTGCATAGTTCTCACTATGTGCTGATCTAATGTGCAGACGTTCCCTCTGCACAGTCAAATACATCACGGTCTTGTCACGGTAATAAAACGAGACGGCTTCACATTGAGACATCCTTTATCCTGGTAATTCAATTTCAGTAACTTTGCACAACTCTTTGAAGTGGCTGAACTAGTCTAGTAATGTGGTCCAACCAACACATTACACACGAAGGGTGGATGCTCACTCACCTTCACAGAACAGACAGACAGACAGACAGACAGACAGACAGACAGGCAGACAGGCAGACAGGCAGACAGGCAGACAGATAGATAGATAGATAGATAGATAGATAGATAGATAGATAGATAGATGGATAGATAGATAGAGCAATCTGAGGCAGTACCCCACCCCCGTCCACACCACCTGCATAAGCCATTTGTATCCTGTCTTGTGACAGCTGTGAAGGTGATTATATTCAGATTGCAGCGAAGGAGTCAAAGAGTCCAATGAATAACAAGGAACAGAATGAAAGTGAAAAGAAGAGATTAAGTGTGTGTCTGTGTCTGTATGTATGTGTGTGTGTGTGTGTGTGTGAGCATACGTGTGTGCGTGCGTGTGTGTGTATGTCTGTGTCTGTATGTGTGTGTGTGGATGAGTGTGTCTGTGTGTGTGTGTGTGTGTGTGTGTGTGTGTGTGTGTGTCTGTGTCTGTGTCTGTGTGTGTGTGTGTGAAGGAGAACAGGCAGCAGAGAGAGAAAGAAAGATGGCAATAAAAAGGCAGATTTAATTTGCACTCCTCTAAATGCCTTTGGCCATGCTCCAAAACACTGACATCATTACTTAAGATGGTCTTTCTTTTTCAGACCTGCAGACAAGCCGCACACAAGGAGAAGAGAGGAGAGCAGGGGAGAGGAGAGGAGAGGAGAGGAGAGGAGAGGAGGGGAGAGGAGAGGAGGGGATGGGAGAGGAGAGGAGAGGAGGGGAGGGGAGGGGAGAGGAGAGGACAAGAAGAAGAGGAAAAGAGAGGAAAGGAGAGGAGAGGAGGGGAGAGGAGGGGAGAGGAGAGGACGAGAAAAAGAGGAGAGGAGAGGAAAACAGAGGAAAGGAGAGGAGAGTAGAGGATAGGAGAAGAGAGGAGAGGAGAGTGAGAGACAGGAAAGGACAGGGGAGTTGGGGAGAGGAGAGGAGGGGAGAGGAGAGGAGAGGAGAAGAGAAAAGAGGAGTGGAGAGGAGAGGAGAAGACAGAAGAGGACAGAGGAAACAAGACGAGAAGAAGAGGAAAGGAAAGGAAAGGAGAGGAGAGCAATGGAGAGGAGAGGGAAGTCGGAGACAGGAAAAGACAGCAGTCGAGTAGAGGATAAGAGAGGAGAGGAGATGAAAAGAAGAGGAGAGGAGATGAGAGGAGAGAAGAGGAGTCGAAGACAGGAAAGGACAGGAGAGTCAGATAGAGGGGGGGGGGGAGAGGATAAGAGAGGAGAGAAGAGGGAAGGAGAGGAGAGGAGAGGAGAGGACAAAAAAGAAGAGGGCAGGGGAGGAGAGTCTAAGATAGAAGACGACAGAAGAGAGTGGCAGAAAAGAGAAGGGGGAGAGGAGGAAAAATGTAACAAGGCATGGGAAGGAGAAAAGTAGGGTGAAGAGGAGAAGAAGGCTAAAAATGGTCAGAGAGCACACAAGATGGACTAATTTTGGTATAAACCATTGAGCAGAAGAGAGATGAGAGAAGACAAGAGCACACTCCAACCATAATGGAGCAGCCTTGAGAAAAAAATCATTTTTTTGTCAATAGGGGGGATGTCATATGACTACAGTATATAACCATGTCGACACCAAGCAATAGGTTACTATCTGTACTGATAGTACTAAATGTAGTCTGTTCTCCCTTCTTTTTCTTTCTCTCTTTATTTCTTTCTTATGCTGTCTTTGTTTTTGATAAACACAGACCTATTTTACGTCATGTTACTCTAGCTCTCCATTCCCTTGTGTTGCAAAAGACCACAGCACTTAACCAAGACCTTAAAGGCACTTTGCAATGCTTCCTCTTCCTCTTGCCAAGATAGCTCACACAACACCAATTAGCTGGTGGCAAGTGCTAAGTCTGTGTGTGTGTGTGTGTGTGTATGTGTGTGTGTGTGTGTGTATGTGTGTATGTGTGAGTGTGCGTTTGCATAGGTACCGGTATATGAATGAATGTGTGTGTGTGTGTGTGTGTGTGTGTGTGTGTGTGTGTGTGTGTGTGTGCGCGTGCGTGCGTGCGTGTGTGTAAGAAAATGCGCTCTGTTCTGTGGGAATGAAATAAAATGTTTTCAGTGGTACTGGGGGGTGGTCTGGCTGGCTGGCTGGCTCGGAGGCTGGCTGGGTGGCTGGGTGG
The DNA here is from genome assembly GCA_030347295.1 of Setipinna tenuifilis. NCBI lineage: Eukaryota > Metazoa > Chordata > Actinopteri > Clupeiformes > Engraulidae > Setipinna > Setipinna tenuifilis. The sequence continues at coordinate 9,868,640 of CM059267.1, read as the reverse complement.
GTGGGTGGGCACGAGATCATCCATCCTTATTAGGCGTCTCTCCCCCTGCTGCAGCCAGCCAGCCCGCGCCTGGGCGCCTGGAGACGGATGGGGCTTTGCTTCTGCGAGAGCGCCTCGGGGAAGGCGGCACACACAGGCGCGCCTCCGTGCCAGGAGAGATCCAGCACCAGACAAGTGCCAGCCTGGCATCGGCTCAGGACTCGGCAGGCAGGCAGGCACCCCACACACACCCCACACACACTCACGTTTACACACACACACACACAAGCACATACAAGCACATACAAACCATCATGCACACACATACTAACACTACACAAACACTCGCATGCACATGCAGACACGCACACACATAGTTTTACACTAACACACACACAAGCACATACAAACACACTAATGCACACACATACTAGCACACTATTATACACACATATTCACACACAATATTATACACTCTCACACACACACACACACACACACACACACACACACACACACACACACACACACACACACTCCACAGGCCTCCTTTGGGCACGAGGAGGCAGAGCTGCATCTCTGTCCACATGCAATCCCCAAACCCTGGCCAGCCATGTCCGCCTTTCTCTTCGGTCATGTAGGGAGCTCGGGCGCCATTGTGGGCTTTGTGCATGCCTGCCTGTGTGCCCTGCCACTGGACGAGCTGCCTAATTGGCTAGGAGCTGAGAGGGATTATCGGGTGGGTGGATGGATGGGTGTGTGTGTGTGTGTGTGTGTGTGTGTGTGTGTTTGTGTGTTTGTGTGTGTGCATGTGTGTATGTGTGTTTGTGTGTGTGTGTGTGTGCATGTGTGTTTGTGTGTGTGTGTGCGTGTGTGTGTGTGTCTGTGTGTATGTATGTGTGTGTGTGTATGTGTGTGTGTGTGTGTGTGTGTGTGTTTGTGTGTATGCATGTGTGTAAGTGTGTGTGTAAGTGTGTGTGTGTAGTTATCTGCAGCAAACCACCCATGAAAGGACAATGGGCGGCCACGGCAGCTAGAGAGGGAATCCTGCCGAGGAGAGGAGAGGAGAGGAGAGGCGGGCCGATACAAGACGAGGCGATGAGAGGCGAGAGATGAGAAACTGGGGGGGTGTGGGGGGTGAGGGGTTGGAATGACCAATCCAAATTCTGCCAGTCACCGCACGAATGCCACAGAGAGCCGTTTGTGAGGGACAGGGGATGGGGCTCTCAGCTGGATTGGTATGCATGCTCCGTCAGCTGTCCCTGACGTGTGTGTGTTTGTGTGTGTGTGCGTGTGTGTGTGTGTGTGTGTGTGTGTGTGTGTGTGTTCACCGGCAGTGAGTCAAATTGTGTACATCTCTGGACAGTCGCATGGGTTGCTGGAATGTCGGTCTATACAGTATATGTGCACTTTATTTATACGCATATGCTGTACATAATCCATTTTGAATTCACATTCATTAACAAGGTTAAGGGTCACCCTATATCCCCACTAACAGTTTACATTCACTTATTCTCTTTATATTTAGATGAAATACTTAGTAATTACATACCATTTGCACAGGCTTTACTTATATTTTTTTATTACAATAAATGTTCCTTCTCACTCCAAAGGCCCCCGATGAAAGATGCAGACACTGTGTATTTCAGCATGAGCGAAGAAGTTGACAGGAAATATGAGGCTAAATCAATATTTTATGCATGACGCTCATATCAAATTATCTAGGTCATGGTCTGATGTTGTTTTCACCGCTTTCCTCCTGCCCTAAAAGCATGAAAGTTCTGACTGCGATTAAATTGAATGAGATCCAATCAAATCATGAAACAAATGGGGCCCCTGCTCTCAGCACAGCACGGCATTGTGGGCAAATTGAGAAAATTCAGGCCAAAAAAGAGAAATAAAAAAACATACAACACCCCCAAAAAGAACGAATATATGAATGAGGACTGGAAAATTAAGTTGGAGAAGAAGAGGCTTTCTTCAATATTGTTCGACTGTCCTTAACAGTAAATGCACTGCAGGAAGTACAATTTATGTCAAAAATTGAAGCTTCATAAATCTTTTGGATAGGATCCACCTATTATTTCCTATTTCCAAAAATTGCTCATTTCTTCTCTCAAAGAAACCCAACTGTGAGCCTGTGTCGGTCGTGACTGAGAGGCAGGAAGTTTTTTCTTCAAACCATGTCAAACCCTTCAGCTACAACTAGAGAACATACTGTATGAAGAACCAATTTTTGTCTGAAAAAAATAGATCATAGGAAACAGTTCCTTTGACCATGGTTTACACAATGTATTACCCAATGTTGGTCATATAAGGACCCCATAGTTGCCCTTGGTAAAGATGGCAGTGCTGACAGTGGTTAAAGCAGTCGTACCATAAACAGGTAAGTGCCTATGGGGAACCAGGTTTGAATACATTAAACCCAACCCTATCATCTCTCATCTCTCCTTCTCAGTTACTTCCTGTCCACATCTTCACTGTCCTGCCAAATAAAGGCCTAAAAAGCCAAAAAAATATAGACATAGCATTGGTGGTGGATGATCTGATCTGATCTGACCTCAGAGGACAATCCCACTCACCCCATTGGCTTTGCACAGGGCCTGGTAGTAAATGCTGTAGCTCTTGGCGGGCGAGAGCGGCGCGTTCCAGAAGCCGTTGTAGGTCTTGTTGTCGCCGATGGTGAAGGAGTGCATGGCGGCCACGGTGGTCGGGGGGAGCTCGGCGGCGAAGTAGTGGGCCGAGTTGAGGATGGAGGCGTTGCGGTAGCTGATGGGCGTGGCGAAGCATTCCACCGTCTCGGCTGCCCGCCGGACCTTCTGTTTGCGTTCCTCCTGGACCACCACCTGGTAGGCACTGGGGGACAGGACAGGACACAGGTCTGTTCACACAAGGGCCAGGACATGAGACACTGGACAAGATGGTACATTTGATGTGCCATTGGTGTGCTTAGAGACATGTACACACAGTCACCAGATATCCCTAGTGCATAGGCTTAGCCCTACTATGTGAAGCAACACATGTCATCTTCTAATATTGGAATCTGATAAATAAAATCAGTTTCCTTTTTTAACTCATAACCAATTGCTGGGTAGATGGATGGATGGATAGATAGACAGACAATTAGATAGATAGATAGATAGATAGATAGATAGATAGATAGATAGATAGATAATTAAAAAGGGGGGAGAGAGAAAAAGAGGTAGAAATAGAGATAGAGAAGGGGAAAGACCGAAAGACATAGAGAGATAGAGACAGAGAGAGGGAGAGAGAAAGAGAGAGAGACAGAGAGGGAGAAAAAGAGAGAGAAAGAGACAGAGAGAAAGATAGAGACACAGAGAGAGAGGCGGGGGGAGGGAGAATGAGAGAGAGGAGAAGAGAGAGAGGAGAAGAGAGAGACAGAGAGAGAGAGAGGAAAGAGAAGAGAGAGATTAACCAGGCTTTCACTCTCACAGTCCAAGAAGAAGAAGGAGAGGCAGGAGGCATTTCAGTTCAGCGGCGGACCAGCAGAGGGAAATCTCCCTCTAATTAGCGGTGAGAACAGAGCAGAGTGGCGGGAGCAAGCGGGGAGCGAGGAGCGAGGAGCGAGGAGCGAGGACTGGGCTTTTTGAGAGACCTTGTCAAGGATGAGGAATTGGTAATGAGTGCCGTGTTTGTTTCTCTCCAGCCGCCTCTGAATGGACACGAGGGCTTCTTTTGAGACTCGGCACAGGCAGGACAGCGCCGGCCGCCCGCAATTATGTGCCTCAATGCTAAGAACATACTTCACAATTATGTGCAATTAGGGAAATGTATGTTTCACCAAAGGACTATGACAAATTATCCAGGCTTCTAATTTGACATCTTTTATAAGGGATAATTACTCATGAAACCAATGACGGCCACTTTTCTATTTTCAAAGTGTGTATATCTATTTTAAAGCTAATGGCTTTCCATAGAAAATTCAACATAAGTGTGTGTGTGTGTGTGTGTGTGTGCGCGCGCGCGCGTGTCAGTGTTCAAGTCTATGTGCATGTGTGTGTGCTGTGTGAGTACGTGGGTGCATACATGTGTGTGTGTGTGGGAAACCTATGTGAATTTTTTTTTTTATTCAATCATGTTTTTTTAATTATGCAAGAAATCTTTATAAAATAGATTATACTCTGACCTACTGCGAATCACTGCATACACAGAAATCAATATTGGTGTTGTGTGATTTCACTTTTGTCTCAGAAGTTCTTCTGGGCAGCTGAGCGCCGGCCTTCATTTAACATGCGTGCACTCAACCACATCTTTCTCAGCGTACATAAACTGTGTGAGTTTTGTGCTTTTTTTTTCTTTTTTCAGAATGTGTGTTTTTTTTTTCAGCCAACATACAATGGTCCCTGTTGGCTCAGACTGGATCACGTTTGCCTACAGTAGTTTGTGCTTGCAAAACATAATGACCAAATGATTTTTTTTTTCTTTCTAAAAACAGAACTGTAAGCCTTCCATATGCAGTGCAGTCTTTGAGTACAAACAACACTGACTGATGTTGCTTCTGTTACCTCAAAATGACCCTTCAATCTCAGAGCGACGGTACGTCTCTTCACCATGTACAGTAAGTTTAGTTCATGTGTCCCTGGATGGGTTGACTCATCTTTCACTGTCTGTTGTGGCGACTGCGACTGCACGACCTTCAAAATCTGTCATTGAGAGCTTCGGCGGCCAAGTTAGCCAGTTAGCCAGCCAGACCCAGACAGGCAGCGAGCGGGCGGGGGGCGAGGGGACGGGTGAATGAGACAAACGCTCTGCACACACTCGGCTGAGTTCTCTCACACTTGTGATGGAGTGATAGAGGGAAGGGAAAGGAAGGGAAGGGAATGGAAGGAAAGGGAAGGGAAGGAGACAACAAACACACACACCTGACAGGAGCTCCCCTGGACTGGGCCGGCTTCAGAAGGACGGTGATGGTAGTGTCTGTCTCGTTTAGCAACATGTCAGTCTCGTACTCTGGCATCTGTGGAGCTGTGGATTCAGAGTAGGACAAGACAGGGCCCTTTATTAATAACCAGTGTAACGGTCAGACTTAAACAGTGCTTGGCATGTCTTTCTTCATCACTCCTGACCATTAAACCATTTTCAACATTTTAGACGGGTAATGCAGTCAGCTTAAGACAAAAGCAAAATATATTGCTCTCATCCCGCTTCAGCAAATTCTGTGCGCACAAAAACAAAACCTCAGCTCAGACCATGCAGTAAATCCTGCACACACACACACACAAATAAAACACAAAGCGCACAACAAGCATTAGCATATTTCGTTTTCACAGCTGTACTATCAAATGTTTAGAGTGGTGTTTTTTTGCAGCAATACGGCTCAACAATACGGTACAGCTTATTTGGTACAACTTGTTTTTGTATACCTGACACCACTGCCCTAATACTTTTCGTAAAATGCCACTTTAACTGCACTGATCATTATCTGTGCGATATTCACTGGCTGACGGAGATGAAAACGAAAACAGCTGCATTTAGATGGGCTATAGAGATGGCGCAGAGCTACATCTTTAAGCACTGGGGAGGCTGTATGTTGATGCTGGGGGGCAGGGGGAGACTCCACCACCACCACCACCAGCACCACCACCACTGCGCTTAAAGAAGGCATGTTTACCAGCTCTAATTTACAGCATTTCAGATTTCATTTTTGCTTTAAAATCCCATCCCCCGGGGGCAAAATGAGTTCAAAAGGATTTCAGAAAAAAAATTCTAGGGAGATTGAGACTGTGTCCATAAAAAACGTAGGGGTCCCTGTATATTCCCAAGACTTAATCAGGCATGTGTTGCTGTACATTTGCGCGTTGCAGGCATTATCCCTGGGGTCTTATCATGAATAGATTTAGAATACACTCATCATCAATACCTTCCAAAATTACTATTTTAAAACTACCTTTTAAAGAGGATACCCTTTTAAATGTCATTGGTTGTGCATAGCCATAATGACCCAATTGTAATAGGCAAAAACAAGAACAGATATATATTTTAGTGTCTATTAGACTACTTGGCTGTTTGACATTTTCGTTCCTATGGACCCACTGGAAACAGCAGGTAAGAGTGCAGGAGAGTGCTGCCTACTCACCCCCCCAACCCAATTTTACTGGCATAGGAACCAAACCTACAACCATCTGATGCCAAGACAAACACCCTCACCATTCAGCCACGGCTGTTCTCTGACCTATGGTGACTATGGTGCCCCCTGGCTCCCCCTGGCCATACCACTGGCTCACCTGCTATCTTGGTGGTCACACGGGTAGTGACAGGCGGGCCAAAGCCCTTGCTGGTGCTGGCCTTCAGGGTGAAGAAGTAGGTGGTTCCAGGGTAGAGGCCCACGAAGAGGTGGTGTGTCTCGTTGCGTAGCTTAAACACCCTGCCATGCTGCGTGGTGAGGTCCGCACTGGGGTCCAAAGAGTTTAGGGCCTTGAAGGTGATCTGCAGAAGACAACACACACACAGACACACGCACAGACAGGCACACACACACACACACACACACGCACACACACACACACACACACACACACACACACACACACACACACACACACACAAACACAAACACACACACACCTGGGTGAGAAAAACAGATCTGACCTGAACAGAGGTGTCTAGCTATGTCTAGCAGTTGAGTACAGAATAAAAACATGCATTTGGTAACAGTAATGGTAAGAAGACCACACCTTTTTCAAACATTTAATGGATTTTTTCATGATGTTCCTTTACCAAATCAATGCACTGTCTAAATGCAGGCTGTGTTTCTTAAAAAAAAAAAAGCTGAAACAAAAAAACAATAAATAAATAAACAAATACGTTGCAGTTTACTTTGAGAACCACTTTGCCTGTTTTTTATTGAGAAACTAATAGGTTGTGTAGTGGTCTTGAGTGCTTGCATGCCACCACGCAGACAACTTAACAGAAACATCTATCAGAAATAGAAAATAGATGAACAACCATATACAAATATTGATGGAAGCTGGTGGAAGCTTGGAGGCATAAAAGCTGAGCTGGACAGCACTTTGCTCAAGAGGGTTACTTGTCACCATTGAAGGCTACTACATTTTAGAGGCAATCAAAGCATTTTTAGAACAGGCTTTTTCACACATCACAAACACCATCACGTGAATCAAAATTGGAGCACAATGGAGAGCTGTGGTCCCCAGTCTAGAAAGGCTCTCAAGGCTGGGGAATGATTGCTCACCTGACCCCCATCTTTGACTGACGACACAGCCGGGGTATGGTTGTCAATTCACATACAGCTTTACCTAGCGGTGAGTGCACTGACTGGGCAGGGCAATGATGCTATATTGATTTTGATGGTGATGGTGGTGGTAGTGGCATATTTAGTGATGATGGTAGTAATGGGGGTGGTGACTTAAAAAAAAGGCCAATATGTTATTGCATATTGACATGTGTTAAAAGCTAAGGCCTGGTTGTGAACACATAACACAAATTGAACACACTGACTAGCACACACACACACACACACACACACACACACACACACACACACACACACACACACACACACACACACACACAAACACTAACATACACTGACGAGGAGCATCTGCCACAACCTAGCACAAGGATATGGCTAAGATTCAGGAAGTGTCTGTTCTGCAATCCCTGTCTGTCACCCGTGACTCACATGTCAAAACCTACGGGGTGCCACCCAGGGTTCCTTGTGCCTGAGAGGCAACCTGGATTCATCAGAGTGATTCCCCAACCAGCAAAACAACAGGAACTTCCCAAGATGCACCACACAACAAAAAAAAATTCTAATTCCGTTTTCATTTGTTCACTACTGTATGTAGTACACTATATAGGGTGAGTTGTATTGTTCTGCTTCCTACACAGTGCACTATATACCGAAACACTGAGAAAACATTTCAGATTCGGATGAACTGTTGCAATTATATATATTTATATATTTATGAATATATTGCATTTTTTTAATACAAAAAAAAACACGAAAACAAACAAACAAACAAACAAAAAAAAATGGGTTATGATGCAAGCCTGTGTCAATATTGTCACTAATAATACAGCACAGGTAGTTTCCAGAGCCACGTCCGTGCCAATGAGCCATGCTGACACCCCTAGCCTCCTAGCAGAAGCCTTCTCACACACATACCCAAATAGGGATTGATGGGTTTCTTGAAATAACTAATTTTACTGCAGGCACACACACTGCGAATGAACAGGGTGGTGCTGGTTTCATCATAATTATCATTATTATTACTATTATTGCTATATGGCCCTGATTTAATGCTAATGTCCACACTTCATTTTTATCATGCAAATAAATTTCAACGCATTTTACCCCACCACGGGCTCTGCGGTTGGACTTGAATCAATGGCAGGCGTACGGCGGCTATGGGGCGAAAAAAACTGGCAATATATGGTAAATCACAGTTCAGCGTCGCTCCGCTCCACTCTACTCCGCAATTCAGCCCCAGAGCTCCAGTGGCATTGTCAATCTTGAGCACTGGTATAAAGCACCATTGAAGAGTTTTATTTGGCGGGGCTTTATGGAGAAATCCCTCATTCTGCACTGACATAGATCACGTTTACCTCAGCAAACGCCACAGTTTTTTTTTTTCCCAGGCATCCATTAACGAAAAAGAAACCCTGTCTGAGATGGGGGGGGGGGGGGGTTGCTGGCAAGGGCCGGAGAAAGAACATCATAAAAAAAAATCTGCATTGATTCAGCCATTTTTTTGCACAGAGAGCAGTGAAATATTACTCCACAATCATTTCTGTTTTAGCTTAGCCTCTCCTCTGCACATTTCTTTTTTTTTTTTGCTTCTATCACACTTTTGTAATACTGTACAGTCTGTCAAAAGACACAGCCAGTATACAGACATCGTAAAGCTGATGTGTTTTACAGCACAGGAAAACAAAAAGCAGCAGGCCCTGACAGTGCTTTGTGGATGATGAGAGCATCGTGTTGCAGGAATAACTTATCTTACTGTTGTGCACACTAGTATATTTTTAACACTGGGTTATATAATTCCTTCCAAGCACATTCTTTAAAATTATTCTTGCATAACTAAGCAAGTTTCGCAAGGAAATGAATCCATTCATTTCCAAGGTCCAGGTCGAAAGAATGTAAGTGCTTTACGTCTCTGTGTGAATGAAGTGTGAACTGTTGTAAATATAATAAAAAAAAGCTTCTTTTGCAAATGTAGCACAGTGTCATTCTTTAGAATAAGATGTAGCACACAACATACTGTGAGTGTTCATGCAGTATGACCAAACAAAAAAAAAAAAAACATTTAGGGGAAAGACATCCACTGCATGGTTCTAGTCTTACGGATTTATATTACTCTTTAAATTTTATCCGTGTGTCAAAAGAAGACAAATCACTTGAGGCCACGCCATCAGCCAGTGGCCCCCCTGTTGTCCTTTCATGGGGCTTCACTTATCACACTCACTGGCCCCTTTCAATCTGATGAAGATCAAGAAAGGACACTACCAGACGTGTGAAAAGGGGAAGAGTAAAAGGCAAAAAAAAAAAAAAGTGAGATGATGGATGCTTCCTGCTCCCCCCATACGCACTGTCAAAGGACCAGCGGGGGTCTCAGAGGTGCAGGCGGGGAGGGTGGGTGGATGTCAGGGGTGGTGGAGGTGGATGTCAGAGGTGGTGGGGGGCGGAGGTGTTAGAGGGTAAGAGGCAGGCGATATGGGGTTTTGCCTTATCCACCATGTGTCCACCATTAACAGCCTGATAAACCTGGGTGGAGGTCTAATGGAGTGGATGTGGATGAGCAGGGAGGGCCTAGAGAGAGAGAGAGAGAGAGAGAGAGAGAGAGAAAGAAAAAAAGAGCTGAGACAGAGACAGAGACAGAGACAGAAAAACACAGAGAGAGCAAGAGATGAAAAGGTGAGAAGTGAGAAAGGGGGAGAGAAAGAGATAAGCAGGTAGAGAGTGGAATAGCAAGAAAAAGTTTAGAAAGAGGAGAGCAAGAAAAAGAGAAAAATATAAGGAGAACAAAAGCAAGAGAGACTAGATGGCAGAACTTTGGGGAGGAGACATAGATTACTACTCTTCTCCTGACAGACCATCTCTCCTGAAACAACCCAGGCACCAGTTGAGAGGAAAAACCTGGAAACGGATGGCACATTTGTATCCGCAAAAAGAAAGAGCCAGAAAATGAAAAGATTTAAAAAACAAAGGAGGAAATCTGCAGTTATAAGTCTCTATAAGTGACGGGAAGCAGCCAAAAGCAACATTTCCACAAGGATGTAAGGATCCTACCAAACCCATAGAGCCCATTCAGGCACTCGTTAGAGCCTTTAGGATGTGAGAGCTGCATCTCCAGATGTCACCCCCCGCTCATCCATTCGTCAGAATGCAGACAAGATGCCATAGTCAATATGTAATTAAGCCTTTACGAGGACATACATACATCCACAGCACCCATCAACACACAACTGACAGTAAACAATTCCAAAGGTATGAAACATAAAGATGATATATGCAACTGGCATTTGTTTACATGGAGCACAATAAACAAATATAATTCAATGGCTTGGTGTGTGTGTGTGTGTGTCTGTGCGTGCGTGTGTGTGTGTGTGTGTGTGTGTGTGTGTGTGTGTGTGTGTGTGTGTGTTTGTAGGCATATTTGTGTGTTTGCATAGGTGTGTGTGTGTGTGTGTTTGTAGGCATATTTGTGTGTTTGCATGGGTGTGTGTATGTGTGTCTTTGTGTGTGTGTGTGTGTGTATTTTTCCCACAACACTTTTCTTTAGCTCCAGGGGAAAAGCAAGTGTTTGTATGGCATTAGTTGGAGTGCTGGTGAGAAGAAGAAGTGGTGTTCTATTAGAGTGGTGAGCAAATTGTACTGTAGACCGCACATATGCACTCAGTACAGTAGCCAAGGCAGGTGGAACGCGGACAAGTAAATAACAACAAAACATAACACATCGCAGGCATAACCTCCACCCATCTCCTCATACACATATAAGTAAGTGTGTGTGTGTGTGTGTGTGTGTGTGTGTGTGTGTGTGTGTGTAAGTGTGTGTGTGTGTGTGTGTGTGTGTGTGTCGGAGCGGCTGTCGAGAGCTGCCGCTGGATGCGCCCCATCTGTCGCTAAGCGCTCTCGACGGGCCCGCGGGGAGGAGAGGGGCCAAGCGGGTCGGTCGATGTCCCGCGCCTGAGAGCCGCTACTCAATTTAGCCCATTATTGACGGAGATGAAAAACAATGCAGTGGGGCGCATGGAGTGCGGTGATGGGCCCCGCATTCTCTCTCACTATCACCCCCCCCCCCCTCCTTCTCTTTTCTACTCCTCTCTCTCTCTGTCTCCCTATCCCTCTTTCTTATACACTCTCCATCCCTCTCTCTCTTCTTCTTTCTCTCTCTCTCTGTCTCTCTCTCGAGGCCAAAGCAGCTGTTTATCTTTGTTAGGCCCCAAACCTCTCCCAATACATCAGCGAGCTGGTGACAGCTCCTTATTTAGGCTCTCAACCCCACCACCACCACCACCATGACGCCCACTGCTAGGCTATGGCGACACCCCAATGCTACCCCACCCCACAACACACCCACACACACATACACACATATACACACACATACACACACACACCTCCCACGAGAGGGGGCGGGATCAAATACGCCACACCACAGCATCTGTACCAAGACGGATGGCCGTGCCAGCCTTCTGACACACACACACCCACATGCGCACACATATGCGTACACACATACACACCCACACCCACACACACACACACAACCACACACATACACACACACACGCGAAAACACACACACACACATATGCGAAAACACACACACACACAAACACACACACACGTGTGCACACACACACACACACACACACACACAAACACAAACACACACAACCACACACACTCTTCTCACCTCAGTATGCCAGAGCCCTGCATATGCCCTGCCCACTCACAAACACTTTCTCATCCCAGGCGAGACAGTTGGGCTAAAAGTGTTATTCACCATAAAAAGATAAATAAATAAATAACATTTATATGGCGTCAAATGGGGATGGGGACAAGTGGCTTGGTGGTTGTTTACTAATACTTCCAGTGAAAATAAATTGTGTCCTCTTTGTATGAATCTATCACCCTAGGGGTTGGGGGCAAAACACAAAAAAGGATATAGGTAAAATAGGTGTAGTGTTGTCACGATACCAACATTTTGGTACCGGTACCGATACCAACATGTGTTTCGATACTTTCCGGTACTTTTCGATACTTTTATATAATAAAAAAAGAACACAAAAATGTCATTACTGATTTTATTGTAATAGAACATACACAAACAATAACGTATCAAAATTCTTATTTTCTTATTGCACTCAAAAAACAATTTTAGAACAGTCAACTTGAATAAATAAAAAGCATTTACTATTTTAATAGAACCTTTTAAAACAATAATATCATAATATTTTGCATATTTTATATGCTGCTCAAAAACAGCCTGAAGGGTAGGTTGTGTCCGAGTGGGGCACTGGGTCTTGTCTCCAGAAGCACCAGACGATCCAGACCTCTGCAGTGAAAAAAATAAATAAAGGTGATACATTTGTCATACAAGCTAAGGCCTTTTTTACATAACCTAAAAATATCTATAACACACAGCCTGTATTAAGTATGTAAACCTTTGTACTTTATAAAGATCATGATCAGAGTTTGTTAGAGTTCGTTTTTTTGTATTTTCTGTCTAAAAACGTTCCAATCAAAGCCCTCTGTCTTACCTGATTATTAGGTGTAATGCCTAGCGTGGCCACTTGACAGTATGGCGCTAATTCATTAATTGGCCTCTCCTTTTTTGTATATATCCGAACGTGGATGCTATTAACAACAAAGTTAACACTACCGTCGTCGTTTTGTGTTGAATGCGTTCCATGGATTTTGTGCAATAAATCAACAAACTCATACGGATAACTTCGCTGTCTGATTGTTGAAGAAAGTTGCTGAAGTAAGTTTGCTGCTAACTGCACTGCATGACTGTGCTGTTACGAACTGAAACGAACTTTTGGGGTGTACAATTGCAAAACGTGAAATGTGGTGGTCGTTGTGTTTTTTTCTGTTTGATAAGAACTCTTCATAATGTGTTGCACTTAAAACTATTGCATTTGAAAAAGGTACATGTCAAGAGTAAATTACCTGTCGTTCCTTGAACTCTGCGTGGAGGTCTGGGTGGTGGTCCTTTAAGTGTTTTGCTAGGTTGGAAGTGTTTCCACCCTTGGCCGAGCATGTTTTTAAACACCTTTTGCACAATGGTGCATCCGGCTCAGTTGCCTGGCCTTTCTCGTTTACTCTCAACCCAAAGTACTGCCATATAGCAATTCGAGCCCCTGTTTTGTTTACAAGCTTCGGCATAGCAGCAGCAGCCATTCTCGACTTCGTGCTTCTCTCTCCGTCTCCAGCGTTGTTTTTTTTTACAAGCTCCGGCTTTCTCTTCGTCATCACCTGTAACGTCACGACGTCACATGCAGGTACCGGTACTGTCCAAAACGCAGTATAGTACCGTCGTAAGTGCCTCAGTACCGCGGTACTATACCAATACCGGTATACCGTGCAACCCTAAATAGGTGTCATATGCTATTAACTATTTTGGTTTTTAGAGGATAGCAACTCAAAAAAGTCTCATTTATAAATTCAGCAACAAAGGTGTTATGTTGTGCCTGATTAGATTTTTTTTCCAACAGCTACTACTTCGACAGCTAAAATTTGTTAAATATGCAGACACCTATTCCAGACATGTGCGAAAAACTATAGCAACAACAACAACAAACAGAAACAGTTTGAAAATGAAACACACTAGCTCTATACCTAGCCATCATCTACCCATACTGAGCACTCCTTGTCCATATTGCCATTGGCTGATCTCTGCATAACATTAGGACAATTTATAGAGATGCACATCTGTGAGCACAAAGCCAGTCAGATATGTCTATTGTGACTTTTTCCAGGCAGAAGTGTCTACTGTGACTTTTTCCATGATTGATTGCATCATTAGATAAATGACTGCAACTACAATTAAATATCTGGGTAAATAATGAAAACATACATATTTACAGCATACAACATATTTATCTTTGACATATTTCAACTGTTTTGGAACAGTGTTGTGACATGTAATGGTTCTCATGACTGAAAAAAGGCTTGAAAAAACAAATAGTGCACAAACTGAAGGATAAAGAGGCCGGTCACAAATGTAAATAAAATGTTTTTGTTTAGTCGATACATTTTCTGCGTCGTATTATTTAAAAAGTGTCATTTTAGCATGTAAATAAAGGGGAAACGTTGACTTATACATTGCCCCAACAAATTAATAGTTTATGTTGGTCATTGGGTGACCCTGCACTATAAAATACCGCTATCGCATCGGCCATGAAAAACCGACATTGGTTGACCTCTAGTCAGTGCTACGTGATTCAGTGGTTCACAACTGCTCGCAACCAAAAAAAAGGAACAGAAGAAAGAGGAAAAAAAATGACAACAAATAAGAAGCCTGTTTACAGAAGATCTGAGACAATGACAACGAGGGCTTCAAAGGACACAGCGAGAGAGAGCAAAAATGTGATCTATCGGATGCAATAACGCACTGAGAAATTAAACAAAACAGACATCAAGGTGTAACACAAGGTAGTGAAGTCTGAGGGTATTTGCTCTACCCTCCACACACATTAGCATACAGATAAGGCCTGTGGAACAGTATTAGGTACAAAAAGACACACACACACACACACACACACACAAATAATCGTCACAGGCGAAGCCCCATCTCCTATTGATTAATGTGTGGCCATTATGCAGAAAGCATATTCTGATTTCCCAGTATGCCTTTCATGCGTCTTCCCTTTATTTGTGTGATGTAGGGGAAGGCAATTAATTTCTAGGAAAAAAATTCTTGAGGGCTTATGGACAGAATGCAAAAGGTTCTCCAAAGAGCTGGATCAGAAAGCCGAGAGAGAACTGATTCCATAAATCAAAACGTGATCAAACAGATAGATCACCAGGTTGGTTGCAGTTGATCTGAGAATGGGGATTATTCTGCACCAGGCATACCAATGAAACTATAGTGCCACTCTGGGAATGGCGGCTACAGCTGGTTCATATGTCACTGATGCAGGAGGGCCATGAGAGACTAGTGCACCTTTCAAACTGGTCGACCTTTGAGAGAGAAAAAAACATCTGTATGGGGACCAGAACTGCTAGATAACTCTTGCAAGCTCTAAAATAAACTGTTACTCATGCCAACAGAAGTTTGCTCACTGGGACATCTTTGAATAAACTAGTATCTGTGTATAAACATTCAATGTGCTATCATCTGCGTTGCTGAAGTGTACAGACTAATAAAAAACCTGGAGAATATAATTTGATTAGCTTCAATGAGTTGTCATGCTTCCTTTCCCCACAATGCTCTGCATGTGTGTGTGAATCATCTAACGTCTTCTGTTGTGTTCATTTTCTCCCCAAGCTGCAGTGTGTGCATTACTTTGAGCTGTACAGTGTACAGCACCAGGCTTTGGTGTACATTGTGATGCAACACCTCCACTCTGGGATGTTTTTTCTCCCCTATCTCCATTAAAACTCCTGCCACAGTGGCTGCCATGGCAGACCATAAGTTCACTTGTCTGCATGCCGTGCCTCCTTCTCCTCTGTGGATGCACTTCTGAAAGTTTAAACAAACACTGGTGCAGAGGATGAATTCTAAATGGGCCTGCAGTTCTTTAGGGGGAGAGCCGTGAAGCCACAGAAGACCAAGGTTGAAAAGGAAAGATGGGCTGATTCGCAGTCACTGCTTGCTGTTCTCTCTCTCTTTTTCTCTCCCTCCTCATTCTTTCTTTCTCTTTCCTTCTCTGTCTCTCTTCGTCTCTGTCTGTTCTCTCTGTTTCTCCTTCTCTGTCTCTTTCTCCGCTCCCCTGTTCTTCCAGCACTCTTTACCTTTCTCTCACTCTCTCTTTCTCCTCCTTCTCCCTCCCTCCCTCCATCCTCATCTCACCTGTCTGTAGTTCAATTCCCTCTCTGTATGCCCAGAGGACATTGTCCTGAGTCTAATTTGCCTGAGACCTGAAAACAAGAGCCGGGGTTTATAATTCCTCAGATCTCTTGGATAATGCGATTCGAGCCATTTAATTGAATCAATGAAGGCTATTACAGCAATTATGGGGGGAAATGAGAACACATTGTGCCTCTCCTCAATACATTTGGTAAATTCTGTCAGTCTTGCTATAAAGGAGATGGACAAGAGACTAATTCCATATTAATGTTCGGCCAAAGAACAAAAGCCTCTGATACAATAGTCTGTGAGTGAGGCCTCAAATCTCACCATCAAAGACTTCGGTGGGCTTTTATTCGCCTGCCATTACCCACTGCACCTTCAAAGGGTGCGCGAACATGTTCCATTTTTCTGCCATTTTAGCAACTTCTTTTACCGATCTTATGTAATCAGAGTTCTAAACACATAACTTGTTTGACACGCTGTCAGATTAACAATTGGGATGGAATGTCTAAAAAACTATTTAAAAAAAAAAAAAACATTTCTATGATTCTTTTTGTCAGGTCTCTCATCCAAAGAAAACCAGAGCTTTACCATTTTAGCTGCTCCTATGTTTAGCATTAAAAGATTTCAACTTTTCTCATCAACACATGAACATAAATCATGAACTTTATAAATTGGATATAACAGGTGGTTTGTGTAACAGTTTTGTGTAACAGTCAAATATATTAAAGAAAAAACTATAAATAACAGCAACTGGCAAAGAAAATGCCCACCGTGAGAGTTGTCCAGATGCCCCCTTAAGTTAAGATATTTCTCCACTAACCCTCTCACTATGTTACCTCTAGAGGTACTTACCATAAACCTACACTTTCAAAAATGGTGCAAATGTAATCACTAAAATACCATTGGAAGTTATCCGGAAGTTACCATGTTTGTTATTCAGCAAAGTAATGAAACATTCATTTATATGCTACAGAGCATCCATTTTGTTGAAGTGCTAGACTGAATTTAGAAATGAACTGAAGTAAACACAATTATCTGGTGGTTAGCATCAACAAGCAGTTCAGTTGCTCAGAAGACATTTTCTTATTGTGTCAATGGTACACACACCAATAGATGGGCTTTTGAAAGCAAAACAAAAATAAACAAATAAATAAATCGAAATAAACTTTTCATACCTCATAAAGAGTGATGACACCATTGGTCTCATTGGGAGCTTTCCACTGCATGAAGATCTTTTCCTCGTAGGGCCCAGTCTGGATCGATTCCATGGGAACTGGTCCAGGCACTGGAAAAGATGCACAAACCCAAATAAACCAAAAGTGTCTACTGTCTTTTTAAAACTGCTTAATCTGCCTAGCAACAGTAATGAAGTGTTTTGATTGTAATGTTGTGCATTTTTAAGTGTATGCATGACAGTTAGCACTTTGTACCAAACAGTATGTTAGTTGTATTTGGCTGGTTATAACAGCTCTATAAGGTGTTAGTCACGTGAGGGCCAGTGGAGTGCAGTGGATCAGTAGAATAGCAGTGAATCGGGAGGGCAACAGCGCAATTTAGCCAGCAACAGATCTAATCATAGACGTGCTGATGATCTATGAGAAAGTATGTCAAGAGCTCTGCAGATGCTGTCGTGAGAAGTGTAACACCTTCCACAAATCAAGTGTGGTGTTTTGGTGTGTGTATGTGTGTGTGTGTGTGTGTGTGTGTGTGTGTGTGTGTGTGTGTGTGTGTGTGTGTGTGTGTGTGTGTGTGTGTGTGTGTGTGTGTGTACATGGGCACGCGTGTGTGGGGTGGGTGTGTGTATGTGTCAGTGTGTATATGTGTGTGACTGTAGGCTTCTGCCTGTGTGTGTGTATGTGCCCAAGTGTCTGTGTGTGTCTAACACAATGCTAACACTAGTCTGCTAGTCACATCTAAAGAAACTATCACCTAAGGTGCTACTAAAGCTACTAAAAGGTGTTAGCACATGTAAATGAGCTGGAAAAGTGGGAGATGAACAGCATGGCGGAGCAGAGCCTTGTTATTTCTGAAAGCTACCGTGCGAGACACAGTTGGTGTATAAAAATGAAGACAGTGTTGGGAGGTGAACTTCAGGGCATGTGCTTGCGGGCAAAGCCAAGGCAGAGCACCATGGGGTACTCTCTTTGATATCATATCCACTTACGCTGCTCTGATGAGCTTGCCATTTTCATAGGCAAAGAAGGGGTAGGTAATGGCTTGTTAGCCAAATAAAACAAACTCAAGGCTGTTTGTCCTGCTTTTTTGTTAACCTTCCAATTTATTGTAATAGTTTAGCAGCAAGATTTATGCTCTCAGTGCACCTGTACTTGAATGCGATCAAAGAACGCTTCCCATTATAGCATACAGTCTGTTGGAGTTACATTTTAGTGCAGATTTTATTAGCCATAACAAATTCACATCTAATGTTCTCACACACTGTTCTCAGACCGTATCTGGTACATACTGGGTCATTTAAAAACAACGGTATGATATACCAACTCTGCCAGAAAGGGGAAAATATAGTTGAATGTATCCTTTATTACACCTCTGCGGATATGAAGGGGACATTCAGAGGTAAGGTGTGCTTTTTTATTAGCTTGGCTACAGAACACCGTGTGGAAAAAAATAAACACATTTTCATGGCCATTTAGATCAGAGATTAGACCCAACTTCAAAGCCTCTGATTGGGCCTTGGCCAGGAAGCCCACCGTACCCGCGGTAACAATACAACGCAATTAGAGGCGTTCACCCGCCCCCCCGCGCGTGCCCGCCATCCTCTCCTGTCTGTCAGGTCAGAGCCTTCGTCAGGAAAGATAAACGGCGCTGTTCCTCATTCATCAAAAACTTGATTAACTTCCTTTATGGATTGTGTGAATGGCATGTTTCATTAAAAAACAAGATGTGGAGATGGCTGCTGTTTTTTTCCAGGCCCGGTTGAGACGATAATAAAAGCTGAGTCAAAATGACCCTGACATGCACTGCAGCCTGTCTTTACTTAATTATCACTCATTTCTTCCAGAGTGACAGATGAATGGGAAAAACAACCAGAAATGCACACACACACACACACACACACACACAGGGACAGGAGACATGCACACAGACACACAAAAATACACAGACACACAAAAACACTCACATACACACGCACATATGAATGCACGCCTGCACACACACACACACACACACAGCACACACACATATGCACACACACACACACACACACACTTTGCTTTGAGGCTGCTCATCTATATTTTGCCTAATTCTGGCACAGGAGCACTTGTTGATGCGGAGGTTGCTTGTTATTTACCTAATAAGGGCAAACAGAAGCGTTCCTATTCTTTCGTCTCCGTGTCACTCCACTGCAATTATCGCCATATTTGGTTGCAAAGAGAGAGATGATAGGGGAGCCTACTTTACAAATGAAATGTTGCAGATGTGTCACTTTGCGCACACAAAGGACAGCAATTACACATTTTCATATGCAAAAGACCAGAAGGAACACAGCAGGCAAGGCCCCCGCTGAGGGGTGAGGGCAAAGAGGGGAGCGCAGACACACACACTCTCTGAATAGACATCAACTAGCTCAAACTAATGGTGGTACACACAACACATATACAATGTCTCAGATGGCCATTACACACACACACACACACACACACACACACACACACACACACACACACATGCGCACACACAGGCACACGTACACGCACACACATCACTATCTCATGAGACAGGACAGTTTTGGAGAAAATTTCATTTTCTACTTTCTTTTTTTTGTTCTTTTTTCTAAACAAAACACATGCTATCCATTAGAAATGAGTAACTATATATTGTGGACAGCTCGAGTAGTTCTCAGACACCCTGGAGGGGAATTTCAAATTAAGTGTAACTCACAGATGCATTACAATCTGCACAGACAAAGAAAAAAAAAACTGGCTTTGGTTGCAGCTAGGAAATAATAATGTGTCGAGGGATTTTGGTTTTTTAACTAAAACAGGAAAGATTATTATCCTCTTCTCCTACTGTCTTTAACTGCATAGTAAAGCATTTATGTCAAAGGCGAACAATAAACAGGAGCTATAACAGATGTAACTGTAACTGATCCAGCACTTGTACAGGAGAATTTTGATTTCCTGCTTTAAGTGACTCACGCTGTTTACTGTACTGCGTACTGCAGCAGTTAAAACACTATAGTATATGTTCATGGTTCACTGTTACAATCTATACAACCCATACCTGTGTCTGAGTACACAGTAAAAGGCAATTTGTCCTTAACAGAACCAAATTGCTCTGGAGTAAATATCCTATCAGATCAATGCAAGGGATTTAGGTCAGTTTACACAGATAATCATTGTGGAACATAATCTGGTTTATTTTGAGATAAATTTAGCTTTGAAAGAAAAAAAGGGCTCAAAATAATTCTGAAAGATGCATAGAGATGTTAACCCAAATGTATTAAATACAAACAGAACAGGAATTGGTAACAAAAAAAATGAGAAAAAAGGGTAATCTAAATTAATCTTTTAAAAAAAATATGGGGGTAACTTCACACAGGTGCAGTCTGGGGATCAGTTCTGCCTAATCTGATTACGGTGCGAAGATGACTTCTGATCTGGGGGGTGTGGGGGACACAAGCCCCTCTGCATTTGCCTCCTGGACCCACACAGCCAGGGGACTGTTGTGACTAATTTCAGCTTTTCACATGTGCCACAGACACACACACACACACAAACAGACACACAGATTCCTCCTCCATCATCACATACATGCATAAACTCATGAATAGCTTTCAGAGCTTGGGGAGCTATCATTCCTTCGAGCTAGTTGGATGTCTGCTCATCCTAAAACCCTATTAGGATCTGATCCCATCTGTGTTGCAAGTGCAGTATTTTTGGAGGGTTTTTTTTATTTAAACAGCAACCTTTAATATGTAGGGTTCGTCTGTCTGTAATTTGTTCTGAATGGTGACTACTAGAAGTAATTACTGATATGTTCTCTTTGATATCCACTTAAAATGAAGTTCTGAGCACATTGCCTTGCTGCTTGCTAGTCACTCGCTTGGCTTTGCTTCTGATAATGGTCATGCTCAACAAAACAAAGAACAGGAGGCTTTCAAACGGAAACGACACACATACATACAACTCTGCCCAGTACACCAGTACGATACGATCAAGTCATTATCGTGGAATGGCAATTAGAGAGGCAGAGAAAACGTAGCTGCCGTGTGTGCTAATTACAAAAATTACAAACCACAGATTAAAGATGGTATAAAATAAAACACAATTAGCACATTTCTAAAACTCTGCTTTCCTTCTACTGCTGTTGCAGACTGAAGGGTATGAGTCTGATTGGAGCACACCCACTTTGTTAGTGCTTGAAAGGTGTGAAATATGACATGGTATGTTTACCCCTTTTTAAAAGCACATAATGGTGTGCAAGTGATAGACAGGGATATGTTCATTATTTTTTACCTTCAAATGGTAGCTACATTTCCTGAGGCATTTTGGTGCATACTATATTCGCACAAGAAGACTGGACTTAAATGAAACTCTTTTGTGAGCAGCCTATACTCTCCATTATGATAAAAAAAAATCTCTAAATCATGCAGTTCTGATTGTCTCCTGTCATTTGAGAAAATAGCACTTTAACTACAGTTCTTTCACTGCTCAATAGAAATAGGGCTCTTTCTCACAAAGAATATTCAGCAAATGGGTATTCAATTGCACCAAAAACAATTGTGGGAACCCAAATGACCCGTTTTGGACTGAATGCTTACTGAAACCTGTGTAATAGGAAATCAACTATTCTGCCATACTTTTCTTTACCCACCATCCATGCCAGAAGCCATCGAATAAGCAGTTGCTTTTTTACGCAGTTAACCATTTTATATAGCAAATGATAAACAAGTTGACTTCCCATGTTGTCAATTTTTGTTGTGAAGTACTAAAAATGCAAAAAAAAATCTTCTCAAAAACCTGTCTGAAGTCTTCTGTTGAGTGCTAGTTAATAGTGTGCTTATTTTTATTTTAGTATTGGTGGCTGTGGTCTGGCAATGGGTAACTTCATACAGGGCTTCTAGTTGATCTAGTTATTCTTTCAGAAGAATAATTGCAGTGCATTCCACAAATAGCTAGAAAAGTTGGTCAACAAGCCATAAATAATGTATCAGTCACAGTAGACTTCTACACTGACCATCGAGTTAAATTGGCTTGTGGACTTCTTGAAAATGTAAACATGTAATTAATTATAGGCTAGTCTTTATGCAGTAGACAGTGTCAGCTAACAACGCGGTTTCTTCATCTCCAAGAAAATAAGCCCCTACAACAATATTTGTGGGGGTTCTAAGGACTTTTACATTAGAGAAATAGGTCAGCCTATTGCACAGACCTTGCAAACTGCTCATCCTTTCCGATAAAATATAGCTACAACCCACTGAACAGCTTAAAGCCAGAAGCTTTAAATCCAGTGTAGAAAGGGCCAGTGATAACGTCCCCTGGTCTTCCTCCTAACCTCTGTGTAACTCCTAGCACAACCAACCTACATAAGACACACGCTCTCCTTCTAGCTAAAGAAGGCACGAGGGCAGTCTTGCTGTTCCCTTTCTCATGTGATGCCCTGGGGTTGCCATTGATGGCACAACACCAAAGTAACTATAAAAGCTGACTACTGTAACAGGACGACACCAATTTATCTTAATAAATCGGTCTTTGATGGGAACTCTTGGCACTGCACCAAAGCCACACTTTCCACAACCACAGAAAAAAGTAAGGGAACCATCTACTGGCTCACTCGCCCTCCCTCTCTTTCTCCCCCACCCCCACCACCCCCGCCGCAACCCCACCCCCCCATCTGTGAAATCGCACAGGGATGTAAACCAGACAAGATGGATATCAGAGATCAATAACAATTCTTCTAAAGTCTGAATGTGAGCTATTGCCGGTTACGGACAAGAGAGCAAGGGTCTTGGTGGACACGATACAGGCGTCTATGAGTAATATTACACTGTGGTGTTTGTGTGTGTGTGTGTGTGTGTGTGTGTGTGTGTGTTTGTGTGTGAAAGAGATAGAGAGAGAGAGAGAGAGAGAGAGAGAGAGAGAGAGACAGAGACAGAGACAGAGACAGAGAGACAGAGACAGAGACAGAGAAAGATGGGGTAGAGGAGTTGTTTTCAGATTTCTGTACCTTTGTGAGCATGAGTGTATTCATGTGCATGTGTGTCTGTGTGTGTGTGTGCATGTGTATGTGTGTTTGAATGGCTATATATCTGGGCACCTTATGTACCATATAAGATGGTATAAAACAGTCTGGAGGTCTTACATGGGAACCAAATCCTGGTCCTCACTAATCACACTAACAGCATTTACAAGGAGATGTACCCTACATGTTTGTATGTGAGTGTGTGCGTGTGCGTGTGCGTGTGCGTGTGCGTGTGCGTGTGTGTGTGTGTGTGTGTGTCTGTAAGTATGTATGTATGTTAAAACCCAATCTCACCATCCTCCTCGGTCTGTTTGACGATCTCCTCGCTCTCCTTGCTGCCCTCGGGATTGGCCAGCACCAGCCTCAGCTTGACCGTGACGAAGGGCCTCAGTCCTCGCAGGGTGTAGTGGGTGGAGGTCTGGATCAGCTCCTCGGCCGCGAACTCCTGCTGGTTGAACACGTACTGGTACTGCACCGTCAGGTTGAAGCTGTGGCAGCGCGTCACCGCGTAGCCGAACGCGTCCCACTGCAGGGTCAGCTGCCTAGCACGGATGTCCACCACGTTTACGTTCTGGGGGCCGTGGACCGGGTCTGCAGGAGGAGAAAGGGACAGAGTTAGGGACAGAGTTACTGTATAAAGGAATGGATCAGTGGAGTTGTGTTGTGTTTTTGTGAGAGGTGAGTGAGGTGAAGGAGGGTGAACTCTATGCAGAGGTGAAAAGACAATGGGGGTAATTATTATTCATATCTTTCACATTGGCAATCACAAAAAGGCAAATTAATGTCTTTCTGTAGCAACAAAAGGTGTGCAAGCGACGTATATGCATGTTTACCTTCCACTACATCACGCAATGCATATATTGTTTGAATGCAGATTTTTTTCAATATACTGGACATTTACTTTTAATAATTATTATTTTTAAAATAAAATAAAAACATTATTTTCTTTCTTGTTTTACCATTAAAATTATTTCATTTTTTGCCTTTCCTTCTATTTTAGTTCTCTCATAAGGTAATTTTTTCCCATCCAAGTTGATATAAATTTGTGGTATTTCAGCCATATTCACCCTTTATGAGATCAAGAAAAAGGTCTTGCAGATCAGAGGTGCTTGCCTTCAAGGTTACTCAAGACTCTTACGCAAGCATTTCACTGCTTCAACACATTATGAAGACCTGAACTCCATTTAACATTTTCACCGTTAGAATCCATAGGGACAATAAATGATTTAAATTTTAATACGTTCTATTTGCACAAACAACAAAAGGGGCTTTGTCCATGTTTACAAAAGGAAAACACAACCCCCCAGATTGCTATAGCAGAATTTAAAATCTCCAAGCCACAACGGAGGTCAAGGAGCCAAACAGCACACAAAGAGTCTAGGAAACAGGGCAGACATTTTCTTAATAGCCACAGATGCCTTCTGTGCTGCAGACAGTTTAAAAAAAAAAACAACTCTCAATAGAGAGCAGCAACAGCTAAAGCCGATCACAGAACCTGATACAAAAAAAATACTGCTGAACAACCAAAAAGCCCAAATCCCCAGGTTTCATTGAGTCTGATTAGTACTAAGCTGGAGCTAATTTAGGTTCATTTCGGAAAGCGGGCCTAAAGAGATTGCTAATTTGAGACTGTAAAATCCGATATCGTTGGATCAACGAAAAAACGATCCATCTGCACATCGGGTGGGGGGGGGGGGGGGTGGTACATAAGCCCCGACACAGCGGGGGGTCGTGTGTATGGAGGGAGGGGCAAACAGGTGGAATTTAACTCTGCCCTCATCAATCTGAGGGGGTCTTTGGGGGGGGCTGGGGGGGGTTGGGTGTAGCAAGCTGGGCAGTGCCCAGGGAAGGGGGCATGAGGGTGGGTTACAGTGCCCTGGGTGGCCCCTTTGCCTGTACGGAGGGGCGGTAGGGATGTTGTGTGGGGGGGGTAGGGGGCTGGCGACAGGGCAGAGGGGGGTTAGTCGGTGAGTCTGCCCACAGAGTGCGCTGATCGATGAGAGCGGCAAGGCCTCATTAATCCCAGACTTTGGGGAGCTCCATGGAGGAGAAAACAGGATGGAAATCAATCTTGCCGCCCTGGTTCTCCCAGCCGACAATCCGCTACATTCATCACACCTACCTCACCAGCCCCTACCTCTTTTTCCAACCCCCAACCCCCCGACCCCCATGCCCAATGTACCCCCCCACCCCCCAACTTCACACCCCCACCAAAAAAAAAGAACAAAGAGGAAATTGCGAGCAATAAACATATCAATAGTGTGACCACGCTAGCCACCTGCTCCGTTATCTTTAAACAGAGGTGGTAGCGAGGGAGTGGGCGGCAGGGATAGGACAGGATAAATCGTTGTCGCCAGCTTGCTGACGGTTCGTACCCCCCGGAGATGGGCAGCTGCTGTCTAAAGCAACGTGAAATGAGATCAAGCAAGCGAGGGGCCACGAAAAGTGGCGCAGTAAAACTTTAAAATGCCCTTAGCCTAAATTCCACACCACCACAACAACATAAACACACACACGCGCACACACACACTTGGGCGTATACACACACACACACACACTTGGGCGTACACACACACACACACACACACACACAAACCTCTGTCATTCTGCAAGGTTGCGCCTTTTATCCCTACCCTAAATCAAAAGGTGGCAACATAACCTTTTCCAGCATCTACGGTGGCAACTCAAATGTATCACCGGAGTCCCAGGAAAATCCCATTTTTGCCATCCCTCATTTAAAAGTTCATTCCCATAAAAAAAGATTCTAGAGCAACCTGATAAAGGAAAAAAACAGTTCCATTATACCAACACCATAAAATGCCCCATAAAATGGCCACATAGATACTTCACCATACTTACAGCTTTGTTGTTTTCAACAGAGATCACATATCTGCTTCAATTTATTACTGCCACTTCAGACCTTGTCTGAGAACTTGGAGAAAAGGAGGTGGGTGGGGGGCAGTCACCCCATGCAGATACATGACTTAAATAAATTGAATTAACATGGGAAGGAACAGATGTTGTAGCCGCTCCCTCCCTTTTTTAAGTTGTTTTTAATTACTTATCCGTTTTGTCTCTGCTGCACCCTATACGTCACATACAGAAAAGTTCTCAAAGAAAAAAAAAGGGGACAACTTTTTTTAATTAGCTAACGCAAAATTAACTGCACAGACTCTCTCTTTTTGTTTCTGTCTTTGTCTCTCTCTCTCTCTCTCTCTCTTTCTCTCTCTCTCTCTCCCCGTTTCCCCTTGTCAAAAGCAGGCGAGGCTTTCTGAAGTGTAGTATCTCTCCCTTCCCCGTTGAACTGACCGACAAAGAAAAAATCAGTGTCCACTGTGTGCTCCCAAGAAGTACTTTGATCTGTGTGGATGTAAGAGAGAAGGCTCAATGAAATGCTCACTGGAGACAAGCAAGCTGTTGGGGTCAGGCAGAGGTCGAGCAGCGTCGCTAGAAACTTGGTGGGTAGTGGCCAGAAACACAGAAGCCCTGAGACAAGAGCAGCGTACTGTACAGTAGTTTGTGAAGATGACTGTGAACCTGGACTGTCCAGTTTCTTATAAACAGACCGTTAGGTACTCACTGCTGGCTGGAGGAAGCATACAGTAGAGTAGGTCAACCAAACCAGGACCTAACAAGCCCCATTTCTCTGTTTTGTTGAAAAAAAATGAGACAAAAGAAACAAAAGACAAAAATTTAAGAGACGAAACTATGTTTTCTATCATCACTGCAGGGGTTTGCTATATTTAATGAAAATGCTTAGTAATACACTAATCTCACACGGGTATAGAGACAGTGCCATTTTCTGTGGAAACTAATCAAGCCATAACAATGAAATGTATGGGTCTCAATTTAGCCGATAAGAGAACAATGGGTTTGGTGATGAGGCTTAACAATAAGGCTAAACACAGCTGCATAATGTCTCCCAAGCACTGTGTAGTTAAGTGTTTTTTACTGTTAAAGATGTTGTTGACATTGCTTTCATATCTATAGCACAATGGTACAGTGTGCAGTACACTATTACAAAGGCACAGACATACACATAGACGTTGGCCACTGGACAACTGTAATCTTGAGCAAAAACTGCTTGACTGGAAAAACCTTATGTTTTATACAGCTTTGAAAACAACAGTGAGAGCCATTGAAAGAAGCAATCCTTTTCAAAGACAAAGACTCTTTATGCTGCTGAAAGCAGAGCGATAATGACTGTTTCCCTTAAAGACTTGAATAAATTGACATTGAAGGGTCACTAGTACACATTACTGGTCTTTTGTTTGAAACGTGGTAAACCCAGCTGGTCTTTTCAAGCGGGCGATAAGCTTGACTCTGTTTGGTTAAATGACAGGTAAACACAAAAGCCGCATCTTGCATCTAGATTTAAGTGAACCGTGAGAGAACATTAGGATATCCGAGATAATCTTTCACAAACAGTGCATCTGCCACACTAATGAATAATCAGATGAGAAATGCCTGACCTTCCTGCTTTGTCTTCGCACATTATACCAACTTCTTGAGACGGCAGCGTGAGCAGTTAAAAGTAAACAGGAAAGACAAACACTATTTATAACAAAGCAAGTCTCCAAGAAATATTCAAATGGATTACTGACCTTTCATCAGGAGACTACACATGTGGAATACAAGTGAAGTACGCACTGTAATAATGGCTAAGGATTCTGAACCACTCTCTGGCACAAATTAATGAGAAAATCTGAAGAGGGGGCCACTTAGCCATGAACACACACACACACACACACACACACACACACACACATATATAGACATTCATATATTCATATACACAACTGTGGTGCATTCAACAAACTTTTGCTGGCAAACACACACACGCACGCACGCACACACACACACACACACACACACACACACACACACACACACACACACACACACACCTCCCACCCACACACACACCCCCCCACACACACACACACCTCCCATCAGGATCCTTGTTGTTTATTAAAGGTGTCCAGAGCAGGCTGGAGCTGTCAGTAGTGATATGTGCTAAATATTCTTGGCTGGCGCTCCGCTCTGGACCGCAGGTCACGAGGCACACACACAGGACAATTAGAGGGGCCGCTCCACGATGTGGAACGGCGTACAAATGTTGCCTTAATTACCCTGCGGATTCCTGTCTGGTGGCCAACTGTCACCGCAAGAAAGAAAGGAAGAAAGAGAGAAAGAGAGAAAGAAGGAAAGAAAGAAAGAGGGGCTAAGCCCCATCTTTCAAAACACAACCAATCAATAAAAGCCACAGATGATTTCAACTCCACACCTCAGACCTGTAACATTCCTTTATGGTCTTAAGGGGGGAAGAAAAAAAAGAAGAGAAAGACATTCATTTGGAGCAAAAAATTAAATGAATCTACAAAAAAAAGCCCTGAGGACAACAGGAGCTTTAACTTCAGTGTTTTTTTGTTCCTAATGGATAATACAAAACACAAACAGAACAATGGAAAAAAAACCCTAGCTTTAGTTTACGGGAAGGTTTTTTTGGCCAGGTTTTTCAGCACAGATAATTTGCCCAGAAATAATGATGACCATTGATTTTTTTATCGTGTCCTGGCAGTGTACATGAAGCAGCTGTGTTTAAAACATGTGCTTGCTTTAGTTATAAACACCTAAATGACCTCTGAACACACAGTAATATCTAGTCACACACACACACGCACCCACACCCACACACACACACACACACACATACACAGAACACATACATACAAGTACATACTGTAGATACAAGCCTAAGGCCAAGCCATTTTGCCAATGTGGTTTCGGTGGCAGAAATGATTCAATTCCTGGGCAAATGGACAGCGCAATCACCACTTGTGGACCGGGAGCTGGGAAAGGGATGGCCGCCGTCGCCTGAGTCCGAGATGAGAGGGCCCGGAGAGCCGACAGGTAGCACAGCAGAGGAGAGGATGGAGAGGATGGAGGGAGAGATAATAAGAAGGTGGAGGGAAGAGAGGGAAAGATGGAGGAGAGGCACAGCCAAAAGGCTCCCTGCATTCCCCGCTCCCAAATGAACACTTGAAACAAACGGGGGGTTGCTGTGTGTGTGTGTGTGTGTGTGTGTGTGTGTGTGTGTGTGTGTGTGTGTGTGTGTGTGTGTGTGTGTGTGTGTGTGTGGTGAGGGTAGAGGGGTGCAGGGGGACGCAATTTAAAGGCTGGTGGAAAGACTGATATCATAGAGATGCCTACTCATATCCCAGCCACTCTTTCTTCTCCCCCATTCTCTCAATCGCTCTCTCTCTCCCTCTCTCTTTCTTTCTCTCTCTCGTGTACTCTCTCTCTTGTGCGCTTTCTCTCTCTCTCTTGTGCGCTCTCACTCTCTCTCTCTCTCTCTGTCTATCTCGCTGCCTGTCTCACACACACCCCGACACAACCCCCACCCCCACACATACATACATACAAACACACACACACACACACACCATAAAGGTGTGCCTGTACGGAGAGAGACCCCTCTTGTTATTATGCTCCTTCCTTTCTGCCCAGCGCCAGTCTGAGAACGCAATCACCCGCTCCCTCAGAATCAATCAGAGCTGCTCTCATTCCAATAATTTAGCCACACGGCAGGAAAACAACTCTCTCGCCACTACTCCCCTTCCTGTGATGAGTTCCCTCAATGAGGATCATGATGCATCAAATGCCGGTGAAGTGATTTCAGCAGGCCTCTCCTCCTCGAAAAGCCCACGATGGACATTTCATGGAGCCTTGTGAGGTGGGGTAGATAGGGTGTGTGTGTGTGCGTGTGTGTGTGTGTGTGTGTGTGTGTGTGTGTGTGTGTGTGTGTGTGTGTGTGTGTGTGTGGTTGCTGCAAGTTACACTGCCCTGGCCCTTGTATGCCTCTTGTAAACAATCAGTTACTGGGGTGAATTGGAACGGGGCCAACAATGAAGTCTGAAGAGTCTCGTTCGTGTGTGCTGTGTGTGTGTGTGTGTGTGTGTGTGTGTGTGTATGTGTTTATGTTTATACATGTGCGGGTGGTTGTGTGCGTGTAAGTGTGTGTGTGTGTGTGTGTGTGTGCGTGTTCATGCATGTTTCCTTATGGTAGCCTTGTGCTCACCAAGTGGCAGATTTAATGTGTTGTCTTATCTGCCAATGTACTCTTTTACTGGCTAAACAACAGTGGTTGTTTCTATTTTTATTCCTATGTCTGAAAATGTCTCAATACCATGCAATTGATACAGACAGATGCTAGACCCAGTGACCTGAATGGCATAATGCTTAACTGGAATAGACTGAACAGTGAAAATGAACTGTGAAGAATCACAGGTTTTTTTTTCCTGAACAGTGAAGAATCTCACGTTACTGTTGCTTTAGAGGGAGCTGAAAAGGTGATATCTGGTAAAAGTATGCTGAAGGCCTAGTCACCTGAATTCACTCCATTTGATTTTGATTTCTCTGTTACTACAAAAAAACCAAAACAAACCTGATAAATGAATTAACCAATAATGAATGTACCCAACATATTGTTTTGCAAAGTGGAGTTTAGGTCTGCATGGATACAGCCACTCACAATTTGTACATTATCCACACATTAAGTACTATCTAATGTTTTTACTGACTGGACATGTTCATTTGCACTCAAGAATATGGCTTAAAACTCAAACATTAACCTGTGCTCTTAGAAGCCATTTTTAAATGATGAAAATTATTATAATTTAGGGATAGTGAATATTTAATGCCCGTTTTTAAAATATTCAATAGCATTTTCGGGAATGGCTTTTTAAAACCGACACTTAATTTGACAAATCATTTGTAAACACAAGAGATGGTCTATACTGGGAACTAAATACAATAACAAGCGCATCTCAGGTAAATTCTCCAAAGAACACCGCAGAGTGTTCAACCAGGAACAATAAGAACTGCTAAATGCTCTCTAAATTATGATTATATCTTGTTCATTTTAATTTCAAATACGAGAAGCAAAGAGACAATGGGACCAACAAAAAATCGCTGACATGCCAGTCTTGGGGAATGGCATTCTATTTAATTATTCTTGGAAATGTCATATTGAGTAGACAATGGCCATAGCCACAGAGATGCCTACTGGCACCGTCTTCTAAACATAAATATTAATCGACATTTTAATCAAAAAAGGCAAAAAGGTTACAATATTGTAATCACGGGCATCTGTGGCATACTGGTAAGCAAATTTATACTGGTTATCGAAGGGTGGTTGGTTCGATTCCCAACAGGAACACAACAAAAAAACGTGAGTGGGGTGGGTACTTGTGCAGCGCTCTACCCACAGCCACAAATGAGGTGCCCTTGAGCAAGGTACCTAACCGCCCTCAAATGCTCCCTGGCCACCGGATTAATGGCAGCCCTCTGCTCTGGGTACAGGTTGTGTGCTCCGAGTGTGGGCCAGCTCACTCCTCCGTGTGAATGCATATGTGTTTACTACCCCCCAGATGGGTCAAATGCAGAAGACAAATCTCCTTGTACAAGGATTACAATAAAAGACTTAACTTACACCCCAGCACACTCGATGGTTCAGTCTTTCTTTCTTTTTTTTAATTTAAAAGCAGTGCTGTATTATACATGAATCACAAAGCCGCTGAAAATCTTCAGGTCTCCAAGGCAACAGTTATCACATTCACCGTCTCCGGTAAAGCTCGACTATTATCGCTAACAAAGTTATTTGTGTAGGTGCTAAAAAACCTCAGCACACCTAATTATAATATTAATTTGCTTTAAAATATCAAAGACAGCATCACTTACTGTGTATCCTGTGTGCACACCATCATTATTCAGTGTGTGTTGCAAATAGGTTAGAGCACAGCAATCTACTCTACATGTGTAAAAACCAGCCTTTGATAAGGTTGAACAAAACATACAAAACAATGCATACTGGATTTTGAGTAGATTAAACAGTGTGGTTGGATTATATCTAAATATGCATGTCTATATATTTGTATTATTATGTATACTGTATATTGGCATGATACTGCTTTATGAAAAAGATAAGTCATATAGTAGATTAGATCAGATTAAACACTTTATTGTCTAATTCATTCACTACACATCACAAGCACAAGACAGTAAAATGCAGTACACTGATTATGCTCCATGCATGGCAAGTTGAAATTAATTTTCACTTTACGCAGAAGCACACCAGAGCCATTTCCTCAACAAATGACATTTCCCTCACCCTCACCTTCACCCTCACCCTCACCCTCACCCGTCCTCTGCCTGTCACCCAAATGGCCACAAACCGCTAAATGAACATCAGGAATGTGCATTAGCGCCAACACCACCACAACACACACACACACACACACACACGACCACGACCCACGCCTCCTTCAGCTGCTGACCCTGTGGGCACCATCTTGCTTCCCCCTCTCGCCCCCTCATCAGGAGCACACAGCCCAAATGGCCCCTTTTTTATCTTCTCCCCATTTAACACTGCCCACCGTTCGCCCCAGTAGGGCCTCCTCTCCGTTCGCTCTCTCTCTCGCTCGCTAGCTAGCTCGCTGCACTGCGCTGCTCTGCGCTACGCTAAAATTGAGATGATTGTGTTAAAGTGAAGGTTGCCTGGAAACAATTCACCGAAAGGCAATTATGAAATCCTGGCAATTAAGCAGCAGTTATTCCCTTAATGCAGCGGCCTCTGTTTGATGGGCAACACACACACACACACACACACACACACACACACACACACACACATACACACGTGAACGGCTCCGAACAACCCCAGCCCAGCAGCCCCAGCAGCAGCAGCTACCTTCACTTATTACCGCGGGTTCCTACTGTGAGGAGCAAGGCTGCTTTGCATATGGTTCTGCCTGTTATCTGTGCACCGCCGGACCCATTCAGAGACATCTTCCTCCAGATCCACATCAAAGACTGGAGCACACTGTTGACTGGCCAAACAAAATAGATATGCTCGCAACAAAAAAGAAAGAAAGAAAAAATGAAAGAAGAAGAAAGAAAGAATGGGGGGGGGGAAAAGAACTCTGTCCATACAAAATCATGATGTGACTTAAGAGGATGTTCAGACAGGCATGAAATAAAAATCAAAAATCTATACACACACGCATACACACACACACACACACTCACATACAGGTACACACATACAGGTACACACACACGCGGACCGCACACACACGGACGCACGCACACACATACACACACACCTATCCTCGTCCTATTACAATGAAATTCTAAGTTTAGTCAGGTCATTATTTAATCGAGGTGTCATAATAACCTCAATGCCTGGGGATGCTGCAGGGGCCACAAAGATAACATCATGTTATTGATGTAGCTGATTTCAGTGTAAATTAAACCATTTAGTACAGCAAGGACTCAGCCTCAATGAGCCCTCTCTCTCTCTCACGCTCCCTCCCTCCCTTGCGCTCGCTGGCCTATTCAGGCCTCCTAATAAAGCCGAAATTGGATCCTGATGGCTCCCAGGACAAAGAGGCGAGAGCCAGACTCTTGTCTGTTTGAAGAAACTGGGCCGAGATGGAGGACTAGAAAAAAAGAAAGAAAAACCCCTCTTCTCCTCCTCCTCTACCTCCTCCAACCCACCTCCACCCACCTCCACCCCCGCCTAATAAGGTCCCATTTATTTGTTGCTGGCTGTCTGCAGCCCTGCTTCTAGTCAATAGAAAAGAGCATCGGGGGCCGGACAAGCTGGCCTGAGCTGGCCGGGGCACAACTGCCTCTTATCATGTCTTCATCACCATCTGATTTTCAGCATTATTACTGTAGCCAGCCAGGGGCCTCGTACAGAGAGAGGGAGCTCTGGTTCTGGTTCCCAGAGATGCTCCTCACAGTGCAACTGCACTGCCGTACGTCACCACTGATGGTGGCTCATAAAAGCTGCCATGTTTGTGGCTTCTGCTCTCCTGGAAAATAAAACAGGGAGGACTTATATATTTTTTTCAAAATGCAGACATAGAGACATAACATACAGATATATATGGGCCAATACAAACAACGAAGGACTTGCTGGCTTGCTGAGTGTGTGCATGAGTGTGTGGGTGTGTTGGTGTGTGTGTGTGTGTGTGTGTGTGTGTGTGTGTGTGTGTGTGTGTGTGTGTGTGTGTGTGTGTGTGTGTGTATGTGTGGTTGTGTGTGTGTGGGTGTATGGGTGTGTGTGTGTTTGTATGTGTGTGTGTGTGTGTGAGAGAGAGAGAGGGAGAGAGAGAGAGTGTGTGTGGGAGTGTGTGTGTGTGTGTGGGTGTATGGGAGTGGGTGTGTGTGTGTGTGTGAGAGAGAGAGTGTGTGTGTGTGTGTGTAGTACATCTGTAGATGTGTGTGAACAGTATGCATATAGACTATGCTGTGCACATGTTTCTTTTTGTACTATTTAGACATAAATATAAAACCCCAAATGTGATATAAAGAGTGTATTGGGAGGTGGTATTAGGAGACGGGTTGGTTTAGGGATCTAGAGCGCGGTGAGACATGACCTGCTGCTGGCCTACTAGAGGGGGCGGAGCTCGTGTGTGCCTTTTCTGTCCTTCAGGATATTTTTGCCATCCAAACCTCCCAATCATCAAAAGTTCATTACCCAAGACCCCCAGCTATATCACCAGGACGCTCCATTTGCTATTCCCGAATGGATGCTACAGTACGCTCACGACGCCTTCCATCTGAATTTCAAATTGCGTTATGAATATGCTTCCTAAGGATTTCCCCTCTTCTACCATTTTTCTGCACTTTACCAGCTACTGAAAAGACTAGTGTTGCGTGAATCACACAAGATTCTATCATGTGGTATAAAACATCCTGCAGCACAATGTATGGAAGCTATAAGAAGTGCTAGAGCAGCAGCTCATTAGAGGATTCCAGACAGAAGTGCTCTGCACAGAAGAAGCTGTAGTCTGAAGAGGAATATATATTTTTAATGGCTGCCCTTTATTCCAGAACAGACAGTCATATTTTTTACGGTAAAACACTTTGGATTGTGTGTCTCCGAGAGTAAACATTATTGATTTAATCATGTCAACTGCTGCTTGGACCCCTCTGAGACCTTCGTTTTCAAAGTGATTCCACATAAAAGAAATGATCAAAAATGAATTACAGCAAAGAAGAAGGGGTTTTTAAAGGAATATAAAGTCAACATGGGAATATGGCTTTGAATAAGCCGTTTCACTTGATAAATCTTTTGAAGTTTGTCCTGTCCACCTTGTGAGGTCACAGATAGCAAATGCTCTCTTCATAACATCCATCTTTTTGTATGATTCGCTCTTTGCAGTGCCCCCCCAAATGCAACTAAGCTATGACTTACAATAACATGACTAACTGAAAAATAAATCTTATCATGCCCAGGAACTGTTGCTGCTTCTGTCTTTCTGGATGGAAAAGGGCTTAATTTGTTTTTTTCCCATGAAGCACATCATCTTAATCTCCTTTCACATGCTGCCAGTCCTTTAATCCAATCAAGTCCACATCAAATCCTCATTTAAAACATCCAATGTAGTATGAAACTATTTTAAGATGTGATTAATGGTGTAAAATACATAAAATAATGCTTGTTGTTATGTAAAATGTATCTGACAAACATGTGGATGTGAAGATATTTACTGGTAAAATCAGGGAAATCGCACAAAAACAACAGCCAAAAACAACATGGGGTGGAGAGAGCGAAAGAGAGCGAATTTGTGAGCTGACAGAGGAGACAGTGGGAGATGCAGTGAAAGGGAAAAGATGGCGAGCTGGTGATAAGCCCTGATAAGAACAAGACACAAATCAGACCAGTCAAAACAACCTATCTGCAGACTCCAAATGCCATCGGCACATCGTGTTGGTCTTTCAGCAAAGTCCTGAGTCTGCTAAGTGCTCAGTGTCTGAAAGAGAACTCAATGTCTGAAGACAGACAGACGCACACACACACACCATATAAAGACACAGACACATACAGACACACACAGACACACATACAGACACACACACACACAGACACACACAGACACAGACACAGGCACAGACACACAGACACACAGACACACACACACACACACACACACACACACACATTTACTTACATTCACTCACATTCAGTGTCTTCTCTGTTTGTGTGAGTGTGTGTCTCTCTCACACATACACACAGATACACACACACACACACACACACACAGACACACACAGGAAATAAAAGGCTCAACATGATGTGCCTCTCCCTGTCTGTCTGTCTCCAACATCACAAAGCAGAAGTTTCTTTCCCTCCCTCCATGGGGCGACCACAGGCACACAAACAAAC
Organism: Setipinna tenuifilis; assembly: GCA_030347295.1. NCBI lineage: Eukaryota > Metazoa > Chordata > Actinopteri > Clupeiformes > Engraulidae > Setipinna > Setipinna tenuifilis. Next base: position 9,832,205 of record CM059267.1, on the reverse strand, counting down.
ACTTCAGACGGAGGCTACACTCGCCTAGGTGTCACTGCAACCTGCCCCTTGTACATAATTCAACACCTCTCCACTGCCTGTCATCACTAGTGAGAATGGAGTGGCAGAGCAGGGATGGAGAGAGAAAGAGAGAGGTAGTGTGTGTGTGTGTGAGAGGAGAGAGACAGAGAGACAGAGAATGTGATAGAGGAGGTACCACAGGAGGAGGCAGAGTGAAAGAGAAACAGAGAGAGAGAGAGAGAGAGGAGAGAGAGAAATAAAAAGGGGAAAGAGAAAAAGGATTGAGAAAAACAGAGGAAGAGAGAAAGAAGGAGAAGAGATGAAGAGGAGAAGGAGGAGGAAAAGGAAAGAGATTGACAGAGAGAGAAGGAGTGAGTGAGTGAGAGAGAGAGAGAGAGAGAGAGAGAGAGAGAGAGAGAGACAGACAGACAGACAGAGAGAGAGAGACAGACAGAGAGGGAGGAATGTGAGAGGAACAAAAAAACACCCATCTGTGTTAGAGTTAGCAGCCTGTTCCATTCACACACTCTGCCTCCTCCTCCTCCTCCTCCTCCTCCTCCTCCTCTTCTATCCTCTTCCATTCCAGGGCTGCTTTGGACTGAAGTACACTTGTAACTCCAAAAGCTCCCAATACAGAATAAAAGGCAAGAGGGGAAGGGTGGGTGGGGGGAGGGGGGCTGGGGGCTGGGGGCTGGGGGCTTTTAAACTACCTATGGAGCTATTCAAGTTTGTTTACTTCATTAGAAGAGGCCCTCCTCACCTCACAATACACTGACAATAATACATCCTGTAATTTCTGAAGAGAGAGGAATAATACATCCTGTAATTTTGAAGAGAGAGGAAGGGTCGTTTGCACCGGGCCAAGAGCCCAGTAGCCCTTTTGTGACACATACTAAAAGGCCTGTTTTTAAGACTGCTCATTGTAATGACCCTACTTTAGTGAAAAACATCAGCCACAAAAAGCTAACCATGGCTGCAAAAGGTAAAATGAGGTAATGTATGGACAGACTAGATAAACCCAAAATAGCTCACCCACTCTCTTGCCATTTGTGTGTCACACTAAAATGTTGGAAAGAGAACACAACCCCAACACACACACACACACACACACACACACACAAACACACACACACACACACACACAGAGACAGACACACACACACACACACACACACACACACACACACACACATCACACACAATGAAACATGTATTATTATTTTTTTGTTTCTTTTCAAAGACAGCTACATTTCTGTGAACTCCAGAGTCCATTTCCACGTCCCTTACTAGCGAACTAGCGAACTGGCTTAGAGCCCTGTCTTCGTGGCGACAAAAAAAAAAGAGAAAAAAAAAAAAGAAAGAAATGCTGCGGTGTTCATCTGGAGGGTTCTAGGATTCTCTTTCTTCCGTTTCTTTTCTTTCTTTTTTTTCTCTCCCTCAGAAATCAGAGCATATGCCAGGAGACACATTAGACTCTCTGTCATAAATACCCTGCCAATTAACTGAGCACAAGAGGCCCTTTAAAAGGAGACATGTTTTTAAAAAAGGGTGTCTCAGCCAGCAGATGATCAGAGGATTTTAATTTCAGTTTTCTTTTTTCTCTCCTCCCCTAAGGCCCCCGCCCCCCGCCTCAGTCCCTTAAGCATGCTACGTACCCTGTGTGTAAAATAATTAAAAAAAAGAGAGAAAAAGAGAAAGACAGAAGGAGGAGCAGGAGGAGAAGGCGGAGGAGGATGAGGAGGGGGAGGAAGGAAGGAAGGACAGAAACACACATGATGAGAGAACATGGCCATGGTGACTAGGGATATATAATAGTGGCGGTGGGTGGGCGGGCTGCAGAATTACAAAATCATCTATAAGAGACGATCAGCGGGATGGAATATCTTTAATCTGTCCCCCTAGCATTCGGCTAGTATGCAGCTGAGATCCCATCAGGACAAAAGACACTTTGCTGTAAACACAGACACAGACACACACACACATGCGCGCACACACGCGCACATGCACGCACGCACGCACGCACGCACGCACGCACGCACACACACAAGCACACATACAAACACAAACACAAACACACAACACACACACACTAACACACAACACACACACTGACGCACACACACGCACACACAAACAAACTCTGCTGTAAACATGCAAGCGCACACTTGCATTCCCCACCACCACCACCACCTCTCCATCATGACACTCTATCTGGCTCCAGTCCACACAAGACGACATCCCACAGACGAGGTGTTAATTCATACGGCACGGTATATAAATGTCTCCTCAAAGTGATAATACCTTATTTTAATAAGAATGTCTAGGGAGGGCTTGGGGGGGGGCGTTGCTAATGTAATTTTAAAGTAAGAGTGGGTGAAAAATGGCGCCCCAGAAACAACATTTGGGCGCGCTGGAGCCCTGTATTCATTGTGCCATGGCAGCAGATGTAATGACATGCCTCTGATAATGCACAAGGGCTGCCAAAACACAAATTTGTCAGGAATCCAACATTACCCAGGTAGGAATCACTCAGATGGAGCTGGAGACTTAAGGATGCATTAAAGAGACTGTGTGCTGTGTGTGCGTGTGTTTGTGTGTTTGTGTGTGTGTGTGTGTGTGTGTGTGTGTGTGTGTGTGTGTGTGTGTGTGTGTGTGTGTGTGTGTTTGTCACTTGTTTTCACCTTCTGCCATGTTTTCGCGCACATGCACACACACACACACACACACACACACACACAAACACCACACATACACACACCACACATACACACACACACACACACACAAACCCACACACCAACACACAGACACACACAGACACACACACACACACACACACACACACACACACACAGACACTCACAGTAAGTTATATGCAGCATCAGTATGTTATCACCTTTATCTTCTGACACACCATGTGTGTGTGTGTGTGTGGGGGGGGGGGGGGGGGGGGTGAGACGGTAGATTGATGGTAAACTGGAGGAAGCGATCATAATAATAAATCCGGTGTGGTGGAGAGTCAAGCGGAGGTCTGCGCTTTATACATCACTCACGCTGAGGAAAAATGGATTAGAGGATCTTAAGTCCACCTCCTAACAAGTGTGCGAGAAGCGGTGGGCGTCAAAACTAAGCTGTGTGTGTGTGTATGCACATGTCTGTGTGTGTGTGTGTGTGTGTACGTGTGTGTGTGTGTGTGTGTCTGTGTGTCTGTGTGCACATGTTTGTGTGTGTATGTGTGTATCTGGGTATATGTGTGTGTGTGTGTGTGTGTGTGTGTGTGTGTGTGTGTGTGTGTGTGTGTGTGTGTGTGTTTGTGTGTGTGTGTGAGATCAGGAGACGACAGCAGAGGCAGATTAATTGAGGCAGGCGTTTGACGGAGAGCTCTGCGGTAGCCCAGTGCCTGCTGTCAATAGCAGGGGAGCACAGGGGCCTGGGGGATCAGCATCTATTACACCAAGCGGACACTCACACACACGTCAGTCCTGTGTTTACCCTTCCCTTTACCCCCCCACATCCACACACCCCACCCCTCCCATCCACACACACACACACACACACACCATCCACCTGTCCTACAGTATTCATCATCCATTCACCCATCCACCCTATGCTTTCTCTACCTTCCCCCAATTACCACTGCTAAACTTGGAGACATACCTCCTGAATTTTTTCATTTTGTTGTTGTACGAATGTGATTTAGTAAACTGAATATGTCGAATAAGTCAAATACGAATTTGAGCTTGACTGTAAGTACAAACACATACTGTAGATGTGGTAAAAGTATAGAACATAAAATCAATACAAGCAAAATGGTACCCACTTGATATGGAATGGCTGAAATAAAGAGATGGATGGGTTGGGAAAATGGAATTTATACAATTTTCTAATGTGTCACCTTAACATGACAATCCCTGCTCCATTCTCCCACAATCCACCTGCACTGACCGGAGAGTACTCTATGTGGACACACCCTGGAGATGTGAGCTCTGTGCCTCTACACACACACACATACACACACACACACACACACACACCGAACACACACACACACACACACACACACACACACACACACACACACACACACACACACACACACACACACACTCCATATTCCACACTCCAGTCCTCACAAGCTCAAACCCCCACCATGTTATCATGTATTATCTAGAATCCCACTTTGTCCCCAATTCATCTTCTTCATTTTGGTGACGTTTTTTTTTTGTTTTGTCCTTTTTTAAACATGAAAATAATGTTGTCCCCCGGAGGCCTGTGGGAGATTAAGTGGAGATAAATGGCTTGTGCTTGGGGGAGAAGCCTGTGTGGTCTGCTGGGTGAAGGGAAGCTCCTCTGAGAACAACAGTGTGTGTGTGTGTGTGTGTGTGTGTGTGTGTGTGTGTGTGTGTGTGTGTGTGTGTGTGTGTGTGTGTGTGAAATAGCCTGAAAGCTTGTGACCACACCGGCACACACACATACACACAAAACCACACACGCACAGACCGCCACCACCTCTCACCTACAAAGAAGCAAACACATGTATCCGTGCAAAAACACAGACACAGACACAGACACAGACACACACACACACACACACACACACACACACACACACACACACACACACACACACACACACACACACACATCACCTCTCACCTAGAGGCAGGGCCACACCTGAGTGCTACTACTGCTGCTGCTGTTGCTGCTGCTGCTGCTGCCACACCTGCCTGCTCCAATGTACTAGCAGTCGCGTGGTGCCTCTGACAGCCAAACAGGAGCACTACTTGAGAAACACATGTTCTCTCGCCCAGCCACCCCTCGCCTCTGTGGCCCACACACACACACACACACACACACACACACACACACACACACACACACACACACACACACACACACTCACACACACTCACACACACACACACACCTTCCTCCTCGCCCCCATGCCCTCACCTCACCGTCCCTCACCTCAAAGCACCACACCACCTCTCACTAGCATGGGGGGGCAGGGAGGCAGCAGGGGGGGGAGGCACCTGCCCCAGCCAGGATCTGATGAGAACAGGCAGCAGCTCTCCTATCGATCGGCACTCCAAACACGGAAAACAAGGGCGCCTACACGCACAAACATGCCACTGTTGGAAACACTTCGCTACTTTTTTTCCACCCCTATTGTCTGCAACATGTACATTCTCCACTATAGGGATTTTTAATGTTGTACTGTGTCAGATACCATGACTTTCTTTCCTTGCTTTTCTTTTCTTTATTGGTTAGCAGGGATTAAAGAATGGACAAGCTGTGCTCAGCTGAACTGGAAGTGCTTCCACACACACACACATATACATACACACACACACATATACACACACACACACACACACACGCACACACGGTAGTTTGGTTTGCACATTTCTGGTTGTCCACAGAATGAAAATGTAGTCTGAACTCCTACAACTTCCAACACACACACACACACACATACACACACGCGCACACGTACACACGTACACACGCACGCACGCACGCACAGACACAGCAGTTTAGTTTGAACATTTCTGGTTGTCCGCAGAATGAAAATGTAGTCTGAACTCCTATAACCCCCCCCCCCCACACCCACACACACACACACATACACACCAGTTTAGTTTGCACATTTCTGGTTGTCCGCAGAATGAAAATGTAGTCTGAACTCCTACTCCCCCCCCCCCCCCCCCCCCCCCCACACACACACACACACACACACACAAACACACACACACACACACACACGCTCAATGTCACCCAATAAAAAACACTGCCATGCTGCGCCCTGCCTAGTACTATGCTACCTGTGTAATGTACTGGCATCTGTCACGTCAAGCGCGCCACGTGTTATTAACTCTCGTCAAAGACATTACTTCGTTCATGCTTGGCAGATATTACACGCCCGCTATCTCCACAACCACCACCCCCAAGCTCAGAAGGATCGAATTGACTGCCCTGCCTCGTCTTTTGCATTGATGGATTATATTATACATCCTTCAGCAAGCTGGGGTTTTTTTTCACCCCCCTCGTGCAGTTAGCGTTAGCGGCGGTGGAGGCTAATGCAAAGCCGGGCGAGCAATGGCGGGTGTGTGTCCGTGCTGTGTGCTCGTAATGAACCCCAACGCCCGCAGGTATGTCAGAAGGAGGAGCAGGCACTGTTATGAAGATGAGGAATCCATGTCAGAGTGTGTATGACTGTGTGTGTGTGTGTGTGTGTGTGGGTGTGTGTGTGTGTGTGTACTGTGTGTGTGTGTGTGTGAGTGTGAGTGTGAGTGTGAGTGTTTTTGTGACTGTGTGTGTGTGTGTGTGTTTGTGACTGTGTGTGTGGGTGGGTGTGTTTGTGTGTGGGTGTGTTTGCGTGTGGGTGTGTTTGCGACTGTGTGTGTGTTTGTGTGTGTGTTTACAACTGTGTGTGTGTGTGTGTGTGTTTGTGACTGTCTGTGTGTGTGCGACTGTGTGTGTGTAAGTGTGTGTGTGTGTGTGTGTGTGAAAGAGTGTATATGCATGTGTGTGTGTGTTGGGCTGGCATTAGCATAATGTGAATCGTTGCAGCGCCGAAATACAAAATCCATAATAATTGGCAAGGCCTCAGCGTACATGAAGGCTGTTAGGCAATGAAGCAAGCATGGGATGTGTGTGTGTGTGTGCGTGTGTGTGCGGGTGTGTATGTGTGTGTGTGTGTGTGCGTTTGTGTGTGTGTGTGCATGTGTGTGTGTATATGTGTGTGTGTGTGTATGCATGTGTGTGTGTATGCATGTGTGTGCATGTGTGTGTGTGACAGGGCCTGCTCAGCGTGGGAGGCTGGGGAAAAGGGGATGAGGGGATCTGAGCCATGGAGGAAATAGAGCCCCCATCCCCACCTCCACCCCCCCTCAACAACCCAACCCAACCCACCCCCCTGGGGAGACTGGGGGTCTGGGGAACCATCTCAGCAGCAGCTACCTGCGGCACGACACCTGCCAGCTATGGAATTAGCACAGCATTCTCACCCTTCACTCCCCCCCCTTTCACCCCCATCCCCCCCCAAAAGCCCTCGTGGAAACAACACTAGATAGAGCCAGCACCGTGTATTCCCCCAACGCTAGGCAGAGTTGCACCGCAGCACACCGCACCACACCACACCACACCACACCACACAAACATGCGCATAATCACAATCACAAGCGGGGACAGAGCCCCCATGCACATGTGGTGTGGTGTTAAAACAGGCACACGGAAAAAACACGGCACGGCACGCCATGGCCGCCATGGAAACGCATGGACCACCACACACGGACCACGCTTGGCGAACGCGAAAAAGGTCAGAGAGGGCCGCGGCAATCTCCATTCAAATTGCCGTTTTCTTTTTCTTCAATTCCATTTCTTTTGCTTGCCTGCTCGTCTAAATTACTGTTAAAGTTTTATACCCAGAAAAATTCCTGACAAGGTATTTTTTTTCCTGTTCATCAGCAGTATATTGGAAATGAAGGCAGTATATCAGGCAGGAGAAGAGAGAGGCAGAAGTATTTTCTGGAAGAGTGCAGTAAGTGAGAATGAGTGTGTGTGTGTGTGTGTGTGTGTGTGTGTGTGTGTGTGTGTGTGTGTGTGTGTGTGTGTGTGTGTGTGTGTGTCTGCATGTGCTTATGCACGTGTGTGTGTGTGTGTGTGTGTGTGTGTGTGTGTGTGTGTGTGTGTGTGTGTGTGAGTGTGAGTGTGTGTGTGAATGTATGTGCGTGTGTTTATATGTTTGCATGCAAGTGTAAGAATGTGAATGTGTGTGTGTGTGTGCATATGAACTGAACCTACTGTACACCAGCTGGGGAATAGAAAATGTGTGAGAAAGAAAGAAAGGAGAGAGAGAAAGTGAGTGAGAGAGCAAAAGAGAGAGAGACAGAGAATGCGAAAGACAGAGATTGAGAGAGAGAACAAAAGAGAGAGAGAAAGAAAGACAGAAGAAAGAGAGGAGCCAGCAAGTGAGGGAAAGGGGGAACAAGAGGTAAAGAGAAGGTTGAGGGGTGGTTGGGTGAAGAGAAGAGAGAAGACGAGAGGAGAGGAGAAAAGAAAAGAGAAGAGCAGAGCAGAAGAGAGGAGAGAGGAGAGGAAAGGAGGAAAGGAGACCACAGCAGAGTAGAGTAGAGGAGAGAAGAGGAGGAGAGGTGGAGGAGAAGAGGAGAGAAGAGGAGGTGATGACGTCTGCTGAGGAGGCAGAGGCTGAGGCTGAGGAGGAGAGGAGATGAGGCTCCAGATCAGTGAAGCCTCCCTGTGGTGTCAGCACTGACAAACGCGGCTCCTTCATCACGCCGCTCACCTGGATCACACACGCTTCCCGGGGAACGCTCATCTGCTCCCCTCAATTACCGTCGACCCCCCCCCCCCACACCCACCCCCCCCCACCCACACACACACACACACACACACACACACACACACACCCATCCGGCCTCCTGCACCAGCCCCAGCCCCAGCCCCCTCGCCACACATCGCCTCTGATTAGCTGTCACTTTAGCAAATCAAGTGTGGCTCGCCTCTGCCGGCTCCATACCATACCCACTGCGTTAATAATTGCAAGTGAAAATTGCAACCACCTCACACACACACACACACACACGTTCATATACACACACATTCACTCACATACACACATACAGATACACACCTCTGCCAGTGTTATACCCCGACCTACACATCCTCCCACACACACACCCCCAACAAGTACGCGCACACACACACACACACACGCATATGTATACACACACACACACACATGTGCACACACATGTGCACTTGCAAACAGACACCCACACACACACACACACACACAAGCACACGTGCACATACACACGACCACTTTCCTTCCTTCCTTCCTTCCGCTTTTACTCTCCCCGCTCCCCTTCCACCATGATTCTACCATCACAATTATCATTATCCCTGATTTCACGCCTGCTCCCCTCCCCAAAATGGCTTTTAATTGGAAACTCTTCTCCATCTAGCCTGCGGTTCACTTCCCAGTGCACTGCCCAGACACTGGCTGCTCTACCATCTCAGATGGTTTGCTGAGTCGTCATGTTGGATGATTGAGATGTGATTGTGTGTGTGTGTGCAGGTATGTGTGTGTGTGTGTGTGTGTGCAGGTATGTGTGTATGCAGGTATGTGTGTGCGCAGGTATGTGTGTGCGCAGGTATGTGTGTGCGCAGGTGTGTGTGTGCACAGGTGTGTGTGTGTGTGTGTGTGTGTGTGTGTGTGTGTGTGTGTGTGTGTGTGTGTGTGTGTGCACGTGTGTGTGTGCAGGTGTGTGTGTGCAGGTGTGTGTGTTTGTCATTGTAAATGTAGAAACATTGTTCCCACGGGGGTAGATTTCCTACTTTCTTACTTTTTCTTCCCCATAATAAAGGGACAGTCTCCCGAGTTAACTCAGTATCAGACTATTGCACCTATGACCACAGCTCTGCTACCAAGCTCACAGTACACAAGATTAGCAGTCCAGATGGATGTAGCCACAATCTTAGACTATACCCTGCCCATAACACAAAGCAATTAGCAAGCATAAACACCCAGCATGGTGGAAATGTTCTGGTTAGTCCTTTCTCTATGCATTTACATGTATGGCTGATGTGTGATGGCACCACGTATCCATTCATTACTATCTGTTTTACTTTGAACTATGGCAGCTTTAGGAACAAAAGAACTGCCTTAGAAATTAGAATTTTCTAAATTAACATTAGCAAGTTCAACAGAATTGTCATGCAAGTTACATAGTGAAACACCTGTGGTCTGGCAATCTTTGCCGTTACATAAAGGACACACACTAACAAGAACCAAACATTGAAGACTACTAAACACTACACTTTATATATAAAAATATGTATTATTTATTAAATACAGCCCACTACAACACAATGACTAAGAATCGAGTCTTAGTGTGGTGTCTGTGTATGGAACATATGATGTGTCAGCTGTTCGCCAGCCTGGTTGCCTCAGGACAAAACCAACTCCTATGGTGGGTGATGTGTGATTTGATGCCCCAGTAACATTTTTGCTTAGATAGATTAAGACAGAACAGACATGAAGAGAGTGGTTGGTGTGTTTTTTTTTTAAAAAGATTTGGTGTGAGTGTTTTTTGGGCTTCCTCTTTTGTAGTGAAAAATGCAACAAAAGAGTTGGTGTTACTGTTTTGGGCTTCCTTTATTGTAGTGAAAATGCAACAGAAGATGCTATGAAACAATGATGGCGCTGTGCCAATGACTGCAGAGGTGTTAATGATCCTTTGTAGGCAGAGTTTAAATTGGACCGAAGCCCTTCGGAGTTCAGCTCCGCCTCCTCACCATGGCAATGCAGCCAGCCAAAGAATTAGCTCCCACTGCTACAGTATTTACAGTAATACAATTGAGTGAGATATTGACCACTGTGAATAAAGAAGGGCTCCCCCTCCTTACAAAAGCTACTATTTGTAGCTATCTGTTGGTGCTGAGAGAGGGTGTCCAAATTACAGACGAACCAAGATTATCAACACTTTCAAGAGATGACTAATAATCTCATCGAGTGTAATAGAAATGACATTTACAACTCTCTCCTGTCTGAAGTCAACAATGATCTAATTTGCCTCTCTGACATTTAGAGAGGTTGTTGTCTCATTGCTGTTTTTGATTAGCCTGATCACTGTAGTGGAAGTGGAGTTGTTGATTCTGTTTGGCAACACAGTTGTGTACACAGTAAACAGACCACACCAAATGGTAGCTGAGACAACTACCCAAAGAGACACTCACAGTCATTAGGACCATAGGTGGCTAATCGGGCTTTGAACATCAAAAGGCCATGCCATATTTTTTAGCACAAAGCCAGTTGTTTTGTAGAAAATCTAATAACTCAAATCACCTGTAGTACAGTATGTACTTGTAAGATGGTGAACTTCCCTCACTCACCCTCACCGTTTTTAACCGTTTAAAAACTGAACACGAACTTCGGTACACCTGCGCACACACCTACACACACACATCCGCAATCAAACCCATAACAATACAACTGGACTGCTTAAGCACTTTATTATTAACATCTCCGCATGAGTGAGGTACCCACTTATGTCCCATTCACAACGTTTTCTGTTTGAATCCATGGTTCATACCCTCCGCTACACTTTCTCATCTCTGGACATTTGGCTGCTGCTATGCGGGAGCGCGCCCCGCTATGGCAATATGCAACACTAGTTGGGAGCTGGGATTTGTGATGTGTTAGGGGTGTTTGTGGTGTTAGTTTGGGTTGGTTGTGTGTATTGTCACTTGGATGTTAATGTCTTTTTTGTGTGTGTGTGTATATACTGTGTAGTGTAGATACTGTGTATATATGGGGGGTGTAATTGTTGGGTGTACACATTCGTGTTGTATGTTTATCGGTATGTGGTGGTGGTATGGTCCAATCATCTAATGATTGGGCCAATTGTTTTTAATTGAGGACCACATTTAAGAGGTGCTTCATTTGCACCACGAGAGAGAAGAGCGCGAGAGACACGAGCAAAGACAACAGAAAGAACAAGTGCGGAGTAGAAGGCGCTGCTGAGAACCAGAAGGAGCAGTGAGCCTAAAAGCGTTATTGTTTGAGTTCTCTTTAGTTTTGTAGAATTTATTTTCGGTGTAAGTGTCGTTAATTTTAGTTATTTATGTTTTGTTTGTGCACGGGGATTTTGTAAATAAAAGGAAATTATTTTTCTACAAACGTTCGTGGACTTTTTGAGGTCTTGTTGGTACCACTTCGACCCCTACTTCCAGTCAGCTCGCATCCTGCATGGAGGAGCCTGACCGGCTACTTTCACAGTACTGAGGTATAACCAAGACATAGCAGGATTTTTTCACTCTGCGAAGTCGAGATTACCCACTTTTGCTAAGTACTAATGTAGATAAATGTTCTTTTCCTTTTCTCACAATTTGGCTTAATCCTGTCAGAAAAAAAAAATCACAAAACCTAGTTACCGATAAAAATGGCCTGCGGTAAAACCTCTGAGTTTCAACACCGGCTTGATATAGTGGTATAATTGTTTTAAGAGCTACTGACAGTAAACAACTCTCTTCCTGCTATTTTTCTTTTCAACGTGCACTAAGCACTGTAGCACTTAGCAAAGTCTGTGGAAAGCATCACCTACTGTACAAAATCTACTTGAACACTGCACATGTACAAAACATATATATTATACACAGTATATTACACTTAGCTGGTGCTCTTATCCAGAGAGACTTACAGTTATTTAGGTTTCAGTTACAGTCCCTGGAGCAATGTGGGGTTAGATGGCCTTGCTCAATACAAGGGCACTTCAGCTAGGGAGCCCTGGGAGAGTGCTAGTTGTTTACACCCCCACCTCTTCCTACTGGAACAGGATTCTAACCTGTGACACTCTGATCTCAAGACCAACTCTCTAACATTAGGCCACACTATATATACACTAATATAAAAATAATACACAACATATACAACAGTACAGTACTGCACCCTTTACCATACTATATACTCAGTACCACATCATACTCATAAACTCATAGACTTTTGATACAGTGCATTTCCAGCCGTACTCACCCGCACACTTGGTGCGTGTGATCAGGGGTGGGCCGGGAGGTCCCGTGCCTCCCTCTCCTGGCCGGGTCAGCAGAACCTTGATCTCATACTCCACGTCTGGGTCCAGGTGCCACAGCTTGTAGGTGGGCGAGTCCACGATGTGCGTCTCGGCCCAGTTGCCCTTGGTGGTGCGGTACTCCACCTCTTTCAGCATGATGGGCCCGTCGCCGATGATGGAGTTGGCGTTGGGCTTGATCCACAGGTAGGTGGCCCCCACGGCGAGAAGTTCAGGGGGTGCGATGGGCGTCGGAGGAGCTATGAGGAAAGACAGGCAGAAGCTTTAGTCAGAGAAGCTGAAGGTAAAACTAAGACACAGATCCACTGTATAATAAGTTAGTATTTAGGAGGGTGGTTGTCTGGTGCTAACACCAGATGGTCACGAGTTTCATCACAGGGTCTGCCACCATTGATGCTCCTGAGGAACGCAATATTACCCAAGATGCTCCAGGGGAGACTGTTCCTGTAGTTATTTCATTTTGAGTAAGTTGCTCAAGGGGACTGTCTCTGTAGTTAGTTCACTGTACTGTATGTTGCCCTGAAAAAGACCACCTGCTAAATGACTTCTAATGTAATAGATAATTTCCTGGATAAGTTATGGAAAATGGAAAGATATAGGTGGAATGTTACTATATGTTTGTCCATGTTCAACAGAGTCCCATCGAACCCTCCACACACAGCAACAGAGCCCAAATCAGTGACTTGTTGGTGATCTTCAGACATCCCCCACAAGAAGCAATCAGCACGGATTGATGCCTTGAGCAGCAAACAAAACAATATGACACTACACTGTCATACCTAAGCTGTGTTCTGACAAGCAATTTCTTAGTGCTGTGCGTCTAAACGGACACAAAAAAAGAGTTGGAATGAAGAATTTGATGGAAACTTTACACTTTTTTCAAGAGAAGAGAGCCGTGCCTTGTTTTCTCAAAACTAGTGTTCTCCTTGACAACCACCCGTGTGGCCAGTGGAGCGGCAAGCCTCTGATGCGGTAGTCAGCGGCGGTGAACTTCCACTGCATTACCCTTTCTCCAACTCCCGCTCCCACTGCCTCTCTATCTCTCCCTTTCTCTATTTATCTGTCCTCCCATCTTCTCAGCAGGGAAGAGAGCGAAAGAGAGACTGTGAGAGATGTGTGAAAGTGAAAGGGCATGGGGAGAGAGGGGGAAAAAGACCGAAAGCAAAAAAAAAAGAAATAAAGAAAGAAAAGCAAGGGAGTTGGGTAGGCAGCGCAACGAAATCAAATCCTCGGCCCATGGTGGTTGGTGGTGTAGCCGCGCGTGAAGAGATCCGACCGGCCATGCGTGGCGCCATTGAACCCGCTTCTAATTAGAGGGTGTTGCCCGCCATTCCATGTAATCAACTAAGCCAGATTACCAGCCCCTACATTTAGACACCGGTTAGGAGGGCGAGAGTCCCCCAGCTGCAGCTGAAGAATGGCTTCCCAAAAGCACCTCCAGCTCTGTGACCTGTGAGCTCCGACCATTTAACCCCCAACGCGCTCTAATCGGCTTCCTGGGCGCGTGGGGGGTGGGAGGGGGTGGGGGGCCCGCGTGGGCACGCTCGTAAGCAAATGGCTTATTCATCATGCGGGAGAGGAAGGGACAAATCACCTCAGGGGAAGTGTCATCCGAGAAAAGGCATGAAGAAGCATTGCTCTCTCCCGGTGCCGTTAATAAACAGTGCTGGCTGTTCATTTAATACAGCTGTCATGTCTGTTTTTCTGTCTTCTTCTTTTTTAAAACTCTTTTCTTTCGAGCATGTGCGTGAAGCCTGTTGTCAGCAGGATCCTGGGGTTCGACGTGTGTGTGTGTGTGTGTGTGTGTGTGTGTGTGTGTGTGTGTGTGTGTGTGTGTGTGTAGTGTGTAGTGTGTAGTGTGTAGTGACAACTTTCATTGGCTGGGTGTACTGAGTCTTGCGTGCTGCCGAGTGGCACAGATGTTCACTTTGAGGGCATTGTGGGTAGGAGGCTCGTTCCGAGCACCCAGTCGTGCCATTTAGGTGACACGTCCCCTCAAAATAGCTGAACCCCTCCGTGACGAGGGAGCGAGCGAAAAGCCAACGGCAACTGGCCTGCTCCGTCACAACGTGTGTGGCCACGTCCCTTTTGCCTCGTAAAAAAAAAAAAATGTCTGCCAAAAAAAATGAAAGAAAGAAAGAATTAGGGAACGACAAAAAAAAAGAAAAGAAAAAAGGGACAGGGCTGAGCACTTAGCACCCTTTGCCCCCCTCAAAGGGGCTGCTGTGTTTTTCGAGTCGTTAATATTCACCAGCTTTGCCCTCTGAAGTCTCCACAGGAAGTAGAGAGGGGCACTCAATCACACCCTCTCCGTTCAGTCCTCTCACGCGCTCATGCAAAAAGCACAGCACATTTGCCACCCAGTGATAGCTCTGTAACTGCTGACTGACTATAGGAGTAAGCCAGCGAGCAGGGGAAGGAAAAAGAGGCAGAGAATAAGAGAGAGAGAGAGAGAGAGAGAGAGAGAGAGAGAGGAGAGAGAGAGAGAGAGAGAGATTAAAGAAGGAAAGAGTGGGATAGTGACAGAGAGAGAAAAAAAGAGAGAGAGAGAGAGACTCAGAGCAATAAAAAAGCAGAAAAGACATTATGAGATGGAGTAAGAGAGAAAGTGTGTGAGGGAAAGAGAGAGAGAAAATGCAATAACAGAAAAAAAAGGGACTGCGAGACTTCATACAGAGTGCATAAGACTGAGCAAGCAGGAGAAAAGGAGATAGAGAGCGACAAGAGAAAGCGAGAGAAAGTGTGTGTGTGTGTGAGAGAGAGAGAGAGAGAGAGAGAGAGAGAGAGAGAGAGAGGGAGAGAGAGAGGAGGGAGAGAAAGAAATTCAATGAGAAGAGTGAAAGAAATTCTTCCCGAGTCTCCGACTCAAATCACTAGTTTCCCTCTTTGGCTCTCCTCCGCACAGGATAATCTATTGAGTGCCTCCGAGTCTCACATCAGTCACTGGCTCCTATTCTCTCCTCCCCGCACTGAGTGAAGCTGTGGCCCTAATCACCCCACAGCCCCCCCCCACCCCTCTCCGAGTCTCCGCACCCTACATAGGGTAATCCATTAGACCACAACTGGGGGCTGCAGTTTTGTGGACAGAAATGGGGCATTTCTCAAAATGGTGGATAAAATATGTGTGCCTCCCATTGTCCATGTGTGTGTGTGTGTGTGAGAGAGAGAGAGAGAGAGAGAGAGAGAGAGAGAGAGTGTGCATGCATGCGTGTGTGCATCCATGCGTGCATGCGGGTGAGTGTGTGTCTGTGTTTGTCTGTGATATCGAGATCATTGCCATAATAGGTAGTAATGTATAAAGCAAGGAGGCTTTTTGTCAGTATAATCACAGGAGCTGTAACACTAATAGATAATAGATTATCAAGCTTGCCATAGAATTAGGCGGCAGCTTCACTAATGACAAAGAAAAAGAAATGATGGTTAAAAGAGTGCTAGTCTGCTTTTGATATGAAAAAAAAAAAAGCTCTCGATGCGACACAGACTGACAGACTGTGTTGTGAGCACTGGCAGCCATTTTAGGCACCTGCGATCAATCTGAGAAGGACATCTGTGGCCTGCAACTTGAAGATTACTCCATTTCAAAGAGCACGGGGCTCTACTGCAGTCTGCTGCTCCACTCAAACAAGTAGTAATGGACTTACACAAGCAGAGAGGCTCAAAGATGCAACTTCTGGCTGATGGAAAGCAGCTATGACAGTCAGTCCTTCCTCCATATCCTCACAGACAGACAGACAGACAGACAGACAGACAGACAGAGACACACACACAAACACACACACATCTTCCCTTGTCCTCTTGTTCATGGAGCATCCCCTTTTCCATGCCTGCCATTTGTTTTTTTTCTCTTTTTAAAGAACTATGGTGCTTAGCAAAAGCTGCCTCAGCCTGGGCAATGAAGCTTTCATACAAACACCTGCCCTCCATACAGAAGAACACAAAAGAGCTCTATCTCTCTCTGTCTCTGTCTTTCTCTGTCTCTTCCTCCTTCTGTCCCATCTCTCTCTCTCAATATGGCTCTCAGTCGGGGGTGTCCTAGGACATACATAAGGACCCCGCCATCATGCTGTGTACCTTTCTCAGCACTCTCTACTTCTCTTTCACTGTTTTCCTTCTTACCCTCAACCAGCTCCACTCAACCAAAGACTAGCAAGAGGTTCTTCTTTTTTTTTGTTTTTTTTTTTCCCCACCCTCTTTCCCCCTCTCTCTCATCAGAGGTAAAGCGGTGTGGCCCTTATCGTAGTTTCTCACTAAATGAGGTTCGCTTCCATTTCCCTCGTCAGACCATTTTTCCTCCTCAGATGTTTTTTCTTTTTTTCTCTCTCTCTCTCTCTCTTTCGCTGTGCATGCACTAGCTAGCGGTACACGGCCGCTCACTATCTTCACCACGCTTTGGGTGTGGCGAGCCGTCGCGGCCGGAAGTATAATTTCAGTCTTTATCACCTGGCACTCTGCGGGGAGCTTCTTTTTTTTCTCCCCAAACCCCTGGATTTCCGCGAACGAAGCTTCAGGAATCAGGCGCTATCAGACTGATCCCCCAGCGGGCGTTCGGTGATAGCGGACAGGGGGAGTGGGGGAATGACGAGGGGGAGGAAGGAAGTGCGGAGTGTAAAAATGGGAATCTTGGAGCTGTAAGACAACAATTACGGAAATCTGCTCCCGCTTGCAGGCTCACTGCAGCACGGCGTCATTAGAGAGGGCTCCTCGCTCCTCCGAGCTATCCCACCACCCCCCTCACCCCCCACGCTCACGCCACCGCCACCCCCTCACCCTCAGCCCAGAGTAACACACCTTCAGCCCTTAGTTCCTCCAGCCCCAACCCATCCACCCCTCCTCTCCTCTGCAACCCCCCCCCCCCACCCCTCCGCTCCTCCGCCCCCCCCCCACCCCCCACCCCTCTGTGCATCATTATCAGCACAGGCCCCATTTCTCAGCTCCCTGATTTCTCCCGTGGCTCAGAGTGTGAGCACACCCACACATACATACATATACACACACACACACACACACACACACACACACACACACACACGATTATATATGCACACACATATGTGCACATATGCACACACACACACACACACACACGATTATATATGCACACACATATGTGCACACATTAACTTGTACACACAAATATACATACACACATACACATATACATGTTCACACATACACCTACACACACACACATACACGCACACATATACATATCAACACACAAACAACACACACATGACAAAAATGCGCTACAGGGAGCTCTTGCTCAGATTAGGCTCTGATCCTCGACGGCTTCAGTGATGAAATCAATTTATTATGTCTAATTTCCTGTGAGGGTCGTTTGAGAAGGAAGGAGCCTTTCATAGATACACATGCAATAGGTCCACCAAGGCTTACTACATGTACAAACACACGGCTCCTTTCTCCATGTCCACAAAACCCAATATGGCTTCCACACTACAGTACCTTTCTGGTCGGTGGTCCCTCTTCTACCACAGCTCATTATACCAGTGAGATGAGGGTGGTCAGTCCATCCACACTTTTTTACAAATACCTGTCTCTGGGTGTGCTGACATCTCTCCGGTGAATATCACATGCATACATACACCCATATATTGCCATACACTCATCATCATGTGTCCGTGAACCCAACCAAGCGGTGTGTCATTATAAAAACAGGGCTGAAGCGGTGTGTGTGTGTGTGTGTGTGTGTGTGTGTGTGCTGTTTGTTATTTTGCTTCGGAAGGCACCGTCGAAGCTGGGCCCTGACCTGTGACTGTTGCGTAGCGCTTGCAAATGTATTCAAGGCCCACTGGGAGTATGTACACCACATTTTACTCTGGGCTAATGTATTCTGTGCCTTTCAAGCGGCGGTGCGATGTTGAAATGTTCTCTCAGCTCACAAACAGGCCTTTCATCAAGAGGCACACCGGCGAGGCGAGAGGCGGGAAAAAAGGCCCACAAAAAAAAAAAAAAAAACAGAAGAAAAAACGAGAGAAAAGGTCTCCGAAATAAGATTTGTGAGAATATTCAATGACTTCCATACACCGAAGCTCTCAGAAGGAGTAGTTTCAGGTAGCGGCAACAAAGGGTGGCCTCTGGGGGGAATGATTCACCAAGCAGCAAGTCCGCATCGTGGGGATACGAAGGACAACCAAACTTCCTCTTCCCTCCCATCCTCTTTAGACTGCCCATGATTCGAGCCAAAGCAAGAGCCACAGCAGCTTCAAGCTTCTCCAGACTCCTAGCAACAGACCGAGGAGAGGGAGCGAGGAGACACGCACAAGTATTATAATCCGAAAAAACATCATAGGAGCTTCTTTCTCCTCACAGCTGGGGAGGAAAACACGGACCATAGAGGCTGCATGATATTGTGGGGATTATTCATGATTTTTTTTTTTTCTTCGTTGCTATACAACATTCGAAATTTTGTCCGATACAAAATGTGAAAATATACCACAGGACTTTTCTGCAGATCACCTCTGTGGTGTGCCTATTTTGAGAAAATTAATCACTCTAAAGTCACTAAGGGGATTCTGTGGAGAGGAGTAGAGGGAAATTATATTTAAAAAACAGGACACTGACTTTACTTTAAAACATTTTTTGGGGCAGCCTTAATGCTGTGGGTTTTTAACATGATGAATGTTGAGACAGCTCTTGTGAAGTAACTTTAAGGGAAGATATAAGATAAGCTGATAGATCGGCTGGCTCAGGATGAGTTACCTTGCCGTACGTGACACTGCATGTTTTCTGGTGTAATATTGTGGTGGTAATGCTAAAAATGATAGCCTGGTAAACCAGCCCCTCGTACTTCGTTTTTATTTCGTACAGAGGGTCTGGCTGAGGTTCCATTGACATGGTTGTCTTAGGCAGAATCTTGCCTAACCAATCAGCGAACAGAGGGAGTGTTTGTGAGTGACAACATCAACTTTTCTGTGCTACATTTGAATTGTAGTGTGTAGGCAGGCTTACAGCCAGGCTAACTGCATATGTCACAACCAAATGTTAGCGATCGGGTAAAAGGCAGATCCAATTGTTTTAAACTTTAGCAGAGTCTACACCTCCAGGAAAAAAAAAAAAACATTTTTTTCAATACAGCACAGCCAGACCCTCTGTACAAAATGAAGTGTAGTACTACAGGCTGGTTTACTAGGCTACTAAAATTATACAGTAAAATTGTGCTGGCCATAACACTTTACATGGGATCTGAAAATGTGTCTACACATAAGCCAGTTTTATAAAGTGATGCTGTGCTGGACGACACAGCTGGAGGAAGAAAACAGGAGAGAGGATGTGAATAAATAAATAAACAACTAAATAAATAAACAAATAAACAAATATGCGAGCAAACTAGGCGAAAAAAAAAGAGAGGAGAGACACAAACAGATAAATAAACTGGCACAAACTGTTTGAAGTGCTAACTCTCTGGCTGGAGCTTATCGCAGCCACAGTATTATGGAGCTCTAATCCATCTCTGTAAGTCAACCCCTTCACAGGCGGCTTCCTTCCACAGCCCTGCCACAAAGCCCCAAATCCTCTGGTAATGCTTCTTTCCTGGGCTGTCTCCTTAAAGATAACACAGGCCTCCCTGTTTCACCATGACACCAATTTCTCTCTCTCCTCAGTCTCGCTCTCTCTCACTCTCTCTCTCTTTCTTTCTCTCTCCCTCTCGTTCCTATGCACAGACAGATGCACATACACAGATGCATATACACACACACACACACACACACACACACACACACACACACACACACCCAAATGCACACATGCAGAGATTCACACTGACACAACACAAATGCACACTTTCCGTTTTTGCTGCGGGCCACCATCGATACCTTGCTGGATGTGGGACCCGTTGCTGAACAGCTAAGCCACCCACCTACCCACCCACCTACCCAGACAGCCAGCCAGCCAGCCAGCCAGTCAGCCCTACTTCTGCCATTGGCCCTCTGCCACTCCAGAAACAGGTAGGCACCACAGTGGCACCCTGGAGGAGCCCGCAGCTGCAGCCTCACCGAAGCCCGCAGCCTCAGCCTCAGCCTCAGCCACAAGCCATTTAATAAATACAATTATCTACTGAGTGCAGATGGAAAACTCACAAGGCGAATGAAACACAAAAACTTCAAAAGGTGAAAAGAGGGATAAAAAAGTGTGCGGGGGGTGGGAGGGAAGGGAGGGTAGGGGGGCGGAATCAATAACAACTTCTTCAGAGTTGAAGTGGGCTGTATCAATTCAGATCGGATAAGTTTAGACCAATTCGTCAATGTTATCCTCCCGAAACAAACTTAGGCCCCCTTAGGTTCTTCGACTGCAGTTTTGATTGTGAAAACCACAGTACTGCAGAGGTAAAAGTATGGCCAAATCAGAAATAGTTCATAAAGAGGGTTCTAAACAATCTTTTGTCAGATCAGCTAAGTAGGCAGAGCTAGGCTGAGGTTAATTAGTAAAAGATTTGATTCAAGCTGACCAACAGCTGAGATGAGATACCAGCATAAAATGGCAATATAAGATGTACAGTGCTTGATTACTATGTATAAGGCATTTTCTAGACTACTTGCCAGAAGCACTTTTGCAAAGGGAATAAAGCACAGCACTGCTTCTGTTCTTCAAAATAATTAAATTCATTTGCACAGCCGCAATTAGAAATAAAAGTTGTCAGACGATAAACCAGGCTTTTAGAATAGGCCACCACCACTCCTTGCATAGCCTAGTTATGTTGCAGTCTGATGAGAGAGACTCTTAAGTGTTTTATGACAATGGAATATTAGGTTCATGTTAAGCAACTATAATGTTTAATGTTAATGACATTGAAAATTCTATTCATTACAGGGCTCTTTTTTTAAAAACTGAGAACTATTATGCAAGCAAACCTCAGGCTATAAAATGCACTCAGACCCAAATGCAGAACTGAGAAGGTGACTCTAAAGCCTGTTAAGAGTACTGTGTCAACAGAGAGTGAACACATTTCATTTCATTTTCCTTTTGATTTATATTCATTTGAATAACATAAAGCTATTGGTAACTATATGTGTAGATCTGCCGGCAATATGGAATGCTTTAAAGGAAAATAAGAAGGACTGGATGCATAATACACAAGAGCAGCGGTGGTGGTAATGGGGAATGTAGAGATATGCAGGGCAGATCTAGCAGATATGGGAGTCTGCACACTATGTTTATACTGAAAGAATTTAAATACCTGAACCAGCATGAATGCATTCTGCTGCCAGGGAACAAAAGAGATCCTTTAGTCCCTCCTCTGTCTCAGTCTAATTAGACTGCAATGTGTGAATAGGAAATAATAAATTGCGTTATTGTGTATTTACATCACGGATGACATTTTGTTTGCTACTGCCTGAGCATTCATTTATGCTGGATAAATGAGACTACCTCTTCCTAGATGTGTGGCCTTCAGGGGTTTGACCTTTTAAAAAACAAGATCTGTTATTTTTTTTAACAGCCAGTCAGGCTCCTTCCTCTTAACTGGAAGGATATATGAGATGAGGCTAACTAAATTAATCTTGGTTTTCTCATGCTTTCTCGTCACTAAAGAAATATCTGGGAATCATGTGTCACTTTTCCAAAAAAAGAGAAAGGATTATTGATTATTGTGATCGACAAATCAGACTTTACTTGGGCAGTGGTGTTGTGGGATTCATGCATTGAAACACACCCTGGCAGAAAAGAATGTGTCACGATACCTTTATACAAAATCCATACCTCCATGGATAGATAGATAGAAACTATCATTACAATCTATCGCCTGCCTGATCAGAAGAGGCTGTTTTCACTGGATGTTTTCCACAGTTAAACTCCTATACAGGCAACTTTAAAAGGACCAAGGTTCTGTTCGCACTCTGTTGCTGTGTGCAGGATCATTATCTCCTAGATTGGCTTTTTGCTTTGATAAAGAAAACATTTTTTTGAAATGTTTTGAAACAACTTTCACAGATGTAAACAACCACACAAAAATCAACTGAAGTTTGGTGATTCATCTACTGTCTTTGTTCGCACATTGCCCTTAGGACAGCCAAAATATTTATCTATGATAAACTTCTAATCAGTGTAGTTGCATAAGCTGTCTTTCCCCCCCTAAAATCACAGTCAGAAATTGTCAGGCTACATAACCTATGCTTGGGGGAACATAGTAGACCCAAACTGTCTAGGCCTGTTACCAACTTCTCCTCTCTACCATTCACTGACAACCTGTCCAGCCATTAATAAATGAATCATCTGTATGTTCAATAATTCCCTCTCATGATGTCTTTTCCCTGGCAGAAGTATCAGGGTTGACCAGCTGCATGCTAAGCAGTGGAAAAGTGGTAATGGCAGTGAGTTCAGTAAGGATAGGGGTGCCAGATAGGTAGGTAGGAAAATCTACACAGAGTATTTGTGCATACATACATACATACATACATACATACACACACACACATCACCATAATAATCATACATCATCACCAACACATGTAATAATCGCACACATGAAAGCAGAGAAAGAAAGAGGGA
>CM059267.1:9761585-9799085 GCA_030347295.1 Setipinna tenuifilis | reverse complement strand
TTGGCAATCATTAGCAAGGCATCCTGGGCAGTGCCACTGATGATCCTGATTTCGTTCATTTGTCTTTGCCTGGCACAGAGGGCACTGACTGCTGCTTAATGTAGGCATGGAATCAAAATGATTCTGGAATATTCGTGTGGTTTTATAAACCAGCCTGGTCACTGCTGCTAGGCTTACAAAAGTAACACAATTAATAGCATTATTGTACATAGTGTGTGTGTGTGTGTGTGTGTGTGTGTGTGTGTGTGTGTGTGTCTGTGACTGAGTGCCTGTCTATTTGTGTATGGCTGAGTGTGTCTGTGTCGTCATGCCTTTCGCGTGCATGTGTGCATGACTTGTCCATGTGCTCACGCCTATGTGTATTTAGCTATGCCTAAATGTCTATGTCTACATGACATGTGCATCTATCTGTAAAACACACATCGGTAAAGACAACTATAAATGTTTCTGTATAGATTTCCCCCCTCCACACACACACAAACACACAAACACACACACACACACACACACACACACACACACACACACACACACACAAACATACACACAGACACACACACACACACACATATATATATATACATACACCGCAATCACACATCCATGGACATGTATCCATGCATGGATGTGCTTCTGCACACGTGCAGATCGGGCGGTGTGAGCGGGCGGTACGCACCTGCAGCCACAGCTTGTCATAATGGGACCATTTGCCCCCGGCGATGCACTGGAAGGTGGCGTTCTGCCCCACATTGACCTCCACGCTTTGCAGCCGCAGGAAGTGCGGAGCATTACCTGTCCAACACACACACACACATAAAACACACACACACACACACACACATAAAACACACACACACACACACACACACATAAAACACACATATACACACATACACACACATGAACACACACACACATAAAACACACATATACACACACACACACACACACACACACACAAACACAAACCCACACACACACACACATTCATACACAAACACACACACGTTAGTCCACTGGCATTTACCAAAGCCACGGCAGGCTGTTAAAAACAATGGAAATCCCACTGCACTGCAAACAACCTATCGCACATGAAAGCCCAGTGACATTTACCATGCCGGGAATAAGATATCCAGGGAAAAATAATAAAAGCTTAACATCGAGACAAAAATAAACACAGGGAAGTATTTACATTGGCAGCTGACTATATCTTTGTCCTTTATCGATGTACGAGAATGTTTGGATAGAAAGCACCAAATAAATACTTTCACTTGGATAGAAACAGAAATATATGAACAAATATATGAACAAAAAAATATGTCTAACACGGTTTGAAAAGTTGGACTGTTATTGCTGTACTGTTCCTTTTCGCAAGCCAGCCATGTGTCTCGGCTGCACTTCTCTGAGTTTTTATTTCATTGAATGTATTACATTTAATTCTTATCTGCAATGTATGGGGGATGGTCTCAAGGTCTAGACTAGAATATTTTTTGATCAATCTGAGTTTGGTGCAAAATGGTCAAACATGGCAGTAAAGTGGCATTGACCATCATTTTTTTCTTTCGCTATCCTATTTTCATTACTCCTGGAAATGGAGGGATAATAGAATTTCCATCGATCATCCCTCTTTGAAGACGAGCTCGACATTCGTTTTAGACATTCACAGCCGAACAACGAGACATAGTCTCTGTGCTGTGCTCTAGCTGACTGCACATTTCCCTTGCTGATCTGATTTTGATTCAGTGGTTTTCTGAGTTAAGTGCCCAGTTTAAAAGCCTGTCTCTGTCTCTGTCCTCGTGTCTGGAAGTTGAAAAGCAGAAAGAAAGAAAGAAAGAAAGAAGAAAGAAGAAGGAAAGAGAAAGAAAGAGAGAAAGAAAGAAAGAAAGTCAGAAAGAAAGAAACAAACAAACAAACAAAAAGACAGAAAAGAGAAAGACAGAAAGAAATAAAAAGAAAGAAAAAGAAAGAAAGAAAACAGAAAAGGGAAAGACAAAAAATGAACGAAACAAACAGAACGAAGACAGAGAGTACAACTAGGCCATAAGCTGACTCGGTGAAGTCTGGGAAGTAGAGTTGAGGTAGGGCCCTTCTGTCGGGCCCCAGTGAGAGGAGGCCTGGGGTTAGCCCAGCTCCCTGCCCCGCAATCTGTCTTCCTCTCCCTCTGTGTTTCTCTCTCTGTCCTGTGCCCCACCACCCCCATCACCCCATCACCCCACACAAATGGCTCCCTCGCCCTGCACGCCAAGCTGCAGCGTCAGGCTGTTTTTTTTTTCCTTTAACTTCTTTATTTTGTTTTTTCATTTTGTTCCCCTGAGTGTCCGACCGACTGACCGACTGACCGACCGCCCGACACGCCCGGAGTGGCGGAGCAGTTGTTCCGGGGAGGAGGAGTCATAGGGTGGGGGTCACTTACGGCAGGGGTGGGCCTGCACATGCACCTCATCCACCGCCAGGAAACCAGGATGGCCCTGCACTGACACAGCCTCGAATATCACCTGAGAGAGAGAGAGAGAGAGAGAGAGAGAGAGAGAGGGAGGGAGGGGGGGGAGGGAGAGGGATGAAGGGGAGGGAGATGGATGAAAGGAGATGGAGGGAGAGGAGGGAGAGAGAGATAGGGAAGGAGAGAGAGGCAGGGAGAGAAAGAGACAAAGGGGGGGGGTAGATAGATAGATAGATAGATAGATAGATAGATAGATAGATAGATAGATAGATAGATAGATAGAAATGGATGGAAAAAGAAGGGAGAGAGAAGGAGGTTGAGGTAGACAGGGGAAAGTGAGCGAGAGAGAAGGAGAGCAAGATATAGAAAGGGAGGGAGAGGGAAGGAGAGAAAAAGACAGGGATGGAGAGAGGGAACAAGAGAGAAGAAACAAACAGAAAATGTAAAATCGGCATTTGTGTACACATGTCGTCTGACCTGGTGTCCACCGCTGTTGTAACTGTGCAAGGGGCACCTGTTTGGAGGTGGCTAATGTGAGCGGAGAATGTAATCACCTTCACATGAAATTCACTTATCTCTCATCTGCCACCCCCCATCACTGTCCTTCACTGCAAAGGTCCAACCAGTACATACAAACTCTCACTCTCTCTCTCTCTCTCTCTCTCTCTCTCCATCTCCATCTGTCTGTCACTGCCTGTCGGTCTTTCTCTCCATTTATCTCTTTAGCTATCTCATTTTCTATTCTGTTGCTTTTCTTACACAAACACACACACACACACACACACACGCATGCGCACGCACACGCACACGCACACGCACACACACACACACACACGCACACACGCACACACACACACACACACACACACACACACACACACACACAATGTGCTCATCAAGGGACGCAAAGTTGGCTGGGTTTACTTCTGTGCGGATCAACCAGTGAATCCAAAGAGCCTGTTGCCAGAGTGCATACTAATGTTTGCTGACTCACCGCACAAACAGAAGGTTGTCATGGGGTGGAAAGACACTCCCTCACTTTAGGGACGGGACAGACAGGCAGACAGATCAGAATTAAAGGTTAGGCAAGGTCCCATGAAACTGTCGCCCTAATGTGTGCTCGCACATGTGTGTTCAGTCAAACGCGGGCACACACACAGACGTGCACTCACACACACACACACTAGCATACACACGCGCACACACACAAGGCACATACAAACACACACACACACTCACACACACACTCACACACACACACAGCAGACTGGCATGACTCAGTGCCATGTGTGACATGTGGTAGGGCCATGTGCGTCCTCAAGTGTACCATGCTGCGGGAAGCCATTCTGGGCTTTGAGTTGCCTGGCAAGGGGGTGGGGGGTGGGGGGTAGTGGTGCCAGGAGAGGAGGGGAGGAGAAGGGGAAAGGGGAAGGGAGGGGGGGGGGTGTCAGGGGTGACTTTCAGCCCCTCTGGTCTCTGTGCCTTCCAGACACTTGCTCATGGAGGACTTTTGCGCTTGACAGTCCCGACATCCATAGGAACCAAATGCTTTAGTGCATGTGGACCATAACCAAGCTCTGCGAGCATAACCAGGGTTTTGCAGTCTGGTGCCGCGCATGAGTGCGCTCGAACATGAGAAGAGTTAAATATTCATCGGGGCCTACAGCCGACCCAACCAATAGCGAGCGTGCTGGGGCTGTGTAAGACATATGGCTTGCCCGGGGCTATCAGTGGCTCGCTAGTAGCACTTAATTCATTTTCCGAGTTAAACTCCGATCGTTAACGCATGTTTACTTTGCTCGAGTTCTTTAAGCGTGACTTAATTTGATATGCACTGCTGGCCTAAGCAAATATTTGTGAGTGTTTTTTTTTTTTAAAACTGTGTCCCATAAACCTTACAAAATAACTTTTGGAACTGCACACTAGTTTATCAACTGATACTACACTCTTTCAGGTCGACTGTGCTGGAGGTATACATACAGTGCAAATAATCTCTTCTTGCTTCAATGCTCTCTCTCTCTCTCTTTCTCTCTCTGTCTATCTTTCTCTCTCTCTGTCTATCTTTCTCTCTCTCTCTCTGTCTATCTTTCTCTCTCTCTCTCTCTTTCTGTCTATCTTTCTCTCTCTCTCTGTCTGTCTCTCTTACTCTGTCTCTGCCTCTCTCTTCCTTCTTGTTTCTGACTCACTTTGTCAAGCAAAAAAAGTCACAACACCCACCTCCACTCCCGACCCTGTAAATGCACTCCCTTGCTGTTAGTTAGACAGAAAGCCATGAAGGGATGATTGGTTTAAAATCAAAGGGGGGGGGGGGGGTGCTGGGGGGGGGGACATCAAAGAGCGTGGACACATTCAAGAGGGCTTTGACTTCGCCGCACAATCACCGTGTGTTATCCCCTGTCGGCTGCCCGCAATCCATTCCACTCGAGAGAGAGAGAGAGAGAGAGAGAGAGCGAGAGAGACGCTCGCTCGGCGGCAGTGACAGAGCCGTAATAGCGTGTGACAGCGGCGAGCGGCGAGTGGTGAACGGCGAGTGGTGAACGGCGTATGCAGCAGACGTCCGCCTTCATTACTGTAATTATCGGCGAAGAGTGCCCAGGGCTGCTGTAAGCCACTGACGTACCTTTTTTCCCCTCCGCCAGCAAACAACGGTGATTTACATGCCCCACACCGCCAGGAGAAAGACACAAGGGCACAGCACACCCACCTCAAATAACCAGAATCAAATGTGTAAAAAGGCTAGGCCATAGCCCTCATCTGCACCCCTTCTGATTCGCTGGCTGTTATTATGGGATGGCCCCTCTTCAATATCAGTCATTATTTGGGTGTTACGTGGCCATCTTTCTGTCCAAAACAAAACGCTCTTCTGTCTTTCGTTCCTGTGTCTGTCGTTCCTACTTTGACAGGCAGAGTAAATCTGAGCAGCAAAAAAAAGAGAAAAAAAAAAGGGAAATCAGCACACAGCTGCTGGTGTCTCTGTGAGAAGCACGTTGGGGAGAGCAGGAGGTTAAGCAGTCTTCAGGCTGTGCAGACATCGGCTGTGATAAATCCTGAAAGATGTCACCTCAAATTTTCATCCACAAAAATGCGGTCTGTGGGAGCAACAAAAGGAAAGGCTTTTTTTTGGCTTGTTTGTTTGACAATGTGACTGCTTTGCCGCAAGTTTGAGTTGTGGGCAGAGACTTTTGGTAAATATCTAATAGTCCAAGAGAATGGCAGAAACAATATTATCCAGACGTTCATTTGAGCAAAAATTGGGCACTTTATCTGTGTTGCCGCTCCCCTCGTCTCTCATCAACGACACAGTGGGACATTCTCTATCTTTTTAAAAGCACACAGTTGGACTCTCCTGCAGACATCAGAACCTGGTATTTAACTAGCTGCCCTATTAATTAAGTTCAATTCAATTCAGCTGTGGATGGTTTTTTTTTTATTCTCATGCAATAAGGTTTTTTTGTGAGCTGATGTTGCACATCAAATATTATGAAAGGCATCTTGTAAAGCCAACAAGTGAAAGCCGATGGTAGTGCTCCTTTGTGTGTGTGTGTGTGTGTGTGGGCTGTGTGCGTGTCTGTCTATCTACTTGTCTGTATCTAAGCAAACATTTTATTACAAGTAGCAAAACAGAGCCAGAATTTATAATTTGAGTCCAAATATTTGACCCCTTCATTCAATAGTATAAGAAAACATTGCGGATTAATACAGTTTTTACATTTCAATTTGCTTTAAGAGGACTGAGAATGGGAGCATATTCACCAGGGTGAAAAAAGGAGTGGCGCCAGGGGAGTTGAGCATTTGAGTGTGTGCACGGGACCCGGACACATTTGATGAGGTATGATGAAACGAGGTTTTAAAATGTATGCCTGATGCAAGATTATGCCCGTGATTGCGAGGATAATTGTACCTGGGCGTCTAAACCCTGTAGTCTGATGTCCATCCTGGGGTCTCAAGGACCAAAAATAGACCTCTTTCGGGCCATTTAAGCCAAATTGGCAAAGAGCTGCTGTGCAAAAAAGGAGGCCTTGGAGTGTTGCAAAGCCCAGATGACGGTCGGAAAGAAAATTAGTGCTCTACTTGGATTTCAGAACCAACCCTCATTACCATTTTAATGCCTTGGTTGCCTCAAAAGCTTGTTCACAAAGAGACAAAAACAGCAGCATACATATATATGTCTGCAAATAGACAGTTAATGTCTGCTCGAAGCAGCTGGCTGTCCTCACAGAGGGAAAATCATAATACCTATGTTTTTACAAGCTGCTGTCGCGGTAATGCTTTTCATACCCATATATTTCACACACCATGTTGTTTGACAACTGTGAGTCATTTCAATGTCATGTGTAATTTCATATTGAGATTTCACATTGGTATTCATTAAATAAAGCTGACCTACAGCTAACAATACACACATTTCTAGTTCTGAAAATTAGTATTATTATTTTGTCTTGCCCTGCAATAAGCAGATTCATTTGACAGATCCTTGTTTATGTTCACTTACTATGTGCTCTTGTAGGAAAATGACTTTTCTCAAGCACGCCTTAACAACATGAACCACTGTTTTTTTTTTCATTCCACACGTCACAAGATTGGCTGACCGATAGAAAATAGGCTCTCTTAAGTGACTGCTTTTCATTCACTTAAACAACACAACAAACTTTTATATGCTCTGGTCAGATAGTTACAGACACACGCCTTTTCACTCAAAGTCAAGGACTGTTTTTGTTTGCTACTTTAGATAGCTGAGGTTTTTGTACTGCTCACACAAGGCCAATTACAAAACACCGTTATCTCTGTTGGAGTATATTTCATCAGAGTCATGAAATATTTAATGACTGTTTTGTTTGACCACAGTCAATGTTGTAGCTATTGTAGTAATAAAATATTTAACAATTGTTTTGTATAACCACACTAAATAAACTCCAATGCAAACGGATGAGGATTTAATATTTACAGAGTATTTCATCAATGTATACCTACTGAAAAACACACAAGTCACTTGAGGTGGCGACAACCAAGCAGATAATTCATCACTATTACCACTAATGATGAATTGTATGGCATCTATTTACAAGATTATGGCTTAACTTGTGCATTGTTTTACATTAGACCCTTTGACATTTGCCTTAAAATGTAGACACCAGGGGGGAAAACTATTACATGAAGGGTGGTAAATTGGTCAAAAGAGCCAGTGCTTTGATTGTGGATATTATACATAAACACAAGTCATATTTCATCTATAATTAGTCAATTTAAAAAAAGACAGTTTCCCCATGTGCCCTGAGATGACTGTAAGCCGATCATGGGGGGGCGTACCTGGTAAGAGTTGGGCCAGAAGGTGCTGATGGCCAGCTCTGCCTTGGCCCAGCCCTCCGTCACTGTGGACGCGTTCCAGACCGGGTTGCCCTGGGAACCTCCATCCACCTTGATGTAGACGTTGAGGGACCCGGGGCTGGAGCCGTCGCGGCTGGACAGTGAGTAGTGGAAGTCGATGCAGTGGGTGTCATTCTCCTTGAGTGTGGGGAGCAGCAGGTGGGCTTTTGGCCCGAGGCACGTCCAGAAGCGTTGACCACCATGAAGGACCCTGCAAGGACATTAAAGTATGACATTACATTATGACATTACATTACACTTAGCAGACATGGGTTAGACACTGTTGGAGACACTGAAGTGTGAGGTGGTCCGACGTATAGACATTTAAGTGTGTGTGTGTGGGGGGGGGGGGGGGTAAACGGGTTGTGAGTGAGATTCTTTTTTCACAGTTCTGCGACTGAAGATGTTGGACATTAAAAGTTCTAGAATTTACTACAGGATTTTGACCCATCAAAGTCTTGTAAAAACTATATAGTGGGTATTCCCGCCAAGACACAGCGTGTGGTTGTCACACCGGGGGTGTGGAGTAAAATCTATAAAGGGCAAAATGTAAAACTGTTTCCGCCGACAGTTTTACCTCCTCTTTATTTAAATTTTATGAGGCAATATGTAGTTTTATGGCCTCACTTCAGCGAAGGCCACAATCCATTACAGCTGGCAGTTTAACACGGGAGTATGAGGACAGGGTACATGATAACCCCCCAAGAACGACAACTTTTCGTCCGATTTCTCGACAACCGGTCCTAAGAGAACAGCAATTAGGCAAATAATCTGCAGCAATTACACGAGTGGTCTCAAGGCGGCCCTTTAATTGAAATTGCAATCATTTATTAAGCCCTTCTTTATAATTATCTCGCAATGAGTGCTCTTCTATCTATCTGTCTGATCTGCGCAGGCGGTCTACTGTCTTTCCACAGCAGTGTCAAGTGGTTTCCTCTTACCGACTGATACATTGGCTTGACCAACCACTTCTATGCTTTTCTCAGCGTGCGCGCTAATGAAATCTGCCTTCCCACCAGGTAATCACATCCTGAAACAGGAAAGGTTAGAATGACGCCAGCCTCCCTATCGGTCCAGATCTTGTCCACCAGCTCTGATTCCCCGATGATGGATCACGGATTCCTAACCCTCCGTGTGAAGACACAGAAACTGCATGCATATAGCAAAGCGATTCATCACAGAAATTATTTGAAGCACATCAATGGGCCCCGGAGACCAAGTGGATATCAATCATTCCAACCTTGGAGCCCGCAGGATGAGGCCAATCAATTCGGAGTAGTGATCCAATCTAGCGGCGAGTCTAACCAGGGGCCTCCACCAGTGAAACGGTTGGGGCCTGATTAAATTTCTTATTCACACCAGCCACTTCAGTTTTACATCAGGCAATCCGCGTGGACGCCCATCACCCCCCTGCCATCAATGATTGCCAATAACAGTGCCACACGCAGCAGGGGAGGCTGCTTCTGAGCCCGACGTAAATTCACACACGCCCGCCGCCGAGAGAGAGAGAGAGAGACTGGGCATGTGGAGCCCTCGCAAATAACCTCCACTATATATAAACTGGTGAAATGCAAGGGGCTTGGCAGCTCCAAAACATCAGAACTTTCAACAGATTGCAGTTTAGTGACATACATACAGACAGGCGCACTATTTAAATACATGGAAATGTGTGCACTGCAGAATACATTATATGAACATCCATGGTGTATATATATATATTGAGCAATTTCTCTGAGATGTTTGCTTCATAGTATGTCAACAAATGCACAGGCTCATCATACAGCACAATCAAAAATGTCACCAAAACATGCAGCATTGGTTTGGCAGCAACGCCATAGAAATCAACTACTTATCAAGGGAATGCTGCCAAATGTCCACGAAAATAAACATAGTAATCTATGTCCAGATGCCCAGGGGATACTGTCCAGTTCAATCAAAAAGCGTAATTATCTTTATGTGATTTCTATTACTTTGGGGAATACGGGTGCATGGAATTTTATGCATTACCGTTTAACCGATTCATTGATTTATTAACGCCACGGAGAAGGACCAGACGCCAGTGTGCATTACCAAAGCAAAACAAATTACAAAACCATTCACTGAATAGACATCTTCTGTTTCACATTTATCTCAATATAAACCCATAAGTGCCCCATTTCTTTATTTGTGTGGGGTGCACATAATGGCGCCTTGGAATGGAAATAGGTTTTTGAACGAAATAGAGAGCCCACCGGTGACTTAGTGGTGACTCAAAATCAATAGTAATACAAGCACTTCTCAAACTTATCGAGCAGCCACACTGGCCTGCAGAATCACTGTGGGGGAATTCAACTGGAGTAATCCTATGCCGCCAATAGCTTCATACAAGAGCGTCAACCAACAACAACCAACCAACCAACCAACTGTCGGCCAGCAAGATAAAATTCCACACACAAAAGTGTTTTATGACCACGTATAAAAACTTACTGTACACAAAGGACTAAAAAATTTCAACCTGCTGGCATTACTATCATGGCTACTATAATTCAGGACACGTTTGCTTTTTGATTTTTTTTCTAGACTGGTTATATAACTTGTGACAATAGTGCACAATATTTTTGCACAAAAAAAAGTTCACCCTGAGGAGTCCACAAGCAATAAGTGGCAAAACATTTAAAATGAACTTTCTCGCATTTTGCATATTTTCCGCCAATTCAACAGACGATGTCCCAGCTTGACAGGCATTTTCTATGGCAGGGAAAAAAAAAGCTCCGTTAAGAGCACTTTGAAATGGATGTCACATCCCCATCCCCACCTCCTCCTCCCCCATCATAATACCTTTCACCCTATGACGAATAGTGAGAGCCCTGCCAGTTGTCACTTTAATATGCAATTATGAAAGGGCCCCGCTCGGCGTCCCCACTCCTGCTAAGTCAGATAAAGTCAGGGCATTTCTCACCGCCCCGCTCCCACACGTTTTTATCCGGGCACAATAAAGCGCCTATTTACCCCCCCCTGCCCCACACACCCCCTGCCTCCCCCCTCCCCTCCTCTCGTGTCAGGTGAGCAGAGCAATCTGGGATGTCCTCTGGAAACCTAGCGCAGTGGAGGAGGAGAGAGGGAGAGAAGAGAGTGAAAAAAAGAGAGACGGAGAGAGAGCGGCATAGACAGCAAAACAGACAGACAGAGACAGAGACAGACAGAGACAGACAGAGAGAGAGAGAAGGGGGGGGGGGGGTGAGAGATATAACAAAACAGAGGAGAGGGAGCAGGACAGAGAGAGTGAGAGAGAATGATAGTGAGTAAAAAAGGAGTGATAGAGAGAGAGAAAAAGAGGGAGATGGAGAAAGAGAATAATAAAGAGAGAGGGAAAGAGAGAGCTAGAGGGATGGTGGGCGGAACAGAGGAAGAAGAAGGTAAAATCTTTTGCTGAAGCTGTAATGGAGGACAAGGGAGGAAGAGTCAGCTGCAGTCCCATCACCTCTCGTTCCCATGGAGCAGCTGCGCACCATTCCTGTCTCACCGCCCCCCACCCCACACACACTCCGCTCAACACCCCCCGCCCCACCCCAGCCTTTGGAAGGGGCCTGCAGATGGCCGCACACACACACATACGCGAACACAACAACAACAGACACACTCACTCGCACACACACACGTACATGTATACATATACATACACACACAGGCACACACATTGAGAGAGAGACACACACACACATGCACAAAACACAAACACACATGCCTATCCACACATGAACAGAAAAATACACAGGCACGCGAACACAACACAACACACACACTCACTCACACACGCGCGCACACACATACATACCCATACACATACACATACACACACAGGCACACACATTGAAAGAGAGACACACACACATGCACAAAACACACACACACACGCCTATGCACACATGAACAGAAAAATACACAGGCACGCGAACACAACACAACAGACACACTCACTTGCACACACACGCGCACACACACACACACACACACACACACACACATACACACACAGGCACGCACACCAGGCAACCCCCTTTCCTTGTCAGACTGGGCTGAGGTCCCAGGAGTGTGGCAGTGAGGATCTGAGCTCTCTGCTGGGCAGCGGCCCATTTCACACATTTAAACGCGGCAAAATTCCCAGAGCCCCCCCCCCCCCAGCACCCGGCCCGCTCCCTCTCCTCTCCTCTCCCATTCCATCCTGTCTCCTCTCCTCCTCTCTCCTCTTCTCCCCCCCCCCCCCCCACCCCTCCCTTCTCCGTTCACCTCCGCTGTGGAAAGGCAGCCTGATGGCTGAGCCAGGCCCCATATGCTTGCTGTCCTCGATGTGTAATGGCCCTGCATGATTCGCCTCCGCTGCGCGCCATGCCCTAATTATTGCGCTACGGCTTCATCTGTGTCACCCCTTCACGCACGTTTCACACACAGCTCCCAAACACTTCCTCTCTCTCATGGTTCTATCTCTCACGATTCCATCTCTGTCTCTCTGTCTCTTTCTTCCTCTCTCATTTCCACAACATCTCAGTCTCTTATCTTTACTATTGTATCTTGTTTTCTTTCATTTTCCATTTCTCTCCCTCTCTATCTCTCTCTTTCTGTCTCTGTCTCCCCTCTCTCTCTCTCTGAGTGGGTGGAGTGTCTGTGAACGCGAGAGTGTGTGCATGCTGTTCGTTTGGCTTGAGTTAACTATCTCTATCTTTCTATTTTTTGATTTTGTTTGTTTTTTGTTTTTCATGATCTAACTGTCTGCTGATATTAGTTTTGTTATGGTGACCCAGAGGGAACACCCAGGGATACACCCAGCAAAGCACAAGGTGTTCCCTTAGAAGTAGACCTAATGGTGTCAGCAACATGAAATTAAAATAGCTGTTAGTGCAGATACCTTAGTGGACGAATGCGTTTTTACAGTAATAGTTATTAGTAATATTGTGGGCGATGGTAGTGTGGTATCAGCTTCGAGAATGAATGATTCCGTTGTCCTTGTTCTGGATAGTGCAGTGAAAGTGAGTGAGATGGTAGGTCATGGTGTTGTTATCAATGATAAGTTTTTAAATGTTCTTCCACTTGTAACACTCACTAGACGCATTACACTGCTAAATGTTTCACCTGTGATAAAAAAATGAAGTTCTGGAATAGAGTTGAGAAGGTATGGGCAATTGCTATGGCCAATAAAGAAAGTTCCCTTGAGCTGCAAATCTCTGCTTTTAAAGCATGTACCGTATTTCAAAAGGCACGTGTATATGGTTTCGAAGGACTATACAGGCAAACTTAATGTACCATTTAAATTCAAGGTTGACAATTTCAACTGTATTATATTCACTACTACCGAGTCCATGAAATGCTTTTGTTGCGGAGCGAAAAGGGCCATTTAATTCAGTCTTGCTCATAGAAAAAGACACCTCCAGCCCATGACACATTGGTTGAAGGAAATAATGGTAATAATGAAGGACATAATGTTAATGGTGAACATAGCAAAGGAGTAGGAGAAGAGCTGTGAAAACCAGGAAAATGACTGATGGAGATAATGTTTGTGACCATGTCGGAGAAAGAAGAGATAAAACTGTGCCATCTTCTGATCATGAGGTTGCGGGATGGAACGGCTTACCAGTAGGTCAAAATACTGATTCCAATGTTCATGGTTGACATTATGAGTGTGATGATGGAGAAACAGTAAGCCTGGTGCTGAGGTTATAGAGCCTGTTACAATAGCCTGAGACAATGGACACAGGTGATTCTGTGCTGAAGAATCCCATAAGTAAAAAAAAAAAAAACTAGGCGTTCCCCAAGAGTCGCAAAAAAAATGTGCTTTGCTGCCTAGAGCTTTTAAGTTTGGGTTTAAAAAGGAATGTTTTATTTTGGGTGTTGCAAATTATACTTATATACTCACAAACAGGTGTTACTCAATATTGTTCCTGTTCAAGACTGTGTTTCTTTGTTTTTGAGATTCAATTCAAAATAATAGTGGATTTTAAATTTCATTCAGCAATGAAAGACTTGAATGGATTTGTGAATGTATGGGGCTACAAAGAAATGTTATGCTCTTTTGGTAATGATGAATTATTGTTTGGATATGTTTTGAGCTTATTTATGTATTTATTCTACATGAAAATTTAAGACCTCTGTGGTATTTGCTGTTAATGGGCAATAAAGTATTTTGCTAAATATCTCTCTAGGGTTAGGGTCTCTCTCCCTCTCTCTCTCTCTCTCTCTCTCTCTCTCTCTCTCTCTCTCTCTCTCTCTCTCGCCCCCGTCTCTGTCTCCCTCTCCCCTCTCTCCCTCTCTCTCCCTCTCTCTCTCTCCCTCCGTCTCTCTAACAGACATTTTATCCCCCTCAGAGCATAGAGTGCGGAGCCTGCAGAAGCTGTGGTGATGTGTGGAGACACGGGGGATTGTGGTTCGGACAGCGGCGGCAGCAGGAGCAGAAGCAGCGGGTTGGCAGTGCGTGTCCCTGTGGGCATGACACGCCGGAATTCGCCATGGCCTTTTAAAATCACGCCAGCCCGCCTCTTTGACCTTTTCTGGCTCGGGCCTGGGCACCCTGACACAGGCAGACTCCGGGCATAGAGAAACAGAGAGAGAAAGATAGAGATGGACAGAGAGCAAAAAAAAACGAGAGGACGTGATAAAGAGAGAGAAAAAGACAGACAAAGTGAGAGAGAGAAAGGAGATATATACAGAGAATAAAAAGGGAAAGAAGTAGAAAAAGAGACAGGAAAGGAGGGATAGAGAGAGAGGGACAAATAGGCAAAAAAGGGAAGAGATAGATAAAAAGAGAGAGAGGGAGAGATAGAAAGTCAGAGGGAGAGAGAGATAGAGAGAGACAACAAGAGAAAGGCCTTGGACGCTGCTGCTAATCTGATAAGTGGGGAATCGATAATTGAAGTGTCATTACTGGGGGCCACGGGTTGCCACCAGGGCCTGTCTTCTGGAATGCAAATTCTCCCATCGCCACGGAGACACGGAGGGCAGCTCTGTCTGTGGCCAGTCACTCTGAAAACACCACCACCACCGCCACCACTGCTGCTTTTGCTGGACTATCGATTTCTTCTATTTTGCCATTGCAAGATACTGCTTGTAAACACGGTCACTCTCACACAAACAAAGGACGCAGAGGCAGACTAATGAGCCTTTCACACTAGCTCAGAGAGATAATCAGTGTCGGGGTCATGGGAGAAAAGAAATGAATGATAACCTGCAATGGCATTAGCGCTAAGCTAATAATTGGTCAGCAAACATGTTTTTAAATGATGTGATCTGACTTAAATATAGAACAACCTATGCTGGTCTAGGTGGCACTTTTTTACCGACACAAAAATAAATAAATGGAAAGAAAAAACTGTATTTCAAAAACATCACAAAGGAGAACTTGCCTATGATAGGAATGCACTTTTCATGTGCCTCTTACTCACTCTCTCCCCTCTCCTTTTCTACCTCTTTTTTCTCTAGCTATCCATCTCATTCTCTTTCTTTCTCTTTCTCTCTCTCTCTTTCTCTCTTTCTCTCTCTCTCTTTCTCTCTCTCTCTCACTCTGTCTCTCTCGTTCTCTTTTTTTAAGGGAACAAAGAATAGCTTTTATCATTTCAACTCTGAAGTCTCCCCCAGTGGCCAAGTGTTCCAGTCATGGCCAGGTTGTTTATAATGCAAGCAGGCACTGGCTATTTATTATTAGCATGTGAAAGGAGCAGGATGCTGCAGATATGCATGTTACTCCAGTCAAAAGCAGCCAAATTGCCCAGGCAGATCATACACCAGACTACTGAGCAAGGAGGGGATGGGGGGGTGGGGGGGTGGGGGGGGTGTTGGCTGACTACACTACTAGGTGTGGCCACAAAACCCTACCGCAACATCTGAAATAAAGCCCCAATGTTTAAATCAAATTTAGATAAAAGCTTCTGTCGCAATAGGGCTTCAACCCGGCTGACTGTCACCTTAGAGATCCATTCGCGGCCCATTAAAAGCCAGAGAGGGAGGTCTGGCCAAACGAATTATGGTCATTTCTACGGCTATTACCCCCCCAACACAGAAAACGTTAAATGTTGGTCGCTCTTTCATGGGGCCATCACTTTAGGGAAATAGATATCCCCCCGATTTATATCGAGCCAGGTCCCGTACCACTGAGCCCCGAGGTGATTACGGTGGGGCTATGAGTGGGTTTTCCATTATGGACACAAAAGGAGCTCCTATGCTAAACTTCTACTCTGTGCTGTATTCCATCAACAAAATGGGCCGATTTTTTTGACTGAGGCAATCATGTGCATCAAAGTGGTCTAATGAGATTCGGGCCTTTAGACATGCCATAGACTGGACAGTGGCCATAAAATGCATCTGGCCGACACTCTTCAAAGGCATCACAGAATTTCAGCAACAGCTGAGCCAAAGGGGGTTATTTTAGGGCACTGCAATCAGTGTGTGTGTGGAGGGTACAAGAGAGAAAGAAAGAGAGAGAGAAAGAGACCGACAGAAAGAAAGAGAGAAAGAGAAAAAGTGAGAAAGTCAAGTACAGACAGAGAGAAATAAAGAGAGATCGATAAGTAAAAGAGAGAGAGAAAGAAAGTGAGAGAATCAAGTCCAACTCAAACTGTTCTCTATTCCCTATAAACAGTTGGGTATTTGTACTGAATATAAGCATAAACACAGCCGTGGCACTTTCACAGGTCTATTTGGGCCCTAAATTTGCAAACGATCTTCCAATAAATCAACAGTGGCATGCAGGCCAGGGGAGAGCCAGCGTGCATTTTAACAGGTTCCCAGACAGCATGAAGGAAAGATAAACAAGACGGATTCGGAGGCTAGGGTAACAGATAGCTGCACTGGTGGAGGCCGCGGGGCAGACAGAGCACTTGTCAGCCCAGGAGTGATGAGGGGAACAGGGGCCTGTTAACTCTCCTCGTCTCCCTCACTTTGGGGTTGTAGGAGAAGGATGGGTGTGTGTGGACTGGTGACGTGTGTGTGTGTGTGTGTGTGTGTGGACTGGGTGATGTCTGTGTGAGTATGTGTGTGTCTGTGGACTGTGTGTGTGTGTGTGTGTGTGTGTGTGTGTGTGTGTGTGTGTGTGTCTGCGTGTACATGTGTGTGTGTGTGTGTGTGTGTGTGTGTGGACTGGGTGATGTCTGTGTGAGTATGTGTGTGTCTGTGGACTGTGTGCGTGTGTGTGTGTGTGTGTGTGTGTGTGTCTGCGTGTACATGTGTGTGTGTGTGTGTGTCTGCGTATGCATGTGTGTGTGTGTGTGTGTGTGTGCGTGTGTGGTGGGTTCCCTCTCGGAGGGGGGTTCTAATAACTTGCCCACACTTCCCTGCCTGTGTGGCTGAGGAGGCAGCACAGCAGATAATCCACCACGTCACTAGTGGTGGCGAGCACATACAGAGACACAAGCACAGACAGCGACACGGACACGCTCCGTTTGGCGGGAGTGTGTGTGTGTGTATGTGTGTGTGGGGGGGATGGGGGTTGAAGAGGAAGCGAGGAAGTGGCACGCTAAATCTGTTCGTGGAAATCGGGGCGCCCTGGAGGTGTCATCCCAGCGGTGAGGTGGTGTGTGTGTGTGTGTGTGTGTGTGTGTGTGTGTGTGTGTGCGTGCTTAAAGACTGAGCCTCCTTTCTTTTTTGCGAGCGTAAAAAGGTCCACTTTGCAGTGATCACCACGAGGGGTCCCCTTGGGACGGAGTCGCTACGGCTGCGACAGTAAGTGGAACGCCGCCTTTGAACTCCCCAACGCAGACGCACACGCAGACGCACACCTCTCTCTCTCTCTCTCTCCCTGCTCTGCTCTGCTCTGCTCTGACGGGCTGATGGAGCCTGCATGCTGCGCCAAGGCAGGTTGAATATGTCTGAGTATATGTGTGTGTGTGTGTGTGTGTGTGTGTGTGTGTGTGCCTGTGTGTCTGTGTGCCTGTGTGTCTGTGTGCCTGTGTGTCTGTGTGTCTGTGTGTGTGTGTCTGTGTCTGTGTGTGTGGGTCTGTGTGTGTGGGTCTGTGTGTGTGTGTGCAGCATAATAGTGGAATGAACATGTGCTGGGCTGTGTGTATGTATGCATGTGTGTGTGTATGAGTACAGTGTGCGTGTGTGTATACGTGTGAGTGGAGTGAATATGTACTGGTGTGTGTGTGTGTGTTTGTATGTGTGTGTCAGTATGCATGTGTGTATATGTGTGTGTCAGTATGTGTGTGTGTGTACATGTGTGAGTGGAGTGAATATATACTGGTGTGAGTGGTGTGTGTGTGTGTGTGTGTGTGTCAGTATGCGTGTGTGTACATGTGTGAGCGGAGTGCGACTCGGCTGTCCCGTCTCATTAGAGGCGAGGCTGGGCCCCCGATCCATCGCTCACGCCTCGCTGAAGAGATTGAATCATGGCCCTGACAAGGGGATAAAAACACAGAGAAGAGCATTATTGATCTGGACAGGCCACAGGAACACACACTTTATCCCCATTGACAGCTCGCCTATGCAACGTCGATAATCCTCCGTCGAAGTCGAAACACACCACAGCAACCACACACAGCTAGACACAGTCCGCTCCGACTGTTCCGATCGCTCTCCAAGTCGCCGCCACCCCCCCCCCACCCCCCTCTCTCTCACCTTCCTCCGCTCGCCCAAACCTAATTGTTTCCCCACAGCCTGTCAGTCCAAATGATCTCCAATCAATTTGTAATCACACAATCAATGACACTATTACACCGAAGCCTCTGTCGAGGAAGGCTTCGGTGAGGACCATCGTCACTGCTAGATTACGTTATCATGACTGACTGACTGGCACGAAAAATCCACACAAAAGAGCTAATCCAATTTTTTGATAATTCATCACAGAATATGCTGTGGCCCATTAATCTTCTTAATCTAAAGAACCATTTTAGGGACAAAAATACCTCAAGGCGACAAACTGTTCCTGGGTCTGCCATTCATCACCCCCTTGGCCAAATGTTATAGGGCCCACGGATGATTAAAAAAAAACAGAGGGAATTGTGGGGGCCATCCATCCTGCTTTGGGACAGGCCTCCTGCTCTTTTACGCTCAGATGATGGCCATTCTTCTCTGCCACTATCTGTCGTGGGCATCGGAAACACGGGGAAGATAGGCAGGAAATGGTCAGAGAGAGAGCGCAGCGCAGCCAGCTCTACCTTACCTACCTTCCTATTCTCTCTCTCTGTGTCACCCTCCCTCTGCCCCCGATACACACACACACACACACACACACACATAGACATATAGACAGACACAGACACACACACACACACACACACACAGACACACACACACACACACACACACAGGCACACACACAGGCACACACACACACACACACACACACAGCACCCCTGCCCCATGGGGACACACCTTACCCAGAGCATGAGAGCAGGATGATAGAGAGCGACATGAGACCACCTAGACTCATCATGCCGAGGGGGTGGGGGGGGCAGCCAAGAGCTCAAGGACCCATAGGGTCAGCCACAACAGAGAGACAGAGAGAGAGAGGCAGAAAGAGAGAGAAAGAACAAAAGAGAGGGACAGAGAGAGAGAGAGAGGGAGACAAAAAGAGAGAGAGAAACATAGCCAACCCATTCTATTTGGGCACAATGCAGTCCCATAAACAAACCATATGTCTTTCTCTTCATATTGCTTTTTATGCAAAAAACAACAATTACCGCCACCCGATATGATTCACAAAGGGCCTGTTTCCAAGACTAGATCCAAGCTAGTCCTGTAGTGTATTTATAGGTTTTAAGGAGTTGAATCTCAGTATCTACCCAATGTAATTATGACCCACAGTGGACCACTGCTTATTATTCTCAGTAAAAAGAGGGAGGAGGTGCTAAATAATTAAAAAGGTGAGAAGTTTAGCCAAAAGCAGATGCTAGGACAAAAAGAGTGTTCAAAACAGTTGCTCTGGTAATCACTGCAAATCTGAGTGGATTGGGTCTGTCTTCGGAGAGCCCCTACAGAACATGCAACAGCTACAGCCTATCACAGTGATCATAAAGTAGGAAAAATACTCAGTCTCATGCCTATTGAAATGATGATAATCAAATTAACATCCATCTATTCAACTTGTAACTCTGTCAAGCTTGTCAAACCCCAAAACCCATGAATTTTCCATGCATTAATGCACATGCTATTCTTGCGAATAAGACAGCAGATGGGCTATTTACACACAGACTCTGAATATGGAAAAAAAAGAAAACCTGGGAGCACTGAGCAGAGGAGTAGCACAGAGTTCCTCTACTCTGATACTGGCACAGTCAGCCTTTGTTCGGCAATCTGTTTGCTCAACAAATGTGCTAACACTGGCATCATAAAAATGGTGAGGCCAGGAGATAGGAGAGCAAAAAGACAGGAACGGGGAGCATAGCTACAGTAACTCCTGGCATTATAAATCACCTGCCTTCCATAAAGCGAATGTAAAAACCGTAATAAAGCTTAATACCATCCGCACACTTCAAATTTGTTGCTGTGAATTAAACATTAGACTCCAATCGGATATAACTCACGCGAGACAGATGCTATTTTGTTTCCTTACTGACTGACTTTTTACGACGCCAGTATTTTTTTTCCCCCCTCTGGGCAACACAATAAAATAAGAATAAAAAAGAGCAGTGTGAAATTGCCTTTTTAATGGGTTTGCATATCCCCACAACACACAACACACACACACTCTCAGAAGAAAGTTTTTTAAAGCAGCTTGTTCATTCCTGGAGTCATGGCATGTGGTAGACTGACAGATAAAGGCCAGGTATTAAGCATTGTGTAGCCCCCCAGAGGAGATCGTTCAGCAGGGAACGCATGACCTCACATCCAAATAGCCTTTTGGGGGAAAAGCTGCGTTGGCGTGCTGGTGAGATGCCCCAGACAGACTTACACCCACCCCTTTAGAACTTCTCTGGGAGATTGGACCGTAATGGAGGCAGGAGGCGGGCATCCATACTTCCATCCCAGTCTCCCTTGTCAGGTGAGAAAAGGAGTGTGTGTGTGTGTGGGGAAGGGGGGGGGTGTGTGAATCCACTAGTAGTAGCCGCACTGGTCCAGAAAACACACAACACACATCTGCAGGTGGGGGAGGGGGGGGGCGGGGGGTGGGGTGTCTTGGGAAATTCCGTTTCCCTTTTTTGATTTATTTTGGAACAGTGAGATCAGCCAGATC
Source organism: Setipinna tenuifilis (assembly GCA_030347295.1). Taxonomy (NCBI): domain Eukaryota; kingdom Metazoa; phylum Chordata; class Actinopteri; order Clupeiformes; family Engraulidae; genus Setipinna; species Setipinna tenuifilis. The sequence continues at coordinate 9,778,149 of CM059267.1, read as the reverse complement.
TCACTGCTCCTTTTTAGTACCTGTTGGGGTGGAAAAGGCACCCCTCTCTCTTTCTCGGTTTCAAGGGAGACCGAAAGTAGCGAAGGAGCTCTGGCAAGGTTTTATGCTTTCGACAAGAGTTCCAATGAGCAGACAGAGGCAACCCAGTGAGGAATAGCATTCAGAGCTCATTCTGCATTCCACCTCTGGAATGACTGCACACAATCACCTGCCACATTCTCAGCTTGGCTCACTAAACTATGACCAACACAGAGGCGACTGAGTTGCAATTTTCTTTTTGCATTGTTGCAATTGAGTTTTTGCAATCTGCAATTCGTTAATTTATTTATTTTAGGGAATTTCAAAAAGCACTTAGCACAAGGTGCTTTACATTTTCTACATTTTCTGTATTGATGTCCTTTCAAAAGAAGAACAGGATGGACTTAGAAATCAATTCAACGACTAACCTCTTTTTTTTTCCCCTAGATGAACCTGCTGCTGAAGAAGGGTGAAATAGTGAATAAATGCAAGTGGTCTTTTTGTGAGGGCCTAATTGTTTTTACATCACTAATCAAACGCTTCTAAGACCAGATCAGACGTTTTCCCTTGAGATCAAGGCTGCATGCCGCTTTTATATAGAAAGGCAACATACCCCTGAAATCCAGTTTATTCATCTGAGACAAGCTAGATTGAAAAATATGCTGTTGACCTTCTCCAAGTACAATTCAAGAAAGCCTCGTGCGGGGAGGGCTGGCTGCATAATTGTTCCCAAAGGTACAGTAGCCGCAGAGAGAAATTCTCTGAATTGTTTCCGTAAGTTAGGGGGAAGAAAGGTCAGTGCGTTTCAGACAGATTGTTGGGGAGAATGCAGGGTACTGCAGACTTCCCTCTCACCGACTGTGTGTGTGTGCATGTGTGTGTTGTGTGTTGTGTGTGTGTGTGTGTGTGTGTGTGTGTGTGTGTGTGCGTGGGTTGGGGGGGGGGCTTGGCGTTGGAGCCGCCCATTGTTCCCCTGAGCTTATGGGGGTAAAAAACGCGTGCGGCAGAGCACAGGCAACAAAGGCCGTGGATGGCTCAAATTACAAGCCGGACAAAAGGAGCATTCAGGGGGAATGGCAACGTTATTTCTGCCGATAAGCAGCCCCGTTTTCAAGCGCCTCAATTCAAGGAAGACAATCGGACAAAAGCGAAAGAGCTGCCATTTAGACGCAGGCAATCCATAAAATGGCGGTGGAGAGTGCCCGGGCCAACGGAGGTTTGTTTTCTTTTAAGATGTCTCTATGACATCTCCGAGAGGCCTCTGTTGTGCCTCGTCAGCTGCGGAAACAAGGGAGAAGACGCTGGTGCCAAATTAAGAAAAAGCCCTCTTGAGATGCACTTTGTCCTGTGTCTTAATAGAGACGTGACCTCACCAGACACACTCGGTTCAACAAAAATAGAGCTCCAAGGCATTTTTTTTATGCCCCTCCTGCAGAAAACTCCACTTCTCCTAATACCAAACGTTTAAACATTGGAGATAGCCACACAGGACTGCTCATTGCTACTCTGTGTAGGAGTCTTACATATTGAGTCAGCTACCCTCCACTCAGCTATCTGCATTCAGAGTTTCCTTCAGTTTAAATTCTTTACCATAGCTTCCATACAGTCAATAGATACAACACATATTAAGTAATTTAAAAAAAAAGCTTTCAAAAAAAAAACATGTAACATCAATTTTATCTTATACACAGCAATACTGCAGATGTCATTCAAGGCTATGTATATTACAGCACTTTCAGGCCTATCAAAGACGCACCCCTTTCTATTGTGTATCAACCCCCTGACATTGAAAAGAACATTTCACAATCGCCTTCCCATAATACGATTTTCCTTACCCATACCTGAGAAAAGTCCCTTGAGGTCACCTGTTTGTAATTACATGGACATCCATCATTTTCTGAATATGCCGAAAGCAATATTACAAACACTGCCTTTGTCTGGCAGGCTTTAAACTCCCAAGCTTTAAAAACCCCACCTGCAACGTAAGCCTGAATTTATTTCATCACAAAAATTAATTTAGCCCTAGCACACTCTAATGGATATTGAATACTCTCTGCAACCTTTCACACGCGAGCAACGGAAAATGAGATTCATAAACAAAATCGGAGAAACCTGCCTTCCCGTTGTTTTATTTGTGTGTGATTTTATATAATAACGCTGCTTTCTGCCCCTCCAGGGGTAAGTAGGATGAGTTAGGGCTAGTGAACACCATGGCCCGGAGTCTCGGAGAAAACAAATGTGTTCATTTGTTTTCTCCGTCGATACCTCTAACAAATAGTATTTGTCTGTAAATCTAAGCCGATGTGGGAACTCGCTCCCAGTGAGGGATGGGCAGTAGTTCTGAAGTCGGCCATGAGGTAAAAATGGGCTGAACTCTTTCACCTGCAAGATAAAGCCAGCAGGTCTCTTGGACTTACAAAAGCAGGGCGATGGGAAAGAAGGAGAAAGAAAGGAAAAAAAGAGGGCCTTATTCTAAGTGTTTTGTCTACCTTATCGCTGCAAGGACAACCAGTTGAATGTGATTCAGATGAGTGGGCCGAATGTTTTTGTTACCATTTCATGAGATTTTTTTTCAAGGTGTTTTGAATCTGATTACGATTAGGTGAACAGAAAACCATAGCCATTATAACAGAAAGGTAAAAAATGACCTTTGTTTTTGGCATAGAAAACACTGCCACTGCCAAGGTCATCAACATATTCACACCACCAATGTAAACATGTAAAACATGGAATGAATGTAGTGATTTAATAAAGGCCATACAATTCCATGTTTATAGTATTTTGATGATATGCATGCCAAAGAAAAAAAAACACCCTACTGCCTGGATAGTTAGAGTTTAGACAGCTGATGGAATTATTATTCTTACTGTAGCATGGTGCATAAACATTAAAATCATGTTGGCTACTCTTTCTATGTGTAAAACAATATTTAAAAAACAATACAGGAAGTATTTAAATTGTGTGATTTTCACAAATAATGTAAAGCAAGGGCCATGGGGAACCATACATTGATTAAAGCCAGCAGCATGGAATTTGTAAAATGCAGAAGTCTGTAATCCTAATAAAAAATGTGACCAAGATATTGATTTATCCTTTGTTTTGTTGAGCATATTAGTGTTAATTTATCTTTAAACACAGATGTGACAATCAACATGGCAGCTTATATGTGGGTATGGGCCCATTAAACCCACAGGCAGCAAACAGCACATTTCATCCATTGGCACGTCTCTTTCAGGTTTACCTGGTGCACATGCTGATATGGCCTATTAAGGAGTGTCTCTCACTTAGTATAAGGATTACTGCAGGCAGTGGCCATTAAGTGTGTACCAGTACACATTATTTTAATGGCTGACTTCACTCAGATCCATAAAAAGAATGGGTGCACTACTGTGCATACATGAAGGTGTTTGATAGGAAGACTCGTCATGTAAAAATAATTGGTTTGTGTGTGTTTCTATTGCTAGCTGCACACGGGGACTGATCACCTCATTGCTTGTATCGAGCAGTGTACTTTCACACTGAATTTTGACTTCTCACACACTTCTATGCACCCACTAACTGCACAATTACATCTGTTTAGAAACAGGCATCTAAGAGCGCTCCTGGAACCCACGCTCCTCCGAGAAAGGCATTTATAACAAAGCCTTCATCACATCTGCTTGGGATTTATGTGATAATTACGCATGTGCTAGTGGGGTAGTTTAGCAATTCAAGTAAGAGGTGACTGGAACAGCACAGATAAGGACCCGCTAGTCATGAATCTGCCCTCTCTCCACACAACGCTTCCCGTAAAGAGACAGTCACTCCAGAATATATGGTCTATTCACATGCTTATAGGCCTGTATACGTGAATACAACCCCATCTTTTGAGAACGACCAGGCCCCCTGTAAATGAAGAGAAGCACAAAAGCAAACCCCACAGTCACTGATAAGCATCGCCAGTATTTTTCTCATCCCTACAATCCACCCCCCCCCGCCCCCCACCCCCCCACCAACACTACCCCCTCATCCACATCCCTCGTATGTATAAACCCCCGCCTGGCACTCTGCTCTTATCAAGGAATCGCCTCATAAATGCCATCCTTTTTCACCATAAAAGTTATTACTTTCTCTCGGGGGGACCGTTACTCCAAAGAGCAATGGGTTTTAAATGTTTTGTTAGTCTAACAATGGCACTGACTTATGTCTCCCTCTAAGGCCACTACTGCCATCGTCCCCTTCTTCTTCTTCCAGCCATATACCGCACCCCCCACACCACACACCATCTTACACCATCCCCTCCCCTCGGAAGCCATGGGATGCATTTGCTGGGTGGCAGAGTAAGAGAGATCACACCAAGTTAGGGAATTGTGGGGGTGTTGTGGGTGGATGGGTGGGTGGGTGGGGTTAGCGCGACAGGGACGAATGCTAATGGCTCCCTGAACACCGGACCGCTTGTTCGCACAAAAAAAGCGTCAAGGTCACCCGCGCGGAACTGACAGAGAAGCCCACGGCCGCCTCGCCTGTGAGTTACAGCCCTCTCCGACCCCTCCGTCACGGGAACGCCACCGCTCCGAAGGATCCCGTTAGCAGCACGAGACAGGGAGCAGATAAGCGGGATGGTGATGCGGTCAGGAGGGCCTCGAGGTGTGATGATGTGGGGGTCTCTTTATTTTTATTTTGGGGGAGGGGGGGGGGCAGGTCCACAACCCTGTACGGTAGCGGAGGGCAGCCAAGTCCAGTTCAGACTGTTGTCAGGGCAACTGGACTGGCTCGTTCATTTATTATTTATCTAATGTCTTTTCGTGACATTTTTTCATGTGGTGTGTCAAAAGCTTTCAATGCAGCAGGAATGTGTCAAGACATTAGTCTTTGAACTAAATGACTTGACCTTGGTCAAGCATTACTGGGCACTTAAGTTGGTCTTCCCTTTAAAGCCAGATATTTTTTGTTCCCCTCAGCCAGTTTCTATAAATGAATATTCCCTGCCCATGAGTCAATCTGCCACGACATCACCTTGAATATTGCCGCTGTCACTGTTGCCCCGAACAACTCAATGTCTTACTAAAGGCTCACGTCCCGTACAGGGTGCTGCGTTCCGCTCACACAACGCGTCTATCGGTACCCTCGCCTCTCACAAAGCGAGGTCACTCTAAACTCTTCTCCGTGGTTGTCCCCAAACGGTGGAATGACCTACCAGTTGCGACAAGAACAGCAACATCCCTCCCTATCTTTAAAAAGCTTGTAAAAACCCTTCTCTTCCGAGATTGCTTCCCTTCCTAACAAAACTAACATAACTAACAAACACTGAACCAACTCTCTCTCTCTGTCCCTATGCAGAAGTACATATGTCTGTTGTGTCCCTACTCTGTGTCCTTTTACACCTCTGTTGCTTATGTCCTCCTTTTTTGTAAGTCGCTTTGGATAAAAGCGTCTGCCAAATGCAATGTAATGTAATGTAATGTAATGAATATATTTTCTTACCTTTACTTGATTTATTTTGTTGACAGAATAAATGAATTAAATTAAGTTAAATACATCAGTCACCGTTAGTCTGAACACTTCACGAGCACACAGAACTGCATTAGTAGTGCCCTGATGTCCACAGTATTATCTGTTTAGGAGAGCTCCTTCATTTAATCTAACCTGCCCCACTCACCAAACAACATGACAGAAAACTTAATCACAAGAGCATTTACCAACGAGACACTAATATACTCAGCTTCCCCGACACCTAATCCCTGCCCAAAGCAAAGGATGGCTTTGGATGGGGGGCACATATTGGCTGGCAGCCTCCACTGTTTAGTTAAAGATCATCTGCTCACACTAGAGAGTATACGACGAGGCACTTCAAGCCTGACTAATTAAAGTGTGGGGACAGAGTGTAGTCATACTGCACCTGCAGCACATCACAAGCTAAAGATTTTAACACTGTTCAAAATGAACACGCCTCAAGTATACTCCAAGTGCCCACCACATGTTAAAAACCTTTAAATTGGAGATCATATCCTCTTCAAAGTTCCTGTAGGCCATCTTCTAATTAAAAAAAGAGTAGAAAAGAGAATCTTGCATGCAACAGTTGCACGTCATGTCTCTCTTATACAACTTCGAGGATGTGTAAGCAATGACAGGGACAAGGGCGCAGTATGTAGGTCTGACAAGACATCAAAATTAATGGGTGGACATCTTAAGGTTTCAATTTCGACATCACTTCGTTGCATCCTCACTTTCTTTCTTTCCTTCGTTGCATCATTGTTTTCTCCATTTCTCAGTCCTTGAGCAAGGACACCCCAAAAAAATATTGAGGTCCCCAGCTGGTTGTAGAAACAAGAGGCGGAAGGAGGAAAGTAGCTTCAAGAAGCACCCCCCCCACCACCACCACACACCGCCCACCGCCCACTCCCCCTAACCCACCTCCCCCCCTTACAGGTGTCACTCGATAGGTGTCCCCAACACGCGCAGTGTGGAGAGCGAAAGTAGGCCAATGTAAATCAGCAGAACCAGACGGAGGCCCAGACGTCGTGTTTGCATCAGCATGTGGTGTCAGGACTTGATGTGGACAGAGGGATGAAGTCGAGTGGGTCATTGTGTTTTTTGGAGGCGGATTCCCCTGGGGCGGGGGGGGGGGGGGGGTGCGGGAGAGACAGAGGCTGGTAGCTGAAAGGAAGTGCAGCTCCTGTGGGGCAGGGAGGAGGGAGTTTGGCTCTGCTTTCCCAATGTCGGGGAATCGGTAAATAGAGCTGATATACTGGATGTCACAGCAAGGACCGAAATCCATTACTATTCTCCGTCTGAATCTCTACATTTTTTGCCGCCTCCATCCCCATTCTCTGGTCCTCCATTTTATTTTCAGTCCACCTACCTTTCCTCTTCTTCCCCTTACTGATTCCCCTCCTTCCCCTTACTGATTCAACACCACAATCCCCTGCAATCACCACTGTTCCTCACCCCCCCCCGCTTCTTTTTCTCTTTCTTCATCTCTTCCACTCCCTGTGTATAACAAGCTCTCTCTCTTTCTCTCTTCCTTTCTCTGTCTGTGTCTCTCTCTGTCTCTCTCTCTGTCTCTCTCACTCTCTCTGTATCACCATCTCTGTTCTTCTTCTCTTTTTTTCTTTCTCTCACTCTCTCTCTCTCTCTCTCTCTTTCCTTCTCCTTTCCTCTCCTTCCCTCCCTTATGGCCAGGAGCCTGTGAGGCCTCATTCTCTCTCCTTGACTGCCGCTGCTCACCCTGCTGAGCACCTCTCCATCTGCTCCACACACTCACTCGCTGTCATGACTTTCCCTCAAACTTGAACTCACAGCTCCCCCCCCTGCAATGGCACCAGGCACCCTGGGAGACGCTTTAATACCGCAGCGTCTAAATTTAGCCGAAAACGATATTATGATAATGTCTTATGGTAATGTTTTAATTATATCAATCGGATTACTCAAAGGGGTCCTCGTGCCTCATTTCATTCCAGGCGCCAGGTCTGCGGAGTAATAAAAAGAGCAGTTATATTAAAGTGTTTCTGATGAACTGTCTGCCCTGAAAGTGATCTAGGACTAATGTAAGAGTTAAAGATTAAGAGCAAAGAAGTGCAAGCCTGCTGAGAAACGACAAAGCCACATCAAAGTCTCGACTTTCTGTGATGGGGCCTTCAGTTGGGGTGCATCTTTTGTACAATCTCCCATGTCTTGGATTTACTGTTTAAAAAGCCTCTCTTTTCAACACCTGGCCCACTGAGGCAAGTATAGTAAGTACAGCCCTTTTGTGGTCCAATATTACAGCAGGAGCTCATGAATGACAGAAATACAATGGCCATTCCCTTTGAACTTTGACCTCTGCTAAAGCCTCAGTTACAGCCGGGCATAAAGAGTTGATTGGACACGCTGGGGGTAAGAAAGGCTCAGTGTCAGTTAATGGAACACGTTCACCCCTATCAGCAGCACTTTGGGAAGACATGTTTTTCTCATAAAATGTCAGCGTTGTAGGTAAGTAAATCAATTCTTAATTTCCACAGTGCTGCAGGAGCTGGTCTCTGAGGACCTCTCGAGTAACGAGAGAGAAAGAGAGAGAGAGAGAGAGGGAGAGAGAGGAGAGAGAGAGAGAGAGAGAGAGACTGTGTGAATGCTTACTTGCAAGACAAAGGCAGAGAGATAGAGGGAAGGGAATGCCTGCGTTTGTGCCTAAGGCTTCCTTCCCTGTCAATTTTTCATCAATGCCTGCTTCTCCACCCCACTCTCTACACAGAGAAATCAGGAACGCAATCAAGCCTGCAACCCACAAGAGCACTCAAATCATCACCAAGAACAGAAACTACAGACAAGCTATTTAACCCTTTTACCCTCATCAAACACTACAAACCACGCAAAGGCGAGCATAAATGCAATCCTGCGATGGCAACCTATAATTCAAAAGTCCATTACTGTTCTCTTGCCATGGTTCAGGGCGAAAAAATCGTGTTAGAGAGTCGCAGAGGAGTAAACATATGTCACATGAAAATGATAGACTTTGACCATATTTTTGATTGCCCGTGATTTGTTTTCAGGCACTGGCGACTCACTCTGGCTAATAATGAAGAGACCCTTCTTGGACCAACTGTCAAGAAAAAAAAATGAGGCAACGGAAAAATCAGGACATGGTGGGGTTTTTTTTTCTTTTTCCTTGTGATGAAAGAAACAAGCAGGTACGACAAGTACTTTGACTATTCCAATGTTGTTTCTGATTTTGATTCTGATGTTGTTTTCGTTAGTGCAGCTTTGTATGTCTTGTCTTTAACCTGAGAAGTTGCTTTCTTATAAGTCAAAGTCAGCTACGATGTTCTTTTGTTCTTTATCTTGTTTTTCAAACTTGACCCAAACACCTAAAACTAGCAAACACCAAAAATACACCCAAATATGTCTTAGAAGAAGAACAATCAAAGTTTCTAACACGTCAGCCTGAGAGAAACTGAAGGAAGTCAAAGTTGTTTGACCTGATATTTAGACAGAGTGTCTTTTATTCTCAGTCTGTCTTTCTTTGGACAGGTACAATGAGTGTCTTTAGTGGTCTGACTACAGTTATGCTTTTGGAAGGACCCACACAAAAGCTAAGAAAAATATTTGCTCTCCAAAAAAACCCCTGGCACTCTATTTTAAAGTCCCTTTCCAACACGAACCAGAATCATATTATTTTTCTACCAGCACTGCAGCCTTGGTTGGCCTCTGAGACCGCGAGACAGAAGAAAGGGAGAGTGACACACCGGTGTCAGGAATGAGCGGAGGAATGAGCTTCTCTGACGGCCGTGACCTATAAGTTGTCACGGAGGAACAGAAAGAGCGCCGGCCATCCAGGGTTCATTATCAGCCCTGTAGGGACGCATTAGTGTCTCTGGGTGCCTCCACCTGCGGACCCCTTCAATCTCGTCTTTCGGCCTGTCCTGGCCTGTCCTGTCCTGGCCTGCTCTCTTCCTTCTTCTAATGCCCATCTTCCTCCTCTTCCTCCTTTTCCTCCTCTTTTTCTTCACCCTTCTCTTCCTTCCTCTTTACCCTCATCCTCCTCTTTCTCCTTCTTCCCTCCTCTTCATCCTCCTCCTCTTTCTACTTCTCCCTCAGCTTCCTCCTCATCCTCCTCTTCCTCTCTTTCTTTCTCTTTCTCGCAATCTTTCTCTTCCACCTTCACCTACTCCTCTTCCTCCTCCTCCCCTTGTCTCTCTCTCCTCATCATGGCCTGGCCGGCAGCGGTGACGGCCGTCCGCGAGTGCGTGTATTAAATGCCACACTCAATCAGGGAGGATGCGTGTGGCGGACGCTGTGGCTGCAGAGGAGACAGAGATGGTGCAGCGTGCCCCAATTTCCCCCTGATTAGACAATCAGATCATCATCATGACACACATGAAGGAGGCAGATGGTGCAGCTTTCCTGTTGTTTATTTATTAATGCACTTCTTTTCTCTCTCCTTCTCCCTCTCTTTTTCTCTCTCTTCCCTTTTCACTCTTTCACTCTCTCACTCTCTGTTCACGTGCATTTCTATCTGTAGTGGCCTGTTTGCCATGCTGAAAATTAGACTTTGATGATGTGATTTTCTTCTGTAGATTAGATGATATTTTTGTCTAGATATTTAAGATGGTACCGTCATGCCATGTTAGATAGTATCTGCTGTGTGTGTGTGTGTGTGTGTGTGTGTGTGTGTGTGTGTGTGTGTGTGTGTGTGTGTGTGTGTGTGTGTGTGTGTGTGCTCATGTCCCTGATTACTTCGTATTGTTAGATGGCTTACAATTCTCTACCCTGTGACTGACATGACTATAATCATCTCTATGGAAACAGGTTACACATTTTACCATTACGAGAGTAATGTACTACTTTAGGAGAAATATTTATGCCTGGAAGCCCTTCAATAAGTCTGTGTGTTTTCATGTTTTCCTCAGTCTGATTGTGTTTTAGGTTTTCTTGTGCGATCATGCTCTGTGTTTTTTTGTGTTTCTGTGAGTGTGTGGTTTTAATGCAATTTTCTCCAGGCATTAAAATGTGTCTTGTATGGAGACTAAATCTAGATATGGCTTCAACATAGTGACATTAACGACAGCATAAGTGGATCTGGGGGACATTGTACATCCATGTGGTCAAGCACTATCTGACTGCAATCTGATCACCCACACATTTACAGGCCTTGTGCAAAATGGGATACGTGTGTGTGTGTGTGTGTGTGTGTGTGTGTGTGTGTGTGTATGCGTGCGCGCGAGTGTGTGCGTGCGTTCGCGTGCGTCTGTGTGTGTGTCTGTGTGTGTGTCTGTGTGTGTATACGTACGTGCGTGTGTTTGTGTGTTTGTGTGGTGTGTGTGTGTCTGTCTGTGTGTGTGTGTGTCTGCCTGTCTAAAGAAGTCAATAACTCCAGAGTGGAGCGGGTTGCGGATGGCTGGGCTGCCTTTAAGGGAGGCGTTCTGAAGTCAGCTTAAGGACGCGGCACAGTGAGTGTGACAGCAGGCTTGATTGCCATTTGTCTCTGACAGGATCGCTGCTGAGTGAGTGACCGAGGAAAGATGCAATGTGCTCTACCGCAGTCATGGGCCACAGGACAGCCTCACACAGCCAGCGTGACAGAGAGAGAGAGAGAGAGAGAGAGAGGGATAGAGAGAGTGTGTGTGTGAGAGAGAGAAGGATGGAGAGAGAGAGAGAGAGAGAGGGATAGAGAGAGTGTGTGTGTGAGAGAGAGAGGGATGGAGAGAGAGAGAGAAAGGGATGGAGAGAGGGGGGGGTTGGAGAGAGTGTGTGTGAGAGAGAGGGATGGGGAGAGAGAGAGAGGGATGGAGAGAGAGAGAGAAAGGGATGGAGAGAGGGGGGGGGCTGGAGAGAGTGTGAGAGAGAGAGAGGGATGGGGAGAGAGAGAGAGGGATGGAGAGAGAGAGAGAAAGAGGTATGGAGAGAGAGTGAGAGAGATGAAGAGAGGGAAAAAATAAGAGAAAAAGAGAGGGAGAGATGAAGCGAGGGAGAGAGATGAAGGTAACTGGATAGATAGACGGATATTGAAGAGCCAGCAATGTGCAAGAGACAGTCAAGAAGTGAAAGAAAAGGACAGGCTGAGGACAGGACGAGATGGATGCACAGAAAGAGAACAAGAGAGAGCAAGAGAGAGAGAGAGAAATAGACTAAGAGAGTGACAGACCAACAGAAAGAGCGGTAGGCAAGAAAGAGTTGAGGAGAAAGGCTGCTGCCCGTTACCTGTGGGAATGGCGTCCATGGTGGGCTTCTCAAAGGTGTTGACTTGTTCCCAGGCGAAGCCCGTGGTACCCAGAGCCACGCTGTACCCACAGCCGCTGTAGTGCTCCTCAAAAGTGCAGCTGCCTGCAGGACACGCGAGAGGGGAGGCATATGTCAACATGATTAAGCCACAGACTCACATCATTATTTTATCTCTGCTAAATAATGATTTTCCACTACATTAGACTTCATGTTTTGCCAGGAGCCATGGATTAAAAAGGGGGAGGAGGAGGAGGAAGAGGAAGAGGAGATGAGGAGGAAGAAATGTCTCTAATTAAGTGAACTCTTTGTGATGCATGCTGTAATTGTGGTGAACAATTTAAGGGGACTATGGTTTCCCAGCAATCATTTAGCTTCTCCTGTTTCGTTTGTTGATGCTGCTGTTTCTTGGTAATGCTACAATGTTGAGTCTGTTTATGAGGTGAGACTGTACATGCCTAGTATGGCAGCATGTTCTGTATTTCCTTAGAAGTGTAGCAAAGCCGAGACATCAGTTTAGGCTTGCTGCATAACTGCAGATGTGTTTTCACATAACGAGCTGCTTGCCTTCAGGTTAATGCTATTCACAATCTGTGCAGTAAGTACATGCTGCCAGATACTCAGTTGCCGATGCATGTTGGAGCAGAAAAATGTAGGCCAAACAAATCATTCTTTTGTCTTTAAGCAAACTCTGCCTTTGCGCAAACAAATAAACACAAAACAACAACAACTGTTCAAAAGTAAGAGTTTGACTTGTAGTTTTTGAACAGCTCGATTATTAGATTCCAGCTACTTCATTTATTTAATTTTTATTACTAATAAGCACGTGCAGTCACACACACACACACACACACACACACCAATTTATCAGCCAGACATCCAGCTTAATTAAACATCCCTCTAACAATGACACAGGTTTGCGAAGCGTATTCAAACATTTGGGGAAAGCCGAGGCAGACAAGACAAGAGAGGCGGCGGGATAATTAAGTTAGCCCTAATGTATGTAATCCTTTGCTTTCTAATTGACTTTGAAACAAAAAAGACAGTCTTGCTCATAAAGAATCTGCCGCTGCCCCCCCCCCCAGAATGAGGGGTTTTCACATTCGATATCAAACGTGTCAAACAATTAGCGTGGGCCACGGCACACGTCGTCGTAGCTCTGGAAAAAAAAACTCCAGAGCAGAAATGGTGGAAGCGGTGGGGAGAAATTAACACGAGACAAAAAAAAACAAGCAGAAGCCCCTTCATCTCGCCTAATTAATGTTGCCTTCCAATCTGATCCATTATTGATAAGTTGCCCAAAGCAGAAGAGAAGCCAGGTTTTTTTTTTTCTTTTTTTGCCTCATCTGTGGGGGGAATGACTAAGAGTAGCTTTAATATTGGGCTCGACTTTTTTTTTGCCTGTAAGGCAACGTGAGTGAGTTTAGCTTCTAATTCTACATGACATGCTTATATACATAGACACTCCCTAGTCCAAAAAAAAAAAAAAAACGCTTTCTTTCTGTGAGGCACACACAGAGTCGACAGCATCTTTAGGGAATCACTGTTCCGTGTTGCTTTTTCATCTGGAGTGAGGCATGAACAGCAAGTCAGATCGTGGGGGGGTGGCGGGATGTGGGGGGGTGACGTGGGGGGGTGCTGGAGGAGGAGAGCCCTCGTGTTACTCACATCTGCTCTGCTCTGCTCTAGAAAGACTTCTGGGGGAGGTTCAAATGAGCAAACCAAGCATCTAAGCAATATATGCCAACAGCAGTTTCTGGGCTTTCTAAGCTTCCTTGAAGATGCTGTATGTGAGAAATTTATGGCAAGGAAAATCATGAAATGGTACTAATACGTCATTGATTTGTTTTATATGTTGTGACTCTTGCCTGTGGAGGTCGGAACAATACGTAACAGTATTTTAGAAATTTGATCGCAGTACTAGTTATGACCTTAATCGACATACAGTTCTCCCTCGCTCTCGTCTTTTTTATGCTTTTATCTACACTGTAAACCTCCATGGATACTTGATTGAACCCATTAAGCCAAGAGCTGATTGCAATTCTGCACCTTGTATTGGCACTGTTGTCTGAACATTACAACTTTTCAGGCAACACAAGGAAATATCAAGTGAAGCAAGTACTCGTAGACAACAAGCGTGTTGTCCCGATGCCTGTGGGTCAGTACATAAACAGCCTGCCTCCTTTTTCTCTGTTTTTATCGATGCACTGGCTTGCAAACAATATGAAATCTGAGGCGTTGGGGCTGAAACAGAAGCCTCTGATGTCTGCTCTGACCTCCCCCAACCTCACACACACTCACTTTTGATTCAGTGCTTTCGTCTCCGAGCTGCCCACCGCCGCAGAAGGAGAGAAAAAGAGAAAAGAGGGCACTGATTGAGGCGGTGTTAAATATGCATACTAATGAATGGTAGGGGAGCTATTCGGCCTAAGGGGGCGCTGTGGAGTCCTAGCCCATAACCCCCAGACAGGGGATCGCATCACAGCTGCCCACATGGCATCACCGCAGTCCCCCCCTTCTGAGCCACTGACCTTCTACAGTTCTCTTTCTCTTTCTGTCTCTTTTTGTCTCTCTGTCTCTCTTTCTGTCTGTCTCTCTCTTTCTGTCTCTCTTTCTCTCACCATCTCTCTGGCTGTCTTTTCCACTCTCTCATTTTCAACCTTTCTCTCTATAAATATACAACTCTTTCCCTTTCTCCCTCTCATTCTCCATCTCTCTCTACAGATATTAGACATTCTCCCTCTCTCTCTCTCATTTATTAGTTTCTATCTTCATCTCTCTTTTTGTCTCCCACACTTTCTCTCTAACTGTCTTTATCACTCTCTCATTTTTAACCTTTCTCTCTATAAATATAAATACATATCTCTGTTTCTCTCTTTCACTGCAGAGGTGACGCAACGGAGTTAAGAATCTCATACATGTACCCACCACTGCCGCTAAGTGGTCAAGTCTGCCCCCCCATACCCATTCCCCCCACTTCCCCTCTTCCCCTCCGGCCTCAGATCATAGTTAAATGACATTAAATTTACTGTCATCTCTTAGGATTTAATTACATCCGTTAGCGTAGCATATGTCTTCATGCTCTCCCCCCCCCCCCCCCCCCCCCCTCTCTCTCTCTCTTCTCTCTTGGCTTGCAACTTGTACCCTGCAGCATCTCTCCAGCAAAAAACTGACAAATATACGGCTCAGAACTAAACCTATTATATCCACGCCAGTAAACAAGCATAATGGCCAGAAACTGTTCATTAATAGTCCAATCGATGGTAACAAACAGGGCGAGGGAGGGAGGAGATATGAATGGATGCCCTTTATTATTTTTTTTCTGTTCTGTGTGTGTGCTACGCAGTAATTTTTCAAATTAAACACAGCTCCTACAAGGTAAGGATGCCGTTGGTCACGCATGTAAGCAAACAGACCATGTCAGGTCTATAACAGCCCTGTTTGTAACGTTTTTTCTTTTTTTTTTTTTTTTTTTCACCTGCCTGAATGAAACAAGCAAACAGCAGGATGATGGCTCACGGTCATAGCTGTGGTTGTTGCTATTAGACATGGTTTGCAACAGAAGGAGGAGAGGAGGAGAGGAGGAGAGGAGGAGAGGAGGACAGGAGGCAGAGGTCCATACATCCTATCTGTTTGGACAGGGGTGGGAACACTGAGCGAGCAGATGTAATGCCACACTGAAACACACACACACACACACACACACACACACACACACACACACACACATACTTTAACGCACGCACACACCTTGACTGTAACCCTGCTATGCCAGTCAGTTTAAATTAACCAACAGCTATATGACAAGGCAGACAACAGCATCAGCACAGGAAGTGTTCACACACACACACACACAAAGACACGCACACACACACAAAGACACACAAAGACACACAAAGACACACACACATACACACACAGACACACACACACACACACACACACACACAGACACACACACACACACACACACAGACACACAGAGACACACACACACAAGAAGAAATCACACACACACACACACACACCCATAACCCCAGGAAATAGATACACCAGACTTGTAACTCATTCAATTTAGCGGCTCCTTCAGCCTCGGCTAATTCCGCCTTTTCCGCTTCGCGTCCACCCTTTAACCTTGTCAGCCCAGGCCGCAGAAGCCATTTCCTTCTGCCACTCCATCACAATCTATCACCTCCGCGCCGCGCCGGCTGCAATTCCCTCAGACCCTCATCATTGCACAGGGGCCTCTTCACATCCGCGGATGGCTAGCAGGAACAGCTGCAGTCTCCGGAGATTTCAGGGGCGGCCATCAGAAAAAGACAGGACACTTGCTCAGGCTGAAGGACTTAACACTGACAATTTTTTTTTTTTTTTTTAAATAACATACAACCCACACACATGAGGGGGTGTGTGTGTGTGTGGGGGGGGGGGGGTTTCATGTGCTGTCTGGCCATGAAACAGGCTATTAGGGCCGTCCAACCATGTCCAGGAATGTACATGAATTTACACTCATTATATAATAAATCATCATCGTACATGTACACTTATATATTATAAATCATTATCATACATGTACACTCATATCCCATAATATTTCCTTTTTACTCCAATCCTAACTCAAAGGGGGTTTTGCATGTGTGTCTCTGTCATTGCAGTATAATTATTAGTAAGTAGGAGTAATCTTTGTTATACACACACACCCACATGCCAATGTGCCACAAAATGCAAAACAATAAAAAAAAAAATCCCTTTCACCCTTCCCAGGAACCTCTGCTCTAGCCCGCATGATGCGTGTAAAAGCAATCATTACACTGGGCATCTGGTAGGAAGCTCTTCTGCTGGCATCCTACAGACTAAACAGGGGAACAGACAG
>CM059267.1:9734085-9749085 GCA_030347295.1 Setipinna tenuifilis | reverse complement strand
TGACTCCTCCACCCCCTCCCACCATCACTCATCTCATGCTCTCCAACCATTTTCTCTTTTTTTTCTTTTTTTTTTGGCTTCCTCTCACTCTCCATTTTGCACCCCCCCCCCCCCACCACCACCACCCAACCGCTTTTTTCTTCTTCTCCCCCCAAACACTTTCCTCTCTTCCATCTCTTCTGATACTACACAGTACACATTCTATATTTCTCTCTCCATTTCTCTCCCTTCCTTCCTGTCTGCCTCTCTTTTCTTCTTGTTGCTCCCTGCCTCTCTCTCTCTCTCTGCCTCCCTTGCTCACTCCTTTCTTCTCTATCTCCCCCTCTCCCCCTAACCTCTCTCTTTCACCCTCTCCCTTCCCTCTCTCTCTCCCTTCTTTCTTTTCTCTCCCCCTCTCCCTCTCTCCTTCCTCACCTCTCTCTTTCACCCTCTCCCTCTCACTCCTTTCCTCTCTCTCTCCCTCTCTCTTCCATCCTCCCTCCCTCCCTCTCTCTCTATGTTGTTGTGTAGTGACGGATGGCTGGGCCATGGCAGTGCTGTGGCCATGTTAGAGGGCAGGATGCATAGAGCTGAGCCCAACGCCTCCGTAATGGCGCACAGTGGGCCGAGGGGACGGGGAGGGCTGATTGGAACAGACAGCGCTGGCCCACATTAATTACGGGCCGCGGGAGCCAGCGTCAGGTGCGCACCTGGGGTCAGCCACAGGCCGGGGCGAAGGGAAACCAGGTCGAACTAGCCCCCGACAACCCCCCCCCCCACACACACACACCCTCCTCCGCCCTCCGCCCTCCGCCCTCCACACTCCCCTCTGCCTGTTCGACAGCAGCGGCACGGGGGCGTAACTGCAGGGGCCAGATCCCCGCTGCGACCGTGGCGAGCAGACATGGTGGGGTTATGGGTTTCGACAGGTACCCCCACCCCACCACCACCACCACCACCGCTGCTGTTGCCCCTTGCTTACCCCCAGGCTGAGTGCACCAACCTGCCTAACACGGCGGGTGGAAGGTGGCAGCATCTAGGTCGGGCTACATGCTAGAAGTGCTGAGTGTTCTGACCTGCCACTTCATCAAATATACAGTACTTCATTTGCCCTCCTTGGTGATTTGGCTATGACGGTTATAAACAATAGAAATAAAAATCATATTACAGTAAAAGATTCATTTTTTTCCTGCCTAACAATCTTACCTTCGCCTATCCCAGCCTTACGTCATGCTATTTCACCACACACATGTTCAGAAGGAGAAGTTACTTGAGGGAAGGGAAAAAACAACACTGGCAAAGTAAGATTTGCCTCCTCCTCTAAACCCAAAGCCTTTCTCAGAAAAACAAGAAATTCAACCCAGCCAGTGCTGAATTATAACTGAATACACTACACTACACTGTCAATTACAATCAGTTATTACAATTATGAATCACATATTTTAAGTGGTATTATAAATCATGTTAAGTGTCGTTCACATCAGAAAATATAATATAATGATAACTACGATGATATCTTTTTAAAAACCACTGTCATTTTAAAGGATAGTGGATTTTAAATCTCAACTAAAATGACAACTAAAGCGCTGAATGACATCATTGGAATCTGTTTCAGAGTGATTCATTGAATAATAAAAACCCTGTCAGCCAATGAGACTCCTAGACAAGAATTTAACATCACACTCTATTAGTTGTTTATGCTTTTGCATGTGGCGTGACAGAACAATATCTTTCCTCAGTGTAGATGTTCGTATCATTACAGTTATGATTATCCTTTTTTTATAGCGTAAACTGCTCTCTAATTTGGATTTTATTCATAAACAGCTTTCAGACAGATGTTGCTGATGTTGCAGATCTCTGAAACTGTCACCTTGACCCTGAGTCAGACCCTGCTCATTAGCTACGACCCTACCATGACCCCCAATCAAATATTAACCTCCCCAGTTTGTGCTGACATTGTTTGGCTAATGACTAATTATCCCACCATTATGAAGAAGCTTATTCAAACAGAAGCATCACAATGTGATTACAATAGATTAGCTACACAGTGCAATATTTGACCCCATCACGTACACACACACAAGTGCGCGCGTACACACACACACACACACACTTTCACAAAGTATTTCAACACCCTGACAAATGCATAAACAGACTCATGCACAGACGTACACACACAAGCTTTCCTTTATCCCTTTACGATGTGTGTGTGTGTATGTGTGGGTGTGTGTACATGTACGTGTGTTTAAGAATGTGTGTGTTTGAGAGAGAGTGAGAGTGAGATCAGCGAGTTCTGTGTACATGTCAGTTCCACACTGCATGTGTAATGCAGGCTTTGCAGAGGGCCTCTGATGAATAGGATATTGGGGTGAGATGGTAATCAGCATCCACACACACACACACACACAAGCTTTCCTTTATGTCTTTATCGTGTGTGTGTGTGTGTGTGTGTGTGTGTGTGTGCGTGCGTGTGTGTGTGTGTGTGTGTGTGTGAGAGTGTGTGTGTGTGTGTGTGTTATGGGGGAATAGGATGGTAATCAGCAGCCATGCTGACACACATCTGACTCCCTGATCAGGGTTCTGCTGCCTTTAGTCAGAATTCAACAGTCTGATTCTTGACTCACACCCTCTCACTTCCCTACCCCCTACCCCCTCTTGCACATCATGAGGCATACACACACACACATACTCTGCACACACAGGTACACATCGATGTACACACACCTCCTTAGAACTTGAAATCTGTCCTCCCCCTCTTTTCTCTCACACCTTTCTTTCATGCGGAGTTGAATCTTCACACACTCCTCTCGCATCTGGCACACTTCACACCCCGCGCCCCAGTTCGTCTCGACAGCACCTCCACACTGCAGACGCCCAACAGCAGCTGCTAGCTTCAGGCTCCACCAAGAGAGTCATCCGGTTTGTTTACAAAATAAAAGGCATCATAAGATCACATGGAGTTATGGAGCCTACAGTCTTCAGGTCTAAGTCCCAGCAGCAATAAAGGCAACAGGTTTTTTTTTTTAAAACACCACGATGATATCTGTTACCTCAATTCTTATGTGACCTGTGTTGTGTTAACAGTGTTTTAGCCCCTGCATCAGCTCAAACTAGAATGGCCTCCTCTACAGCACCACAGATTGGGAGAGAGGCAACTGGATACTTAGCTCAGTCAGTACTAGTACCACTGTTGGTACTAGCTTAAAAAATAGCCTACTGTCAGTTATTTTCTGGACAATAGATCCTTCCTACATAATAGCGTCACTAAAATTTTGTTGGAGGGCAGCTTGACGCCATCTTTCGATTGACTTGTGTGAGGCAAAGACTTGGCTGTGGAGGTAAACAGGTGATTTAGCGAGGTAGAGATAAGCTATGTGGTATAAGCTATATGATAAACGTTTGTGTCGTCATTGGATGTGGTAGCCATGGGAAAGGGAGCAAGAAATGTGTTTACCAGCTTCCTGCAATTATAACAAGGGTTGATGAAAGAAGACGGGAGATGGCAAGACCCTATGGGAACAGGTAGGCCCTATGATAGATCATCTAATATGCGAATCTGACCTGTGGTGAATATTTGCTTTGAGGTAGCCTATAGCCTAGCTGACTGATGAGAATGTGTGCGGTTAGCTTACTAGGCTAACTGCAATTTACCAGAAGATTTGCATTAAAACCTTGTGTATCGAAGTTTTATTAGTTCTTGAGCCTTATTAAACATTCTAAAATTGTCAGATGTCGTGTATTAACTATAACTAGAATCTTGGCGTGTTTTTGAGGGTAGTGTGGAAACAGCACTACTCAGCTAGCTTCAGTTGGCACCCAAATTCCTTCACACAGAAAGGCAGAGCAGAGTGGTTTTGGGGAGTATGTGATTACAACAAATGCATAGCATTGTGTAATGTGACTGCCACTTAAAGCGAGAGATGGAATGAGAATTAAGTAAAATAAAATGCTTTCCGCTCCAAGAAAAGTGTTGTCTTGTATCATTAAGTTGCTGGCAAGAGTACACTAAAAGCCCTGTTATACATCTTATTTTGCCCATTTAGTTCAGTGAGTCAAACAGAACTTCAGGAGATGTAGCCAAATTCAGCCAGGTGTAAATAAAGTAAATTTGAATGTTTCAGCTTCATGTGTCTGCTGTACAGGCAAAATGTCAAACAAAGAAGAATTTTGGCATGCCTCCACAGAGTGTAGGTATTGGAGTATTTCAAGTTGGGTGTAGTTTGAACTTTTACATCATAATATATTGGCTTGCACCTCTTTGCTCTCTCTCATTCTCTCTCGCTCGTTCTTTCTCGCTCTCTCGCTCATTCTTGCTCGCTCTCTCCTTTTTCTCCCCTGACTGCAAGTGTGATGATAGTCACAGCTGTCTCTTTCATTCTGCGGGGACAGTCTCCATGTAAACACACAACCCTGCAGGTGCTCTTTATACCAGAGGAAAGGTACACATCTTATCCACAGCAAACACATTGGCCTAAGTGGCCATTTTGCTTGCTTCCGTCATAAGCCATTGCCAGAGGTGCATTCTTTGCTTGTTGAAAGGCCTTGAGTCATGGTCATGCCATGCCAGGCTCGAAAAAGAGCTTCCACTCTCAGTGCATGGGGTGAGATCCATGGGGACCTGAGTGCCCATTCACAACAATACAGTGAAATCTGAGCTTATGTAAAAACATACTGTATTGTTTTGCTATATTTTGGCCTTGCAAAAAAAACAATAACACTTTTCAGGGTTTGTAATCTGAGATGTAAAAATGGGTTTACACAGAGGAAGACTTTTTAAAAAAAAAAAAGCAGCCCTTACGTCAACGTATGGGATACATCCAGGCCTAAGTTTGTGTTGTGCAGTATTTGATGCACAGTCTCATCAGAAGGTTTGTGTGGGGGGGTCCATACATCTTCCCCCTCTGGTTTCATCCATATGCCTCAAAAGACACCGACCTTAAAACACAGCTCATGTTTTTTTCACCATTGAGCTCCAGGAGGCTGTTGGTGAACATGACTGTGGTTCTAGGGGTGGAGAGCCATTTTCACGCACAACAGACCAAGCTTTAAATGGGCAGATATTATCCTGTCAGGACGGATCCCTGCCAGACACACAGAGCTACTCTGAGGCGTTTAATTGGAGCTGTAGTTACGAGCCAGTGGATTAAGGCTCCGTCAGAAAAGCAGGCAATCCACCCACAGGGGTCCAGGGTACCTCGGAAGGCCCCCAACGTTGTGTCTGACTTCTGTTCAAATGAACGTTTTTTAAGCAACTGATTAAAATGCATTAAAAAGGGCAACAAAGCTTGTGCCTTTTATCTAAACTCTCCAAAGTGAATCCATCTCCCAGGACGCCAAGACCATTTTGGAACAGAAAAACTACCATTTTAAAATAATAATGTCCTTCCACTCAAGTATAACCACCATCACCACGTCAACCATCACTCCAACCCCCCCCATTACCCTCACCCAACCAAACTCCCCTTTTCTCTCACCCAGACCTAGAACATACAGTATAAGGCAGATATTAAAATATCTGCCATTAGCTCTGTGTGAGATCTGCTAAGTTATTAAACTGACAGCAGGAGAAATCAGTTTGACTCAGAATTTTTTCATGGCCAAAGGCAAGAAGAAAGCAGGCGTCACGGGAGCTCTGAGACAAAGGAGGAGAGAGCCTAGTGTATAGCACTGGCCAGGGCATGGTGCTGGGGCTATAACCACCTGGGTAGTCAAATTCTAGCTTGTTTCTATCACATTTCAGTAATGTGTTTAATGGCGGTAAATGGCACAGTAGTTGTCCACTTTTGTACTAAATGGTCTGCTTACAGAAATCTTGGAAACTTTTGGACCACTCCATTGCAGCACACAGTTCTATAGTTAGTTATATATAATATATATAGTTCTATATATTGGCACAGCTATAATCAAGCCAATGCTTAATGCCCCTAGTTATGACCGACTAAAAAGGAAAAAAAAAAAAAGCCAGAAAAAAACCTCCAGGAAGCAAAGCCCTCAAATGAATATTAAGGCCTGAGGAGAACCTACAGGCAATGTTCCTGTCAATCAGATGGCCATCGGTCTTACTTACGATGGGTGAGTGATGAACACTGTCTTACCGTTCTAGGTCGCAGAGACCATCTACATTATCCCCACTGTCAACTGTCATTCGTGATCTATTATGAGTTCTGTTCTCATCGGAGGCCAATGGTCCCATGAGGACTTTCAGCAGGAGGACGACGGATGTCACAGTATGAGGCTACAGCTTGTTAGCATCCGGGAGGTAAGCAGGATGGGTACCAGGATTTGTCTGGAAATGCAGCAGTGTTGCCAGGGTACAGGTGTGGGGCATGCAGAAGAGCCACAGGGGATGGGAATGGAGAGACAGAGAAAGAAAGAAAGAGAGTGAGAGACAGACAGAGACAGACAAAGATGGAAAGACAGAAAAGGCAAAAAGAGATGCACAAAGAAAGACAGACAAGTAGAGAGGGACAGACAGGAAGACGGAGATAGACAAGAAAGAGAAAGAAAGGAGTGCTCCTTTTTTTACTTTGGACCAACTCCCAGACTTTAGCCATGAGGTGTGGACAAGGCAAGAGAAACCTGCACAGACTAATTTAGCATCAGTGCACAGAGGGGCTTCAAAACAATATTACACCTCTCTCTCTCTGCCTCTCTTTCTCTCTGTCTTTCCCTCATTCTCTCTCTCTGTCTCCCTCCCTCGCCCTTCCTCTTTTCCCTGAGATAAGTGCTGTCGCTGAAGTGTAGCAACAGTGTGTTACTTTCCCGTGTTGTTCTCTCTCTTTCCCTCTCTTCCACTTCTTTGCATTTCCCTCCCCAGCTTTGCCCGTGCTCCCCGGGAGGTGGGGAGCGCGTGATTGACAGGCGAGGGTGGGGGGAGTGGAGCGTTCTGCTGGAACGAAGGCCTCCGGTCCAGCTGAATGCCCACAGCCTCCCGGTGCTGTCAGCCCCCATCCAGCGCTGACAAGGGCCGCTCTGACAACCCCTCCGTCACACCAGCCCTTCCACTCACTCACCTGGGCAGACGCTTAGCACCTACCAACAGCAAAGCACTGCACACACACACCTACACACACACACTTACTTACTTACACACACACACACACCACACACAAAATACACCCCCCCCCCCCACACACACACACACACACACACACACAAAATACACACCACACACACACACACACAAACAAACCCTCTATTTCTTCACAACCGTCCAGAACAGAACAAAACCCCAGGGAGTAGACACACACACATATATGCGCGCTTATTCACACAGCACACACACACACACACACACATACACATACACACACACACACACACACACACACACACACAGGAGCCTGTTCTCCCAATTCCAGGGAAAGGGGCTGGTGGCCTGACACACCAGTGACAGCCCTCTCCCGGGCGACATGCTCAGGGCGAAAGTAAGCGGAGTGGAAGAGAAGAGGGAAAGAGGGAAGAGGAGGGGAGGAGAGGAGGGGAGGAGAGGAGGAGGAGACATAGAGAGAGCAAGGGTTAGAGAAAGAGGAGCAGACGGAGTGAGAGGAACAAACGGAAACTAGACAGAGGGTGACCAAAATAAAGAGAAAGACAGAGACAGCAAGCAAGAGGGTGAAAGAGGGCATGAGAGGGAGAAAGAGAGAGAGAGAGGGAGAAAAGGAGAGAGAGAGCCTCGCCCCTAAATTTGCCCCATCTGTAGGGCAGATAAGACACACTTATGGGGGTTCTTTTGTCTCAGACCTCTCAGTCTTCCCACAGGTTTTGCAGTGGAGAATAAATGCACATAATTGTCATTTATACACCTATTTAAACAGTGTTTACTCATGTTTTTGTGATTACTAATATTTAGGATACCCATATTTCACCCACCATGCTGTACTGCTTTGCATGTAGTGTACCCACCTATCTATTCACCACCACTACATAACTGCTTTCCACCCATGGCAGGTGTCAGCGTCTTCTCATCTCAGCTGCACTGGCCTTCAAGGTCAAAGTGCACTAACTACATGAACATTGAAAACTGAGAAAAATGCCTTCAAAATTGTCATACTGTCCACTCCAACACCTTGTAGGTATAATAGTGGTGATGCTTTTATGCACTTTCTCAATAGGAAGTAGCAACATATTTAGCCACAAGACAAAAGAGGTGTTATTAAGTCAGTTTACAGTCTAAACTCAGATTTGACAAAATGTGTACAGTAGTTACTGCCTTTTGGCTTTGTAGGGCAGTGCGGTGGAGGCAGCAGGGGCTGTTCCATCCATTCATCCATATAGTTGGGCCATCTACAGGATGGCTGGAGAGCACTGTGCATCCTATGGTTTTGTATACACAGAGTCCTAGCTCACCCACAAGCCTCCTCTCTCACCACAAAAGATTTTTCTGAAACGTGAACCAGCGAGATAGGCATCTTCTTGTCTGTGAATTAATGCGCCGCACCCGTATCAGCAAACGTGTTGGTGCATTTGTTATGGGCGACAGGACAAAAACAAAAGGTTTCTTAACCTTTTTCAAATTGAAAAATAGCCTATGCGCTGGGCTCTCAAAAGATATTTCTCCAAAAAAAAAAACATGTTTTTGAGGACTGGTTTATCAGTCTGGCTTGATTGCTAACAGAACCCCTATCTCATTATGTTATCAAGCACTCCTTCTGCAAACACACACACACACACACACACACACACACACACTGATGTACTTTAGTCTAATCATGCAAACTAACATATCTAGAAATGAACACACTGTTAAACCAACTGCCTTAAGTATGAAGAGACGCGAATCAAGGGAGCGTTTAACATTGATTTGACAAAGGACTCTCTAGGAGGATTATGGGGTACATTTGACTATTTTCAATCCCTTTGGCTACTTGCCATCTTGCTGGTACGCATTTATGACAAAATGGATGCGCCACTGACAAAATGGAATTGACAGCCTCCATACCAGCATAGCATCTGAACAAACATTTTGATGTTCTGTGACTATTTATTAATATTTACACTATTTATTCACATACACACTAGTGTGCATATGAATATATCTTGATACCAGGTAAATGTTACCACAAGACACAAGTAGGCTGACAACTACATGCAGTAGCATGGGTAAGTTTATGCTGCATCCAGTTAAAACCTGTATATTGGTCTATGTTTTGGGCTTCTTATTTTACAATTCTAACATCATGCAACACTATTCACAACAGCCTCACTAACCACCTTAGAATTGAAAAACAGAGCCATGATGTTGTGGTGTGAAAAGCTTTGTTAATTCTTTTAGTTAGTTGAGGGAATTGAAATGAATTCCTAACGAACACCGAAGAATGTTTTCTTTGACTTCTTTCAGTGTTTTGCGGTCAAAGTCAAAGTCAAAGTAGTGGGCTGAATTAAACAATGTTTCGAAAATAACTTGTAAGAGTTATTATTATAAGTGCAAAGAAATTACTTTGTGCAGAAGGCAAATGAATAATTTCCAAACATGAAAGGCCCCATTGTGATTAGGCTTGATTATTCCCTGTTGATGAGGTGTGTCTACACTGCAGTGGGCTTAAATGGAGCGAGAGGGAAATCATTTTTCTCTATATTTGAGGCTCAGCTCAAACCCTGACCATGTTGCTAATTCAAACATAAAAACTAACCACATTTTTTTACTTGTCCACCGGTGCCATGTCACCATTTATCTTTTAATAAAACAGCTCAGATCTGGTTTTGCACCAACTGTGCAAATACCTAAGCACTTTTTTTTAATCTGTTTCATACCAGTTTTTTATTTTTTTTGTTTTTGGACACACATCACACCTTCTTTGTCAAACAGATACACATGCGATGCTTTAAGACAGTATGAATGAATAGGTTGCATAATGGGGTGGCTTCCAGTGAACCCACTTAAACAAAAAGAAAAAAAAAACACAGAAACTAATCTCTCCCTCCCAAAAAAGCTCTACTCTCCTAAATTCTCTCCGTGCACAAAGCCACCTCTTGCTATCATTACCTGTGAGGAATGACTACTTTTGTCCTGCCACCGTGTAAAAAGCCACTCTCAGAACCAATCATTTATCACGTCCTCCTGGGTGCAAATTGAGCAAATCTGTGCTGTCCATCAGCTGGTGGGTGGCAGAGGGAAAAGGGAGGAGGGGGGGTGCGGGGGGATGGCCCTGCAGGGTGGCTGAGCCCTGCTCTGGCTCCTCGCTGCTTAGCTGATAATGGCTGCGGGCAGGACTAATGGCCCAGGTATTTATGTGCAGTATAAACACACGCAAAGCCTCGCGTCCCGTGCTTTTACCGCCCAGCGGACCCTGTGGTTCAGGCTTTTATCAAGAGCGGCTCGGTGCAACAAGGCAGGTGTGCCAAAAATACACCGGCTCTCTCCCACATCCGTCCACCATTAGCCGGTAAAACTGTAGGTTGTAACTATAACCTGATGCAGCTTGACAATCGTTGGCTTGAAAACGGGCTCCCAAGAGCATAAACATACTGACTATACTGTAGGTATGCACAGAGAGTGCTGTTGGTTTACTGAAAGGTTAAGAGGGAGAAAGAGAAGAGAAGATTAACTTTCCATGGCCTTTTTAAAAGAGGAAAAACACTTTTTGTCATGAAGGTGACAGACATGTGGCTCTGGCCTGCAGGCATGAATTCTTGTTTAGCCCCTTCTTTCATTTTAAATGGAGCCCGCCAGCCACAATCATTAGGCTCTGGGTGATATTACACTGGCATCGAGGTGGAGAGTGATGGCAGACATTTGAAATCAATAAAGCCAAGTCCAGTTTATCAGTCACAATTAACCTTTCTATCCCCAGCACTGCCGCCATGAACTTATAATGAGGAGAGCCATGTAAGCAAATTACGGCTTGGCTATTTAGAGGAGCCTGTTAGCAAGGTGTTTACTGCTCGAGGAAGTTCTTTGTGAAGTTGAGCAAAAATCATTATGGCAGTATGGTTTGGGTGTAGGCATTTGTGTCAGTCAAGCACACACCCCAAGAAGACAAAAGAGTGCAATCTCATGTGATTAATCACCTCACTGCAGTCTCGTGTTTTATCTGCCAGAAACATACCCAGGACCACAAGATCTCCTGAGATTATCTCAGACTGTCTGTAGGAACTCCAATTTTAAATTGCTTACCAACTATTAGGTTGTGCACTCATGAAAGGCACAAAAGCACTAAAGTCAGCACATAAGCAAGCATTTGGCTTTATTTTTGCAAGGCAGGGTAAAAAATATTTCACCCATAGACTGAAGGTGTCAATCAGGTGTAGGAAGTGGTTGAAGATGGAAGATGGTGCTTTCAGGCTCTGCAGTTTCTCCATAGACTGTATATTAGAACTTATTAGAGTTTCTCGGGCTCCACATATGAAGCTGACCTAGCCAGGCTCGTGCTGTCAAAATTAACCTCCGCTTGGTAAAACAACTTTCTTGCCTCAGCCAAAATATTTGGTGTCCAGTCATGCAAATACTAAAACAGTGTTCTACAACACTTACTTTGAAGAAATTATCATGCATTTTTGCTGACGAAAAAAGATGAGGCAAAAATGTCTTTCCATGATCTGAAAAAGGACGGTGTTGCGGTGGCCAAACCTGCTGATTTTTGACCCTAAGCCCACTCACATAGCCACACATGATACGCTAATGCTAACACGCTAGGTAGTAGCGGCTATAGCAGCCATGGCAAACAATAAAGACACACGACCACAAGTACATGTTCATTGTGTTAAAGCATGCAAGAGCCACATCAGCGCCTGATTCTTAGCCACTGGTCCGGAACAGTGGAAAGGACCATGTTGGCGTAGGGGCTGATAAATTTTGGTTTACCGCTTTTAAAATCACTGCTCACTATAAATAAACCATCACCGTTATTCACTTCATATTGGAGTTGCCTCCTGCGATTTACCCTTTAGGTGTGGCCAGTCCTGCTGTGACATGAGGGGTGGAGAAGCCTCTTATTCACACATGACATAAAACTAAGAGGAATCTATTTTTTTGTCTTTAAGCTGATATGCCTTGAATGTTATCAAAAATAGTTACATTCAAAGTTTCTAAAATGGAGAATCTTTGGTTGACATTAAATGAGTTTGCAGCAGCCTAAGTTCCTGCAAGTAGCTTAGTGCTGCAAATGTTGTTTTCTACTTGACCCATGACTACTAGAGTCATGACATACCAGGAAGGGAGAAGGTTTGATAAATATCATGATACTGGTAAAAAAAATAATAATAATAATGTCAAATTGTATCTGAGCTGTGTAGATTTAAAATATAAAGGAATAACACCACAAACCTTCAATGGTGTGACAAGGTTAACCACTGGAACATTGAGGCAAGTTAACTTTAGCTAACATTTTGGTTATAAGCTAATGTTGATTTTAGGGATCTACCAGATAGTTGTGGTCTTATGGCACATCCATTATACAGGCTGTTATTTATAGCCATACTGGGCAATTATGAAGTTGTGAAAGAGATTAAAGTTCATGTATGTAGTCCTAGCATCGATGCAACACAGCTAGATGTAGATGGCTATGAAAGGAGGAATCATTAATAACAGTGTAAAACTATATTAACTAAAATTGTGATTAGAATTAGCCTAATAAATACACAAATGTGTTTTCATTATTTACAAGATGAAAATGTCTTGATTAGAACTAGTCTTTACCAGACTTTTAGTTGACTAAAACCTGACACCTACTAAGACTAAAACGAAATTTAAAAAACGGTGACAAAGTGAACACTAGTCCTGGCCTCCACCATTTTTTTTTTGGTTTCCAATTAGTCATGATTGGTTGAAGGCAGGCCCAATGGTTTTAAAAGTCACACATAGTACCCATCCACCAGAAGGGAAATGTATGCTTATGGGGAGTAGCCAGACTTGTGATACGAAGTGAAAAGAAGTGGAAGAGTCTGGTCCATCAGGCTAGAAGCATCCCTTAAACATGCAGCTTCAGCATAGGGAGCAGGCTCTTCCTCCAAGAGAACATCTGTTCGCCATGCCACAACAAAGAGAGTCATTAAAAGGTGTCTCTTTCGCAGTGACAGGCCGTCATGTTCCTACAAAGCACTGAAGAAGAAACAAAAAAAAAAAAAAACACAAAACAAAACAAAACAAAATCACCGTGCCACACGTCACTGTGGTGCAACAGCTTCGTCATGTCTCAGAAATAAGGCCGACCGCTGTCAGGCAGCAGATGGTGGCTGAGCCGCGGACGTGTTTTCGGCCATCGTGGCGGCGCCGCAAAGCTGTCAGTGTGCCACACGCAGCCTGGAAGAGAAGCGTCGCCGCGGTGACGATGCATGTGGCATCGTTGGCATTCTGGACGCAAACTCTTTTGAAGGGTGCTGTGAATGGTGAAGGCAATTGCGCTCGTGCTGATTTCTCACTAACTTTCGCTGTCTCTCTTTCTTTCTCTCTCTGTTTCCCCCTTTCTCTTTCAGCAGACATGTTTATTTCTGTCTTTCAATGTGGGCTTGTCTGTCTGTCTCTTTGTTTGTCTGTCTGTCTGTCTTTGTCCCTCTGTCTGTCTCCCTCCTTCAGTACTGACATTCATTTCTCTATCTTTGTGACTGCCTGTCTGTCTGTCTCTGTCTCTCTGACTGTCTCTCTTCCAACTGTCTATGTCTTAGTCTTTCTAACACAGGGAGGCTTTTCTTCTTCTGAGGTGCTGTTTTGACTTGGTGGCACCAGGAGTGAGAGAGAGAGAGAGAGAGAGAGAGAGAGGGGGGAAAGAAATGAATAATAAACTATCTGTCTTTACAAGAGCCCAGCTGTCGTGTGCTGGGGATGATGGATGCACTGCTTCGCGTGGTGCCACTGCCCCACGCTGGGAAGACTGACGCGGACCCGATGAAGCCTTTGATCAAACCCCTGGCGAGAACAGTAAACAGCTCGAACGGCGGAGGTGGCAGTTAATAATCATCGGGGTGGGACATGCGTTTAATGTCCGGCTAAAAAGAAACACACCCGCTCGTACGCCACAGTCATCCTGCCACAACACCACCACCACCACCACCACCGCCTTTACTGTCATCAGCACGAGGGGAGGGGAGAGAATGGGAAGGGAAAGTTTTTCCTTGTGCCACAGACAAGAGTTTAGTCAGCGCTTCCTCATCTGCTGCCATCTCCAGCTCCTCCCCAGCTAATTTAAATGCTAATGTATCCTAACCTTCTTCAGTAGGTAGCAGAGCTAACAATTGGCTCCACTGCCCTGGGCCTCCATTTTTTTTTGTACCGGAGCTATGAGGCAATTAGCTCCCCGAAATCATAACAGGCCAGTGTGGGGGAATGAATGAATGAATGAACACCGTGAGAAATTGAATATTAGAGCCAAGACGAAGTCCCCGAACGCAAGGCTGCCTCTGCGCGCCAGGTAACCAAGAGAGCCGAAAAGAAAAAGGGTGGGAGGCGGCTGATGGAGAGAGAGACAGAAAAAGAGAGAGAGAGAGAGAATGGGAGTTGAGGGAAAAAGAGGAGAATAGCTGAAGGGCTCAGGATGAAAGCAGCATTTTAGCCTCCTTCCCAGGCCGCCAAGGCCTGCTGGATGGGTGTAGCGGTGGGAGTGAGCCTGGTCCCCAGTGGAGGCTGCAGAGCCAAAGAACAGGCAGCTCACAGGCAGCTCACAGGCAGCCAGCTTCCAGAAAGCCCTGGCCTTCTTTACCTGGGGCTCAGCTCAGAGGAAATCACCTTGCGGCCACGAGCTTACACACACATACACATACAAGCACACACACATATGCACACACACTCCCTTTCTATCTCTTTCTCTCTCTCTCTCTCTCTCTCTCTCTCTCACACACACACACACACACACACACAAACATGCACACACACTCCCTCTGTCTCTCTGTCTCTCTCTCTCTCTCACCCACGCACACACACACACACACACACACACTCCCCCTCTCTCTCTCCCTTGCACAGACACACATTCCCTCTCTCTCTCTCTCTCTTGCAAGTGTACGCGCACACACACACACACACACACACACACACACACACACACACACACACACACACTTCTGGGCCCTGCGCCTGCTCTCCACAAC
>CM059267.1:9721585-9731585 GCA_030347295.1 Setipinna tenuifilis | reverse complement strand
ACACACACACACGCACCCCCACCCCCCCCTCCGAGCATGACAGAAGGCATCGAGTTGACAGCGGGGGCCAGACACAGGGACCTGGGGAAAGGGACGGGGGCAACGATCCGCCACTGAATATTCATGCTCTCGGGTCAGGCGAAAACATGGCAAATGGATCCTGGGGGGGGGGGGCTGTGAGGGTGAGGGGGGGAGGGGGGGAGGATGCATCGTGGGGCATCGCATGGCACCGCTAGAGTCGGCGGGTGAACAGCTTTAGCCTGATGGGTCGTTAGTTTCACAGGCCCGGGGCCTAATCAAGCGTGGCACACGTGAATGAACATCTCCTTATTTACCTCCGTGGAGGCCCTGACACAAGGAGCAGTGGGACGCACATGTACGAAGACTTTTTTGGCGAGACAAACTAACCCCATCAGCATTGTGTGGGTGTGTGTGGGTGTGTGTGTGTGTGTGTGTGTGTGGGTGAGGTATGTGTGGTACAAATGTAAGTGTACAAATTTACAGTATGTATGTGCTTGTAGTGCTCATATGAAATGAATTATATATTCATCATATACATGCAAATTATGCCTGTATTATGACAGTACCTATGGATTCCCAACTGTGGAAATCAGAGAGTGGATGGATCATTAAGCCCACGGGTTCAGGTGTGAGAGGACAGACAGACCAGACCAGACTGCAGGGGACCTCATATAGCACTCACTGCATACACTCACACTCACTCTAATTATGCCCTCAGATGTATCCCATACCATACAGAGATTTAAAAATAAACCTTAGTAATCCACTGAGATACTTTCAGCAGTTAGATGTTTACCACGTCTTCCAAGAAAACTATTTGAATTATTACAGCATTAGTTCTTCTGGATAAGGAAAAGGTTACGCCTGTTAAAAGCTCTCTTTCTTTCTCTCTCTCTCTCTCTCTCTCTCTCTCTCTCTCTCTCTCTCTCTCTCTCTCTCTCTCTGTCTTTTCACACACATTTAGACTCACACACAGATGTACGATGTACATTTTTTGACCAATTCACATGCGCAACATGGAAAATGCTCACACAGCCTCCTTTCCTGACAGATATCAGTGTAAGTGAAAAAGGAGCGTAAACATCAGGTCGTTGGCAGCTAATGGGAGTGGTTGCTTAACGGAGGAGTGGACATACCCCCTCAGCTCTGGAGTCTGGAAGTGTTTCATTAGCGGCGTCATCGCCTGGATGGAGTGCTGTGTGGTTCACTGCATGCCTGACCCGTCAAGCTCCAGTGGTTTGGTCCGTGCCACCATCCCTAATGCAACTCCATTTCATTTCAAGCTGCCGTCAAATTACCCCTCTGATGCATTTTCAGCTCAACCCCACTGAACTACAGACACACGGAACGAAAACATGGGAGAAATCCAATTCCCCCAGACCACCAAGGGTAGGAAAAGATCATTTAAAGCTCAAGGGGATGGTCCTAAAAACATATCAGAGTGGTACATCTGGGTAATGATTTGCAAAAAAAAAAAGCATGGCTAGACATTGAAGTGCAGTGGATTTTTCTTAAAAATAAAACACCCTATCAAACTGAACAGAGTGAAAAGCAGCTGAAATGAAGTGCTTGAAAGTGACTCTTTGCTGATGCACTTGGAAATTTCCAAGTGTGTATTTATTTTGCATTGAACCACTCCACTACAGGCGGTGCTGATCAGTTTAGATGCAGACCTCATAGCCTTCACCCATTAATATTCACCATGAGACCAAACAGCAGCGCAGCAGCGATATTAAGTCACTTGCCCACACATCACCTCAGGCCCCAAAGATTTATTATATCTATGAGTTAACTAAATTACACATTCTTCCCGTTAAGGAAATGCATTAAGAACAACAATAATATCAAATTTACACCATGGCTTGGAAGGAAAATCGTTTTCTATCTCCCAGCACCCCAGCAGTTGCGGTGATGGGGAATCAATAAAACGTTTGCATCATTTTGCATGCTGCTTCGACTGATTATTGTTGTGGGTGGGTGCCATTTCAAGGGAACCTTTCGGGATGATCTCAGCTCCACTCCAGAAGAGAGGAGCTGTGTGTGTGTGTGTGTGTGTGGGTCTGCGTGCGGAGGGGTAATTCCTCACCACACATAAACAGAAAGACGGATTAGCTGCGCACTGCTCAGAAGTCGAGGCGGGGGTAACGGCAGCAGAAAACGGTGGCAATTATGTGCTCATTAAGCAAGAAATTGGCTGTTAAAGAGAAATGGCAGACACAAGGTGGAGGGATGCAGGTGATGCTGTTTTTTTTTTTTTTTAAGGAAATAAGGCGGCAAACTCTTGCCGTCCCGGAATGCCGACAGCAATGCGACCCTCAAGGCTGCACACACAAATTGCTTGTCGACTGAGCCATCATTAGCCCAAATCCCAGAGAACGCCCACCGCCTTAGTTCCCGTCTGCTTGTGCCCAAACACCCGTTCAGTGATGTTGCCAGCAATAAAGACTAATGAATTGGTCTGTTTTGATACTCAGCTCAGGGTCTACATCTTTACTGACTATCCAATAACACTGGAAAATAAAGTGAGAGGCAGAGTTTGCCTCAGAATAGCAGCAAAACTCAACTGTGCCCGTATGAGAAAGGTCAATAAAAACATATATCATTCTAATCATGCAAAACACCTGCAAGATGGATCTGTTAGAGGGAGCTTGTACATACATCTCATACTAAAATGGCATTTCACCCTTCACCATGCAAGGATATGTCGAATAACACATTTTTTTTCCTGTGTTGCTGTATATGAACTCATAAATATGTATGAGTCGTACACTATATGAAAAATGAACGTATATGAATTTTACAGACTTTTCCCATATGGACTGCTGTGCAGAGAGCGAGGAAAGGCCACACTAATGTTCTCAGTAACAGTTGAACCGGAGAGAGAGAGAGACACATGTTTCATGACACCACTTCTTCCTCCTCCTTTTGGCATCTGGGGTTCTCCACTGCTCTCTCCTCTCACACAGACAAGCCACATGGAGAAGAACATCACTCTGAACTACCACAACAATCTCTGAGGAGACAAAGCACATCAGAGTGAGCGACTTACGGCTACAGGCAAACATCAAGAAGCAGCATCTTGCTCTCCCTACACTAAATAATTTACCGTTCTAAATCTTTGATTAGACATTGTCGTACTTTGAAAGGCAATGTTAATATTGGTTATTTGGATGCAGACGCGCCGCACAATGGCACAATGGCACGATGGCGCGATGCTCATGTGTGACACATCTGTTTGGAAAATGTCGATTAATGATTTATAGGTCCCTTTATCTACTGTACATGAGATAATGTAAACATTTCCCCTGGATGCTCATGTTTATGCACGTACCATCTGTGCACTACAGAGGAGGAATGACTGCTGAAACTGTAGGAAGCACTAAAGTATTAATGGTTAAAATGTAAAAAAAGAAAGTCTTGAAGTTCCGCACACTGCAATGATCTAGTTTAATCATGTATCTAATTATTCTCAGACTGGTGCCTTCCTGATGAGAAAGACTACTCTAGTCGCTAGCAGACTCCCAAAAAAAAGCACTTGAAAGCACTCCAGTTTTGTTCCCCTATCATACAGTAGTATCTTTTTCCCCTTAAAAAAAAAGAGAAAAACATTCACGAACGAACAACGACCTCGTGATGATCTCACGGCGCAGCACGGCTCCGGGGGTGCGTGGGGGGCTTAATCATGTGGGTCCTGATGCGAGCGGTGAGGGGTCGCAGTGCAGCGCGGGGCGGGGGGGCCGTGAGGGCAGGTGTGTGCAGCTGCTGCTGCATGGGGGGGGGGGAGCGGGGGGCTGCTTGCACGCCCACTTCCAGGGGAGGCTGCAGGGGTGATGAGTGATTGGAGGAGGCTTTATGGCTATGCTGCTCCTGATGATGATGATGGGTGCTCCTGTTGCTGCTGGTGATGATGATGGGTGCTGCTGCTGCTATAGGATGCTGCTGCTACTACTGCTGGTGGGGGTGGTGATGATGCTATCTGTCATACATTTGCTGGGGCTTGGCTGGAAACTATGAGGCAGTTTCTTCACATCGTATTGCAGGCTGGGGAGATGGGGCCAAGAGGTGTGTTATGTGTGTGTGCGTGCCTGTGTGTGTGCGTGCCTGTGTGTGTGTGTGTGTGTGTGTGTGTGTGTGTGTGTGTGTGTGTGTGTGTGTGTGCATGTGTGTGTGTTTTGGGGATTAGACTGCTGGGTGAGATGATAACAGATTTGTGTGTTTGTGTGTAACTGTGTGCATGTGTGTATGCCTGTGTGAGAGAGTGGGTACGCGACTCACATACTATGCGACCATGCATATGCATATGCACAAGTATGGGAAGGTGTTCACCTATGGGATGGTGTGTGCTTGCATGTGTGTGTGTGTGCGTGAGTAAATGTGTGTGTGTGTGTGTATGTGTGTGTGCGTGTGTGCGTGTGTGTGCATGTGTCTAAATGTGTGTGTGTGTGTGTGTGTGCACTCACACCCTTGTGTGCATATTAGCGTGCCACCAGGGATTTTTTTTCTGTCTTTGTCACGAAACCAAAGGCGCACAAATGCAGCTCCAAATGGAACCTGATGCCTTATCCTCTTGACATTCCTCATTCAGCGGCGGAGAGACGAAGACCAAAGACCTACCCTCTCCTACCCTCTCCTGCTCTATATTATTCCCCCACCCTTTTTATTTCCACTCATCCATGCGTGAAACAGATGGATGAATATTAAACTAAATGGGTTATACTTTTACGGCACGACACCGAACGGAACGTCTCTCCCCTCTCGTCCCCCCTCGTCCCCCCTCGTCCCCCCGTCTCCCACGTCTCGTTCCCGAGGCCTCCCAGACTCCAATGGCCCATTGAAATGCCGGGAGTCGAGAGCCACCCTCGTAAAAGAGACACTCGCGATGCCACACATTTGTTCAGCGAGGCGCTCCATAACACCCCCTCTCCGACCCCCCCCCACCCCCAAGGCATGTGCGCCGGTGGGTCGGTGTGTCTTCAGAATTAGCAACCTTGACAGGCTCGCCAGGCACCTTTATGGCGTTACGCGGCAATTTATGGGCGGAGGAGAGGATGCGATGGGCCCTTTCGGGGGCCTCCACCGCCACCACCTCCACCGCCGGTGCCGCTGCCGTCGTGGTGGCTTTATGCCCCCGGCTCCACGGGGGTGGGGAGTTGCCCCTCCTGAATCCGAAAGGAGAAGCCTCGGCAGAACCATCTGCTGTAATGGATAGGAGAGAAGGGAGAATTGTGTTGTGCAATTTAAAACCCACATCACATGAAGATGGCCATTATTATCGTATTTCTTTCTCTCTCTCTCTTTCTCTCTCTCTCTCACACACACAAACACACACACACACACACACACACACACACACTACACACACCACACACACACACTCTCCCTTATTTCTCTCTCTCTTTTTACATCTCTTTCTCTCTATCTCTCTGCATCATCCACTAACGTGTAGTGCATTTATGGCAGATGGGGGAAAAGGCAGGTCAACATGGGATAGCAGGAGGGGTCATATAAT
The DNA here is from genome assembly GCA_030347295.1 of Setipinna tenuifilis. Classification (NCBI taxonomy): domain Eukaryota; kingdom Metazoa; phylum Chordata; class Actinopteri; order Clupeiformes; family Engraulidae; genus Setipinna; species Setipinna tenuifilis. The sequence goes on along the minus strand of CM059267.1, from coordinate 9,726,055 downwards.
AAAGGAGAGGCTCTATCATATGAATTGCAGGTAGAGAGCGCAATAATGGCAATAAATCCCTCAATGGCTGCAGCAATGACCACGCTCTGCATGCAAGGCATAGCAGGCCCATGGGCGTCCGTACGGAGACTGCCCGACCTATCCCACAATGCAATTAGGGTCTTGTAAGGGCCTGCTTACAGCATTATGGGACTGGCTGTCATGTGGCTTCAATGGGGAAAAAAACAGATGGCTGTGGACATACATCATGGTTTTCATTTACTCTTAATCTTCCATTTGCTCCTGTCCACGTATCGTCATAGTCGGAGGACAAGAGAGGGCGACACACTGACTGCTCATATTTACTAACAGTGTCATCCTCAGTAAAAATGAAAGCTGGCGTTGGAGCTTTGACTGATTAGAGCCATAAATACATTCGTTGTCACAGGTGAAGGGGTTGTTCATTTATCTAAGAGCTTTAAGGACAGTAGAACAAGAGGAGACTACAGTACGAGACAGAGAGAGAGAGAGACAGAGAGAGAGAGAGAGAGAGAGAGAGAGCTAGAGAGAGAGAGAGAGAGAAAGAGAGACAGATAGAGAGAGAGGAGCTCTGAGGCCCCACTTTGGGTTGACATTCAGAGGGCATGACGTCTTATTTGCGACCTAATTAATCACTCGATAAGTGTCTAATGTGACAAGCTTGTTTAATTTGACTGCTTGTTCAATAAAATCAGTGTCAAGCCGAGCAGGATACCTGATGGTTCACGTTGTCCTCTGAATTTTATGATGAACGGCTCTTGCATTAAAAAAAGAGGTGGTGGTGAGAGGAAGAGGGACAGAGAGATAGAGAGATCAAGAGACACACAGTAAGAGAGAGAGAGCAGGAAGAAGGGAGGGAGGGAGGGGTGCGGGGATGGAGAGGAAAAAAAGAGAAAAGGAGAGAAGGAGACAGAGAGAAGGAAAAAGAGAGAGGAGAAAGACAGCCCAAAGACATGACACCAACCAACAGGAGATTTATCCCTGCTCAAAGCGAAATACAGACACAGGAGGACGATTCACACAAACATCATTAATCAAAACGCCGTTCTCATGCTGATGTGGGGAATGGATGGTGATTACCGGGCTTCTTCTGCGGCCCTCACAGGCCTCTCTCTCAGTCTCTCTCTCTCCACAACCACCCTGGGGCTACAGGAGGAGTGGGCAAGGGAGAGACAGTGCGGCACGAGTGTCAAGGTCCACTCCGCCAACACAAACGCCCCCTGAGCACCTGCACTGAAGCTTAATACCAACACGCCCTTCACACTAATCACCTTAATCCATGCAGCCATAACAAAAGCCCACTGAGGTGCTTCCATCATGGACATTAAACATTACAGTCCAGTATGTAGTGGATGTTCAAAAGTAAGCAGTCATATGAGTTTTTACAAGTGTAGTCGATGTTCAAAGTAAGCAGTCATTTGAGTTTTTACAAGTGTAGTGGATGTTCAAAAGTAAACAGACAACAGACCTTACAGGTACACCGAAAATATGTTTGGGAGAAACAACTTGTGTACACTGTCCGTGATTACATCCCACCCAAAAATAGCACTGCTTTCTAGTCCACTGTGCAGGGTCCACATTTTAGATTCTGCACGTTAGAAATGTGTTTTTAGCCGAGTAGCCACAATTAGCATTCCCTCAGCAGCCCACTAACGGAGCTAGCGCTCTCTGCGCCACTGCCACAACCATTCATAATTTGTGGAGGCACATTAACAGTAATGACACCTGTGTAAAGAATTTATCAAGGCCTGTGCATGATGCTGAGGTCTTCACTACTCATTACAAGGCGTTCCATGTCTGATGAGACTGTGGAGACTTGTTAACACATTTCATTAAGGCTTTCGCAACACACCAGTTACCCCTCATCCATCTGGAGAAGGTTGCGTGCACACAGGTATGCTTTATTTAGTTGGGTTTCATACACGGCAACTCATTCCAGCGTGATTTCCATATAAGGCAATTAAATGAAGGCTTGTGTGTCAAGAGTTCCTCTGGCTTTAGCAGTGACATGTGGAAACACTGCCAGCCACGTGTGTGTGTTGTGACATTTTAACAAAAACATTTAGGTGGATTAATGCTCCCAAGCTGAGAATCCTTATCCGTGTGTGGCTTCTGACTCATTAGGGGTCTAGACACATCTAGATGAAACCTCTCTTAGTGGCTGTGTGCAGTGCTGTCATGTTAGGCAGTTCAGTCATCCATCATTTTTATGATTGCTTTGGGTCTGTATAATTAATGTCTGTCAGATGAGAATGTAAATGGCCACAGACAATGCAGGAGAGGTGAATGCATCCATATTAAAATTGTCACTCCGAACAATGAGGGGAGGGGGGGGGAGAAATACAGGTGGGGAGGGGGCACAGTGCAAGTTAGCAAGTGCACACATCTAATGAAATGTCTTTGTTTGAGGTCTGTCCATAAATTACAGTGTACGTTATGTGTTTTAACAAAGGCATATTATGTATGGAAATAATTATATGATTACTGTGCATTAAAATAATTACATGCATGAGACTAATTAGTGGAGTGTGAAAGAGCTAGGTAGTGCTGGCTGACACACTGCCGCTTACAAGTGCCTCAGCAGAACAGAACTGTAACAGAAACAATTGTGAGCTAAAAATACAAGTTTGCCTATTTATACTGTACTCGCTCTTGTTCCATAGTAGGTTAGGATGTTCTTTTCCAGAATCCTTTTACGTCAAAAAAGAAAGTCCTGCCAAACGTTGTACCTTTCCAAGCTATCTTTAGCAAAAAACAAAACAAAACTGTGCTACTCTGCTATACGCAACATGTTCAAATCTGGCCCAGTGAGTCATGCAAAGTTTTTGAGTACAATGTAGGCAGGCTTAAGTGAGATGACTGTATATACGCTGTGAGAAATATGACCTTTCTTCCCAGGCAGAGGGGGATCAGAGGCCCACATAATCACATTGGGCTCAGCCCAGGAAACACACCACTGGATGATTAGTTAACGCTGTCACTCTTCTTTATCACTGTTTGTTTCAGAACCTGATGATAGAGGCACAAAGTCACACCCCCGCCACACACCCCCCCCCCCCCCCAAAAAACACATACACCATCACCCCCCACTACCCCATCCCCAACAACCAAACACACACACACAGACACAGACACACACACACACGCACACACACACAGATGCATGCACCTGCTTGCTTGCCAGGGAGTCAGAGCCATCACTTCCATTTAGTCTTGCCTTCTTTATCCTCCTCTCACACACACAAACAAACCTGCACCTCTTCTCTCCTCTCTTTTTTATTCCACAAACAAAGACCATGTACTTCAGTCTGCATTCCCCCCCACATACACTTTTTGTTTGGGATCTTGCGTGCGGTATCTTGGCACCCTCCACAGCACTGTGTCTGACCTTTCGCACAAGCGTCTAAATAATGCCCCCAGCATTAATAAACTCCAGCAAATTGCCATTAGCCAGCCCAATTAAAAGCTTTTTAATCTTCCCAAGAAGAACAAAAAGCCGCACTATCCACTCGGTAAAAAGTGTCTGTAGGACGTCGGGCGAAATGCTCCGAAAGGTTAATGGCGTCTCTCGAGGGGTGAATGCATGAGGGATCTTGTTACCCTTCCCTGACTGCCTGCTCTGACAAAGCTCTGCCTCTAAAGAGGCTGGCTGCCTCATTATGCCGGCAGCCCCTTGCCTGCTAACATCCGCTCTCAGCTGCTCTTTAATGCTCTCACACCTCCTCACACTTTCTCAGACTCATTTTTTTTCTTCTTCTTTCCCCTGTGGTGAATGAAGATTATATTATATTCTGTTTTTGTTTTTGTTTTTCTGTGTATCTCTGTCAAGGGGTGCCTTTTGTTTATCCGTGTGAAAGGTTACCTTAAATATTTCCTGTGTTTTTAAGGAAAACATTGATATGGGACCTCATGCACCACAGTGGCCTTGTGAAACTAAAACCATATCAGTCTTAAAAAGCTCGAGTGTAAGACAGTCTTATTAGGCTTTGGGCTGCACTTTTCCCGAGTGGCAGCAATGAATACAAAGTTAACCATGCCAGTACAATAAACAAATGAGTGAAAAAGCAAGTGCTTTCCCCTCCTTCACCATGAAGTCTTTCAACCTTTAAGGGTAATACCATCGCACCATGGTGTTTGGGAGGGTGAAAGTTGTAAAGAATGGTGGACTCCATAGAATAAAATGTGCAATTTTAAAATCTTACATTGTTGTAGAATGCATTCTTTTAAGTGCATTAAAACATGTTCAATAACTCATAGCTTTAAAGACACAAGAGCACTTAAGAGAGCTGACCTGAGGTCAGGTCAAGAGAACATATGAACAATTACATCCATCACCACGCAGTCAGAGTTCAATGCACCATGAGCATTATGAAAGCCATTTCAAAGATTTAAAATCCTTTTCCATTAACACGCTATGCCCTCTCCCCACTGCATACAGTCCTACACAGTACC
>CM059267.1:9626585-9716585 GCA_030347295.1 Setipinna tenuifilis | reverse complement strand
AGAAATAATAGAATAAATAATAGAAATTATTTAAAATATACCCTAGTCTGACTGTAAGTGCGTAACTTTGGTGTTATTTTGTGTTCAGGTTCTGTAAATGTTGTTTATATATTATATATAATAATAATAATAAATAATTGTATTTACTGAAATGGGCTATGTTTGAACAATGTAGCCTAAAAGTGTTTTATTTTATATTGCAAATATCTTAAAATATTTTCTATTAACAGAGCATACCATAATTAAAACAAAATCTGCCAAGCTAAATTATTTTTTTTTGTTTCTTTCATGATGTAACCACTGCACTGGGTTTGTGTAGTATCATGAAAGATAGAAGGGTGCCCATACCGCCTAAAGGTCCTCCGGTCAGGCGTCTCCAACCCAGTGACCAGCATGGAACATCACGCTTTCCTCTAATTAGGCAGGGTTTAAGTCAGACACAGCTGACCAATGCACCATCAGGTGCACCTCCTAACTTCACAAGAAGACCATGGTACACTGCAGCACCGGTAAACCGTATTCCCGCAGGTAACTTTGCAGACCAGAGGCCACCCAGGCTAGAGGCTATTCCACCCAGACCTCGACCTCCTCCTGCAGCCCCAAGGCCCCAGGGGGTGTGTGGATTGCAGGGTACCCTGGGAAGGGCCGTCAGGGGAAAGGGGCCATCCAGGACCGTCCAACTGGTGCCGATTCCACGGAGAAGGGCAGTGCCATGTGGAGCCACCCAGAGTTTTAGCCACGTCTACGCTAACACCAGCGAGCGTGTCTGCTTCTCTGATGACACCCAGAGTAGCCTTAGTGCTATCAACCAGGCTCGGCCAAAGCGGCCACAGGGACCTCGAGCAGTGCAGGCCCCATCAGGCTACCAACCCTACCTCGAGCAGTACAGGCCCCGAGCCTACCAGGTCCACCACAACAGCCCCAGGCTCCTGCCCAAAAGGGAGCAAATGGAGAATCCACGCCGCCTCAGGGTTGACCCACCTAAGAAGGCCAGCGCATTCCCTGGACTGTGCCAGGACGCCCCTCTGGTCTGCGGCATTGGGGATCTCATGCAGCTCAGACGACAGCGGCACATGGAGCAGGCAGCCCAGGTAGCCAAGGCAGCCCAGGCAAAGGATGACGATGACTGGGACAGCGACCTGCCTCGTGCCATCCTGGCTGTCCTCAGGGAGCCACAGCACGGAGGAGAGTCCACCACCAGCAGCCACTACGACGTGGGTGACATCATCTATGAGGACCCCATCTCTCCGGAGACCCTGAGAAAGAATGCCGCCAGCAAAGGCAGCCGGCGGAGCAGGAACGGCCGAAGCAGACGCAGGAGACGACGACGCATCACCCTCGCCCTGCACTCACCACAGGCCTTCAGCCCCCGCCCCCGCAGCCCCCTCAGCGGTCACAGGGTCCTCCTGTGAGCGCTGCCACACCATACTTTTAGTGGGGACTTGAACTTAGACAGGTGAGACAGTTCAACAGCCCAAACAATTCCTTTGAATGCTGTCATAACATGCTTTTAATGGGGATTTGGACTTAGACAGGTGAAAGAGTTTAACAGCCTAACAATCCCTTTGTATTAGGGACTTAGTTAGTTAATACAAGGATACACGGATGGTTTATGGTCACATGCATCGACATACTGGGTAGAGTAGGACATGCAGTGAAATTGGTGATTGTTAGTATAAAACTGTACATGTGGAGGGGGGAGTAAAGTGCGTAGAATGCAGTTGGGGGATGGCTACCTGATAAAGTTAGTTTATTGTACCTGTAGGAAATTTCGTCTTTACAGTATGTTGCATGCATGTAAACATACATATAATCTGATCAGTGTACTTACGGTAGGTACTAAATAACCACAAAAAAGGACAGTCTTAAAAGCATACTTATAACTTTGTGCCATTATTTGTTTTCGGACAGACCAGTGTCCATCTGTCTAGTTCCTGTCCCCATCGACTCAACATTCATTGGACACACGGGATCACTTCATTTCATGTACCAACATCAACCCAGAAGTGAGAAGAATCCCAGTATACCAGAAGACCCATCATGGCAGTACCAGAGGTCAAGAACTTCATTAGGGCTGCTAGCTCATCACTGCTAATACAAGTGCAGTGATATAAATAATTCAGCACAACAGGCACTTTTTCACTACGTCATCAACCACACTGACTATAACACTATCTACACCACATAAATCATAACATAAATCATGAACAGCATACCAGGAGTCCTATCATGGCAGGATCAGAGGTGAAGAACTTCATGAAGGCTACAAACCCATCACTGCTAGGATATGTGCAGTGATATAAAGGACTCAACAACACAACCAAAAAAGAGGTGGCACTTCTCTGCTACTTCTTCAACAGCATAAATCATAACATTATCAACACTACCAAGCATAAATCTCAGTACACTGACAGCACACTAGGCCTCGAGGTAGGCCTCAAGGCTAGAGGATGACTGCAATGGAGCTACGGATTTGGACCTTAGGTAGGTAAAATATACTAAACAAGTACCTATTCAATTACATACAAACATACTAAGAGCCAGAAACACTGTGTAATGCTTTGTGTTCTGTCTATCTGTTTTTCAGTGAAGTTCAAACGAAGCTCCAATTATCTAATTCCTATCCCCATTTACTTAAAATAAGTTGGGTACACAGGCAAAACTTGTGACTACCCCAAAAAAAATGCAGTCATGTAAGGGATCAGCACAGCACAGAGTGTAGGGTAAGTAATACTTTTGGGCCTTTTTATTTACATTTAAACCTGTAATAATGTTGATACTATCTGCCATAAATCTCTGTACACTAAGATCACATGACCTCCCCCAGGTTGTGTCAGAGGACGACTGCAACGGAACTCTGTGTCAGAGGGGATTTGGATATAGACAGGTGAGTTACTAAGCAAAAGACAATTTTCTGTTTCACGTGTAACAGACAATAAAGTTTTATCTTATCTTATCTTATCTTATCTTAAAGCTCCATTTAACCTGTTGAGAAGTGCATTATTTTCCCCCAGACCCTATAGAATTCTACGTGAACATTCTATACATCCCTCAGTGGAATTGCTGCATCATAGTGGAACCTTGACTTTTGTGAATGTTCTAATCATGTGATTAAAACATTCCTTCCTGTCCCCCAGCCATCACCCATCACTATTGTGATGATACTCAGGTTAATTACGTAAACTCACACCCAGAAAGACAGGATAACGCTTTGTGTTCTGTGCTTCTCTTTTACAGTCAAACGAAGCTCCAATTATCTAATTCCTATCCCCATTTACTTAAAATAAGTTGGGTACACAGGCAAAACTTGTGACTACCCCAAAAAAATGCAGTCATGTGAGGGATCAGTACAGCACAGAGTGTAGGGTAAGTAATATTTTTGGGCCTTTTTATTTACATTTAAACCTGTAATAATGTTGATACTATCTGCCATAAATCTCTGTACACTAAGATCACATGATCTCCCCCAGGTTGCGTCAGAGGACGACTGCAACGGAACTCTGTGTCAGAGGGGATTTGGATTTAGACAGGTGAGTTACTAAGCAAAGCTCCATTTAACCTGTTGAGAAGTGCATTATTTTCCCCCAGACCCTATAGAATTCTACGTGAACATTCTATACATCCCTCAGTAGAATTGCTGCATCATAGTGGAACCTTGACTTTTGTGAATGTTCTAATCATGTGATTAACACATTCCTTCCTGTCCCCAGCCATCACCCATCACTATTGTGATGATACTCAGGTTAATTACGTAAACTCACACCCAGAAAGACAGGATAACGCTTTGTGTTCTGTGCTTCTCTCTTACAGTCAAACGAAGCAATTTGTTTATTTCCGGTCCCCATCTACTGATCAGCATCAGCTCAACACACAGACAAACTCGTCATTACCAGTACCAGTTACATGAGAGGCCAGCACAACAGTATGTGAGGTGGTACTTTTAGGCTATTTCATCCACACAGGAAGCCATACCATCAATCTACATTACCCAACATGAATCACACTAAGAGCACACTAGCTCTCTAGGATAACAAGGACACGGGGCCCTAATTTTAAAGCACCAAGAATAGACTGTGTGCATCATCAGCTGCACAATGACAATAGAAAGAGATACCTATATTTGATCAGTCCACTGTCACGGAGCAGGAAGCAATCGAGTATAAATGGGATGTGGCACTGAAGTCATTCTCTATCAATCAATCACTATGATTCACCCACAGACAAAGAGCCCAGTAATTGTTTTACAACAGAACCAAATAACACATTTCCACCAACAAATGAGCAGGTGTTCATTAAAGGAGTCACAGTTTTCTTCCTTTTATTTCTTTTTTTTTAAGCAGCAGTGCTGTCTGTTTTGTATTCACTTAGATGTTTAACAAAAAAAGGTACTGCTCTTAATCGAGTTATATATGCAGGCAAATCTCACATTATCGCACAGGTACACCCAGCACTGCACTGACATACCCATATTTGTGATTAGAGTATTGGACATGGCATGAAATTAATTAAAGGGCTTCACAAAGATTTTTAATTAGCTCCAGGTCCAGTTCTGCAGACTTTGAATGTTGTCCATCAGAACTAACAGTGTGTGACTGTGTGTGTGTCAGTGGGGGTAGGTAGGTATTGCTGGGTAAGTGCCCATTTAACATATTACCTCATTGCTACAAACATAAAGTAAAAGTGTAATGTTGATATCCTCTTCTTCTCTTTTACAACCAGAGCATCCCTCCTGTCTAGCTCCTATAACCTTGTTTGTGTTTATCATCAAATGAACACACAGACACAGGCAAGTGATGCTACAGATATCAAAGCAAGAAAACATCAGAAGCATGTCATCAGAGGGGATAAAATTTACTTGCCTGTTGCATCCACATGAAAAGATCAATGATACCAGCTGGGCAGGACAGCTAGCCGAGAACAGACCGTTGGCACCTGGCCCAGCAGGTGAAAGACGTGGGAGCTGGGTGTCGGTGGGGAGTTGGGTGCAGACAGGTAAGATTTACTAAATAGGTATCCACTACTACACCACTTACAAACAACATGTTGTAGTAGCACTGTAATGGCACAGGCAAAAGCGCCCAGGAACTGTTCTACAACAGGTTACATTTAGTTAAGTAATTGTTCTGCAGACAGGTAGGATTTACTAAATACAGGTGTCCACTACTACACTACAAACAACATGTAGTAGTAGCACTGTATAATGCTTTTGTCCTGTGCTCGTCTTTCACAGCCTCGAGTCCGTGTCACTGCATCCACTCCCCCATTCACTGACCATCAACTGGACACACAGAAGGGCAACTGCTTCTGTTCAGAAATAAGGATCCAAAGGACAGAAGTGGAAAACCCTCAACCAGAAGATACATAAAGTTGCTGCTTGTATTTTCCACAGAAACTTGACAATATTTTTTTTCCTTGAGGCCAAATGAAAAGAGTTTAATTTCACATAGAACTATAAACAGTCACCCATCGTGACATTTTTCACTGGCCCTCTCCACCTTTCCTCTACCTTTATTGATCCACCATCCTCTACCTCAAATAAAATGTGAAATAACTGTCTTTTGAGAGGGTCTTACTTTTGAGTATGTCTGGTCATAGAGCTGTGCACACCCCCAAGGTTAAAATGGATGACAGTGGATGGTTTGCCATAATTCTAGTATAAAACTAAAATACACAAAATACTTTCCACATTAAAGTCATTGTATATTGCCTTACAACTCAGTGCCTTTGAAGCTTGAAAACACTGAGTACAACCTCATTGCACCTTCTGCATTATGTCACACTACCTCACAAGCTGGTAAATAAATCTGCTTCCTGTTATTCTAACTTACTATCAATGTTGGGTCTGGACATGTCTTTCTTCTGCAAAAAGAAAAAAAGAAAAACAAAACAAAACAAAAAAACATGTTTTCTCTTACCCAGCTAATAGCTCACAGCTAATAACTAATACATTAGGGTATAGTCAGCCATAGCACCATTTTAGTGAAGACATTTTGATGGCTGAGACAGCCCCCAACCAAATTTCCAGCCATATTGAAATATCAGAGCCAACTAACAATGACGTCATATACACTGTCTCCAAAGCGCTGGAAACAAAACAAGTCCATCTTTCAGCATACCACTGAGTGCCAGCACTGTACACACACACCACATACCCCCACCCCCATATTTCTATCCCAAGCGCAGGCAGGCCTGTAGATTGACACAGCAACAGTGTGGGATTAGTGGCCAGCCTTGGAGAGGGAGATTATCCATTGGAGTGGTTGTCTAAAGTTGATGTGATCAGGGCTGGTCCTATTCTCCAGAAGAATGGAGAGGCTTATGAAGAGACAGTTTGATGTTTGACTGATGAATGGGTGACCTGTTAATATTTAGGACAGGTGCTGCTTTTCATGAGATCCATATTTACTGCCATTGTTTTAACCAAGGTCACCAGACCTAGACTGCAGTTCCTTCAGAAGGATTGTGTTTTCACTGACTAAAACACTTTAATGAGCTGCTGTCAAACAAAAGCAAATGATAATGACACCCCTTGAAATGAGTTTTTATTCTACCAGGGCGGAATAATAGAACAATCCCTAAATCCATTGGCCCTCTCCATGCTGTCACCACTGCGATATGAGGACTATCCCCCTGAATACAAAACCGAGAGCCTCCAAAGAGCGCTTTAGAATCCAAAGTGACAAGTGTCACAGTTGAACAAAGAACAAAGAGAGCTGAGAGAAACGGTGGCGTGCCTTCTTGCCTCCAATGGGAATCTAATTAACTGCACTCAGCCTGTAACGTGCGGCCCATTCACATCCATATACCATCGCTAGATTTGCCCCAAGACCTGCCATGTCTACATCCCTTACTCCAGGTTGCTATGATTGACAGCTGAAGTAAGTTTATAGTTAACAGCAAAATCTGCTGTCTGATATTATGTTGTGCCAATAGAACACATTAATGAGAAATGCAAAATAATAATAAAAAATCATTATATTTTCATTGAATGCATGAATGCATGAAATCATTATCAGCTAGATGCAGTTACTAAAACATAAAACCTGGGCAACACAGTCAAAGGCTTGCTTCTGAAGTCAAGTCATGCATGGGGTATACTAAGTCCTTTGGTCTTGCTTGGCAACTGTTTTTGGTTATAAAACAAGGACACTTGTCATGCTGTTCATTTAAATACAAGGAAGAGTACTGTTTGCTTGCCAGCACTTCAAAAGTATTGCTCAATAAAAAGAAATCTGCTCACCGTGAATTTACAATTTATTTGTAATACCACACAGCAATTGTGGTGATGTTTTTTAAACAACAGTGATGACTTTTTCTGTTTAAACCCTTTTTCACCCACGCTGGCAATGGTAATGTTAAATGTTTAGATGAAAAAAAAAACGTTAGCCAATGTATTTTATTATTTATCATGTAATATTAATGCATGCTTAACTAAAATTAGTCACCACTTAAAAATAATAAGAAGCGACGCACGTCGCAATTTTTCAATTATATTTATAGACATTGAATAGTTGGGAAAATTCCCAACTCTCTGAAAATCACATTAGGCCTATGAAAAACTATTTTGTCAGATGTAGGCCTATTATATAGTGCAAGTAAAGTGATTGAGTAAACGTGTATACATTTATTCAAATGTGTGTTATTATGGTTGTGAAATGACGTTTAAAAAAGTAGCAGGTGTTTTTTTTTAAGATGTTATCTAAGTTGTCATTATAGAACCTTTAAGATAATAAGCGCAGTTTCCCTGTTTTTCGCTAAATAGTCAATGATCGACTGCCATAATAAAGACTGAATTTGTTGCAAAACAAAAGGTCCAAACTTAGAAGACACCAATAAATATAACTGGCAATAGCCCTGTCCGTTGAAAGAACTCAACGCATTCCGAGGCGAGTTGAGCATTTTGGTGTAGCCAGTGCACCACCTAACGGCCATCTTGTCTGAGGCGCGCAAGCAGCCTTCGAGCGGACTTCTCACCAACACAAGGCACTGCACGTAGTTGTTTTATTGCGGCCAAAAGTCGTGATTAAAATAAAATTGGTTTGTAACCCAAGTGTATCAGTCAACGTAGCCTGGCCTACTTCGCAAGGACTTACTGGTCTCCACTAAGGTGCCTTTGTCTGCAACATGCCTGAGGTGTGATGCTTTTATTTGGTTTGTGAAACCGAAACCGCACTCATTCACAAAACCTAATTTGGATTCCTTACTCTGAAGGTACACGACCAAACAGTTGATGGCCCGACACAGGTCAAAGATTAATTTAGCTTGCAGATATGGCCGACATAATCCATGCAGAAGTTTTCTGATAGTTCTCAAGTGTTAAAATGTTAAACACTTATCGGGCCGTTAAGTTCAGTTATACAAGACAAGCTTATTTCTCAGTAAGCAGTTCTCTATATGTGACTGACTGGGCGACGGAAGGAGCCAATAAAAGGTTTGATGACAAAGATGCGTTAATAGAATCATTTAAAATAAGTTCCGGCTAGATAATAACAGAGCTGTGTCATTTGCAAACTGCAATCTATCCATTGAAAAAACGAATGCACTAAAACGCAACCTGTTTTGGAACTCATTTGAATCTTTGGTAACCTTTCCGCAAATCCCTGGCAGTGGGGTACATTTATTACTTTGCATAGTAAAGACAATTGAAGTTTCAGTGTCTAACTCCCCTGACAATCGCGCCAAGGGCTGTCTTTCCATTGTGCGTCTCTGATTACACAGATGACTTGGGAGGCTAAAAAAGTGCAAGGAGTGGAAGGAAAGGAGCATTTCTGTTGACTTACCTGGGAAGAACTGCCCGCATGTTAATTCCAGTACTTGCAAAAGCAGAACGAAGATGTAGAAGTATTTCCCTTGGTCCATTTTTGCGGAGATTATTTTACATGCTCGCCGCCCGTCCTTGTACTCGCTGGCTGTGCAAACTGACAGTATCCGCGCATTAGTATCGTTATGGTCGTGCGGGACTTTTTAGGGACAGTTGCTCAGCTATCCTTATCTGATCTGATTGTTTGGCTTCAGTTGACAGCAGCTAACTGATAGGAGAGGAGTTTAGAAGATAGAGAACGACTGAACAAGAGACTGGAGTCCCTCGTCCCCAGGGTCCTTACACCTGTAGTTTACGCGATGTTTCAATTGCAGTCTGTGCGTCACAGCTGTCCGTGATAGTCCGTTGCAACAGGGGTAAGGTATGAGATATGTGCTCCTCCTCAGACGGAGCGTAGGCTACTGTACATTCATTGGCACGGTGGCAGCTCAGTCCACGGCGCAGCTCCGTCATGCGCGCTATTACCGCTTGCCATGAACAGCACGAGATTGCGTTACAATGAAAGCCTCGCTCATCAACTTTCTGTAAGTAGAAAACTGTAATCAGGAAATACCAATCAGTGAAAGATCTCAACCAAGTCAAATTGTCTAGGCTGTGTAGTCGATCTCCTTTAAGTTTTTTGCATTCCATTGACTCCCCATCACCAGTGCTGAATTGCGCCCGTCATGGAGCATTGGAGGTAACTAGAGGCTCCCACGGTGCCGTGATCGGATATGCACCAATGAACTGAGATGCACTTGGTGTTAAGTAGGGATGGCTCCATACTAAGATAAAAGCTCACTAAAAATCTAGCTTCCTCGCTTTGAACGAAGGGTTTATTAAGTTAATTTCACAGGTAATGGGGACCGAACGACTATCCACTTCCATAGTAAAATGTTGTTATCGTAAGTTATATGTCCACCTCCTGACGCGAAGCGTTTTCCACAGAAGCCGACACACTTGACAACGACACACTGCCGCTGTCAGATTCAAAGTCTCTAGTGTTATGTGGTTCTATGTGTTATATCTTTTGCCACCACAATTGTAGATAGCAAAGCTTTCAAAAGATTACTTTTTGAAACTGTTTTTGAAAGATTTGTTGATCAAAACAATGTGAAAGGAGGGATATGTGTGGTAAATAATCTGTCACCCACATTGTTATGGTGAGGTCTTGGGTGCTGTGAAAAATAAGAGAATGAAAGAACACAAAGCTCAATCATTCTAATGAATTTGGGATACATTCAATACAATCCACTGCAATATCAGAACTCTTACTGAGCCATAAGGCAAGTACACAACATTGAATAAAAGAAATGTTTACACTGAAAGTTTTGTCACAGATAAAATAAGTAACAACAGCTTGGGGATATATGAACAGCCTGTGAAAAAAAAAATTAAAGAAATTATATTATCACACCATTTTCTTGTAATCTGGAATTGCAGGTAACGCTCACCTCAGCATGCTTTGAAACTGCTGTAGGCACCGAAATACAGACAGGACAGGTTTTATTCCATTACTAGGTATCAGTGTGTGCCCCCTATGGATCAAATCAAGGTTTTGCAATCCCACATCCCAGCAAGGCATCATGGAACTATTTTCATACAAACGACTGCTGGTCACATCAGGAGGCAGAGCCTATTCGTCTGACCCGCGCACGTCGCCGTGTACAGACGTAGTGCTGATATAGGATTTCCTGCCTCAATTTCACCCACCTTGCCTGGGCCCCACAGCGACGCCTCACATTTAATCACATGGTCAGATTTCATAGCCTCAGTGCTGATAACAAAACAGATAAGCAAAAATGTAGTAATTCGGCTTTCCGGCTGTATGTGCATTTCAAATTTCATCCATCAGTGTGTCGTCCCTCCCCCCCCGGAAGCTGCTGGAAAAGTGTCCCCTGTGGCATAAAAATGTGTACACTGTGTGTTTATCACATCTGCATGTGCCATCTTTGCCTTCCGTACCTAATTCAACACATGGTAGATTTGTGTAGTGATGTATGTAAGCTTGACTTATATAGCGTAAACAAATCACACAGGGTAATAGGAGATGGATTAAGAATTATTAAAAATGACTATCAGTGGTTACCTATCCCTTAACGTTTAATAAACATTTTTATTCAGTTTAAAGTCGGTGTTCTTCCAAAGTGAACCAGACTATGTGGACTGTATTCATTTCACAATGGTGTAATTTACTCAGTTAATAACTTTGAAAGCTGAATGTAAGTCTGGGAACTTGAACTATAGTGCCACCACACACTCCACTCACCTAAAACTGTAACTCAATTATGATGTAACAACACACTCAATGACTAATGTCAGTATAATGTGAAGTAAATTGACCAATGAGCTGTATTTGTTTTGCCCCAGGGCTCTAACAGCATAAATTGTCACTCAGAATGAGGAAACTGTCAGGGGTAGCTGACGACACATGACGTAGTTTCTCCTGAGAAATGGATGCCAACGTGTCAAGAGATGTGAAACAGCCCAAACCGTAAACAAAATGGTTTCTTTCAGAGCACTGCGAGGGGGATTACAATGATTTAAGGCTACATTACCACTCAGCGTGTTGGCAGGCTCGCATGCTGAGGCCATGCATTCAGTAGACATGAACAGATTAACTACATCATAAATAATCTCTTTTATTCATGAAATAACAACGGAATACATAATCTTATTTATTTATATATAAGATGTGTGAGAGATTGCAGAACGCAAAGCCGTTTTCGTCCCATCAAAGCCATTGCAATATTTCCTTATTGTTGTTTAGCTTTGCTTTTTATTTACCCGAAACCTAAGTATAGAACAGTGACGTTTGTGATGGGCTGGAGGAAATGCTTGTAGGTCGGGTCATGTGTGAGCCTAATATTGGACATGTCTCTCCGCTGCCTGCATCTCAATTCCTCATAAGCTGTGTTGCAATACCTCCCAAGGTGTGCGTACAGATACGTGTGTAGGTGCGAATATATATATATATGTGTGTCCAGGGAGTTGTCAAACTGACAGAGCTGACTCAGTCAGAAGCGAGGGCTGGGTGAGAGCATTACACTACTAACTCATTTTTCGAAATGTTCGGGAAGTGCACAGGAGGGTCACAGAACAACGTGCTCCACGGGGCTTCACAGTCAGAAACAGTAGCGGTGTGTCTCCACATTCAAATGCATGCTCTGATTGTGGAGTGAAATCTGCCACTAATTAAACCACATCCGCAATGCGCAAACACATCCAGATACATTTTTCCCAACAGGAAAGGGTTTAATTAAATGAAGTCCTGTATAATGAAGAGCTCAGTTTCACAATCACTGTCATTAGACAAGTCTCCACACAACCAGCGCCCCAATGACATGCACTCACATAGCAATGCCATTTCATTGGAAAAACAACAACTAAACAAATGCATACTTCACACCTTATTTTTGTCAGGGGTGTTCCAGAAAAAGTACCGCACGGGGGGGTCAAAAGGTGTGCTTTGTATAGGGTCCCTTTTTTTTCTTTCTTCCAATTAAAAGAGATTTTGCAAACAATCCCCCACGGAGGTATTTAATAGGAGCACTAATGTGCTCCATAGTGCCACCTCTGAGGAGAAGGATGCGGCGGCCTCCGTGGCCTTTTGATATTGATGTGTCGACGGAACTGTTTTTTTTCCTGAGTGGATGAGACGGGGCCTCCCCGCTGACTGTTGTGGCACTGTGTGTCAGCCTTGGAGCGGAGGACCTCTGACAGACACCCAAGAGCACTTCCCCACATGAAGGCCTTTTTAAAAAAAAAAAAAAACAGGGCTGCCTTCAAGGCTGGCCGCCACTCAAAGAACGCTCAGCAGACCAGCCCACTCATCAATTATACAACGGCTTGAAAAGCGGATGTTTGAAGTGCTTTACAACTGTGTGGCATTATTAGCTGTCGTTTTTATGGCAAATCACTGAGCAAAAACTTGTCTCTGATGCAGTCCACTAAGTGTGACCAAATTATTTAGAGAGTTGTTTGTGGTTACCACTTTACCAACCCTAAATATGTGTGTTGGTCTTTTGTTGATTTTAGTTGTTGGAGGAAGTGTATCCATCTTGCTATGCAGTTCCAGCGATGAAAATAAACAGTCTAACGGTCTCAAAGTAGATTCAAGAGGGTTGGGAACTGGCATACTCTAACAGAATGCTCCAACAAATGTGATTCTCAACATCTGGTGACATTATAACCGGCTCCAACTGTTCCATTCAAATTTCTACAGGGGACTATCTTAAAGTCTCAGAATGGTCCCCTATGAAACATAATGCAGGACTAGTGGCCTACAATTTTCTCTGCAATCTCTCTGGAAACCACATGGGTCCACGTTGTTGCACCTGCTGATTATTGCCTTTTAAACGGGCTGAAAAACAGTTACAAGGACGAGAGCAAAAACAGCCCTCACATTTGAGCACAAATTGTCCCCAGAAAACAGAAAATCAACCACTGAGATGCCCCTTGAGGAACACACATAATGTCTTAAAATGCCTAACTTAGTACTTAACAAGCCTCCATTTTCTTAACTCTACAGATACGTGTTTAGTTTTAAAACAATACCCCTGTACGTCACACTTAGGTAACCTCCAGGTCTTCTAACAGTATCATTATTCATCATGCAGTACAATGGTATAGCAGATGAGAAAAAAAACATAATAGCTTTTTTATCTTATTTTTTTAAAATAAAATGGAGCAGATGTGGTATATGGTTGCTTCATTGGAATCTTGCAGGTCAAAGAAATAGCTGAGCCAGTACTTTTAAACTCTGTTTTACACTGATCTACTTTGCGGACACCTTTCCAAGAAGTTTATTGAATCGCTACAAAACGAAAGAGAATTTTACGCCTTTGCCTCTCTTCCCACCTCAGTGGTATTCAATAATGCGCGTGTAATAATGTTATCTCCTTAAGATAATTCCATTGTGTTCAACTGGTAAGCTCTGCATGAAATACATAATTAGCAGAGTGCCATATTGAAATATTACCATTCAGTGCTTGCAGAACACATTTGTGAGTGAATTATTTATAAACTCTCGACCTTCACTTCAGTTGGAGAAAAGTTTAAAAGCTGGAGAATCATTTCCATTGACCACCTTATACAGTACCTGTTGGTGTTCCATAGTGTAGTGTCATCAACTTTTCTTGTTTAACTTTATATTAAAGTGTCAGTTAGGTAGAAGACCATATTTTACAGTATTTTACAACGTCATAGTAATAAACACATCTAATCTGTGTGTGTGTGTGTGTGTGTGTGTGTGTGTGTGTGTGTGTGTGTGTGTGTGTGTGTGTGTGTGTGTGTGTGTGTGTGTGAGTGAGTGACAGAGTGAGTAAGTGAAATAGAGAGAGAGAGAGAAAGAGAGAGAGAGAGAGAAAGATTAAGTGAGTGAATAAATGGGTGAATTAGTGAGTCAGTGTTAGAAGGAGTGAGAGACAGAGAGGGAGAGTGAGGGACAGAGAGAGAGAGACAGAGAGGGAGAGTGAGGGACAGAGAGGGAGGGACAGAGAGGGAGAGTGAGGGACACAGAGAGATAGAAACATGATGGCACAGCGCTGAGTTGAGTGTTTTTTTTTCAGCCTGTGTATGAAAGCTGGTAAGGGATCTCACAGTCCCCAAGCTCTAGGTCACAATGTATGTCTCAGAATGTCACCATACTCTCAAGTGTCACCTTGTTACAGTATCTGGTGCACAGAGACTGCAGCAGTCAGTCTAATGGCCAAGGAAAAAGAAACATACATACACACACATACACACACATACAACAAGCTCTCAGAAGTAGCTCTCGCTTTAATCCTCTGTTTAATACTAATCCTTTCTATGCACGACTTACAGTCACACCTCACACTACAACTCCTGTTTGACTTACACGCACACAGACACAGACACACACACACACACACGTACTGTCACATACACACACTCAGTCACACACTGAGGTGGATGGTGTTTTCTGTCACTGACAGGGATAGCCTTAAAGTGAGCAGCTCTATCTTAGTGAGTTCTGGGAGGACGAATTACAGGAAGACAAAATCCTCTTCCCCAAGTCATGAGTATGGCTTACAGACACCGACAAAGCTGTTTGGTAACTAAGAATTGCAAAAGAGCTGCTAGGACCAAAAAAAAAAGTTTCTCAGGTGACTGGGAGGTTTGGCTGAGATACTTAGTCTACCTACAGAGCTCTGAAAGATAATAAATCTGAAAAGAACAATGGCTTTAAAAAAAACTAGACTTTCTGTAAGGCCAAATCTGAAATATTCACTCAATATCAGATACAAGATACAAGATAAGTTTAAGCCTAAATAAAATGGATTTATACAGCACTTTTTTACAGACAAGACAGTCAAATGTGTCAGTCAAGAAAGTGCTCCACAGTGGAGGGATTATAAAGAAAAACTAAAAAACACATGATCACAGTCAAAGCAAACACACACACAACACACCAAGTTGGTGGTAATTTTTTGTTGCAGGTCAGTCCATAAGTCTGTCGGGGAGGAAGGATGGCAGGGGGAAGGGAATATAATAATAAAATCTATAGTGGACTAAGTAGTGAATCAACCGATACAACTGCCACAGTATATAGCGCACTATATATATAGTGCAGGAGTGGATGTTTTTGGACAGGGCCTCATTCAGCTTAACTGACCTTAATGTCTGTGTCACTGAGTCATGTCTGTGGCACTGCTGCTTAAAAAGCCTAACACACCTGCTGCCCAAATCCCTTTCTACTCACCTCACCTTCAGTCAAAGTCCCTGCGACATTAATTAAAAGTCAATAATTCGCACGCGTGTGGCCACCTCGACGTGTGAAGAGATAAGGATTAGCCGCTTATCCCGTTGAACGGAAAAGGTGTTCTTCTCGCTAGCTGACTTTTCCAGTACGCCGCGTTGTCAGGTCAAGTCAGACACAAACAATGACCGAGTCAGTGCCCTCAGCACGTTATCCAGCACAGCTCGTTGGGCACACACAGAGGAGGGGGCAGAGGGAGGGAGGGAGGGGGTGGGCACTGGGCAGTCTTTAGCGCTGTGCAGTGGGGACCGTGCCCAGCGCAGTGGCTTGCCTCAGCAAGCGCATGCTGAGGGAGGTGAAGCTGTGTGACTGGCAGGTGACTGGGTGCTGTCTGCCTACATATGGGTCTCTGGGGAGGGAGGTTGGGGGGAAGGGCGTTGGGGGGGTCTTGAGTAAAATGAAAACACTGAGGGGGGTCTTGCACACACACACACACACACACACACACACACACACACACACACACTCACACACACTCACACTCACACACATCACCTGGTTATGTACCTTGCACACACATTTACATATACATATGAATCAATGTCTGGGGATGGCTTCAGGAGACAGACACACACACAGACACACACACAAACACACACACATACATACACACACATACACACACACACACATAGGCATAAGCACAGGCACAGGCACAAGGACATACGCACATATACATAGACACATACTATACTTACATAACAGCAGGCAAAAACACATTGAAAAATACACAGACACATTGACACAAATGACAACACACTCCACACTTAACTCATACAGTTATAATGTTCGGAGTAGTGGGGGGGTGGTGGTGGTGGGATTTGGTGACAAACTCTGCCAGAGGGTCACAACGTGCCTGCTTTCCATAGTGGGGAAAACAGAGCATTAACCTCCCACCTACGGATCACAGCACAGGGCCCCGTGGAGCGGTGGGAGATGTGTCTGCCCACAGCCAAACGGAGGCCTGCTGAGGCGAGGCGCCACGGTGCAGTGAGGCAGCCGCCACGCCCCCACCCCCAACCCCCACCCCAGCTCGCTGCTGGCTGTTGTCACACACCATCTGCTAATGCCCAGGCGGCACAGTGCAGCCAGCCCCAGTGCTTCCAGGAAGTACTTCTTAGCCGAGCCGAGCTCAGACACCCAAGTTATTCCGCAAAAGATTGTGTGCTGTGCTGTGCTGTGACTAATGGTGTCCTTTTCACCACCAACAGCATGTTTGCATAGTGCACACACACATATGTGTACCTCAGACGTGGAGAGGAGCCTTGATCCAAGCAGAATGTCAGGTCTGTCTCATTTCATTATAATGTTCAAACCTTCACAGTCCAGGACACTCTAGTCAATAAGTGGGGTGACTTAATCAGCCATGTTCTTCTACTCCCTCTTTTTTTTTTTTACCAATTATTATGAAGGGGTACAAGCCATCTCTCTGAAGTTCAAGCATGTATTTTATTTTGTCGCTATTGGGCCTGGGAGGCTGTGGTGAGCAGTAAGTAGCTAGAAAGTGGAGCAGGATGTCTGATTCACAGCCTCCGCTCAGTCTCAGTGGGAGATCTGCCGAAGAAGTGCCGTCTGCTCGTTCCTTCGAGGAGCATCGCAGTCGCACTCCTCACCGCCGAAGCCCCCCGAAGCTACCCCTGCTGTTCCCCAGACGCTGACTCTCTTCACCACTCAGCTTGGTAGGGGACTGATCTCTGAAGAGAACAAGGCTTCTACAGAGGTACATCAGAGAGATAACAGGGTTTCAGGGTTTATTTTTTTAACTATAGATGATGTAGACTTCTACATGTTTAGCAAGTGATGAATGAGAAATGGTAGAGCTTAATTCTTTTGACTTGACAAAAATGCTAAAAAAAATAAAATAAAAATTGTTCTGCTGGCACAGAGGACAAGCAAAGGTGCCACAGGCCCTGACAAAACCCCCACAGATGATATCCAGTGAGGAGTCCAGTGGGTATTGATCTAGTGCTGGCGCTCACAGACAGATCACTTCCGAGAAGTTCAACATTCCTTCACAGGTCGTATCTGATCAATGCAGAGGGGCTTTTAATCTCCAGACAGCCTCAAGGCTCCTGCCATGCACAATGGCAAAGTGTCAGCCTCCTCAGTGAGTAATGGTGGAGTTGTCTTGTGATGAGGTCTCTTTAGTTGGACTTCCGCCTTCAGCAGATTTTTAGATGCAAAGCAGAGCCTCCCCCTCGTGAACCTCATCAGCGTTTTGTCAACAAATCACATCCATCACTGTATATGAAGTTATTTGGAGTCGGTTGCTTGTATTGTTACATCGTTTGTGTTTGGTGTTAATGAGTTTCACACATTTACATTTTGTGAGTAGTTGCAGGATTCTTCTCTTCCTAAATGTTTTCTTCATCATCATCTATTTCTCAGCAAAGTAAACTTGTTATAGATCACCTGACATAGTTCCTGTGGAAAGAAAAAAAATGAACTTACTCAGCAGTTACAGTATTTAAACAACCCCACGCTGAAGACTCTAATGGAGGAATATAAGATCTGAAAATCATCAGAGGGCCCCCAAGGCAGGTTATGGTATCTAGGTTTTAGTAATGACGTTCTAAAGTCATCTGAGAAGAATCCAAGCTCCAAATTAATTACAAGTGGAAAATGGCATTGAGACTGCCCTGTGCCGTCTGTCCTACTTTTAAATAAACTTAATTTCTAAAGCAAGTATTCCTGTCTCATCATTAAAAAATGCTGACATATACATATACATACCACATTTCAAACTTTATGAACCAATGTTAGGTCTTTGACACATACAGCTCTTCACACATTATGTACCAATGCTTTGGCTATTTTGGTTAACAAATTTTATGAGATAATGAAATGTCTTTTCTTTGCAACGATGAATGATTTTGTTTACTATGACACAGCTCTCTGTGGCCTACACTCAATATTATGGCTAAAGGGCAACAACACAGTTTTAACAACAAGCAATAAACCACAATATGCTCAGATGTCATTTTTCAATTTAAAATCATTAAATGTGGCATTAACCTAAACAATGTGGACTTTCATTTCCCAAATGGTGTGCAAAAGACCATCTGATAAGTCTGGCCTGAATAAATGCCCTTGGATATCTTTGGTTCGAGGTTAATGAAAGTGTCACCGTAATTGTGGTTCTTGTCTGAGCTCCAAGGGGAAGACATTTGGAAGACATGCCAGCAGCAGTCCTGAGGACATCTCAGCTTCAGATGCACACAAGATTTAAGTAAGAGTACGAGCAAGGATAACACTCCAAAAAACACCTCTGGCAGGTAATGCTTAATTTAAACAAATAATTAAATATATATATTTTTTAAATCAAGTGACGTGAATATGTATAAACATATGGGACCTTCTGCTGAGAAGCTCACTTCGAGCTTAACACCTTGCCTTCTTTTGACTGTCATCACCCCTACAAACTCTACCACAGTCATTTTTTTTTTTACATTACATTAGTTAATGCTGTTATCCAAAGGGACTTACAGTGAATTAGGTACAGGGACAGTCCCCCTGGAGCCTTAGGGGCCTTGCTCAAGGACACTTCCGCCATAAATGCAGGGGACAAGAGAGTGTGGATTATTCACTCCCCCACCCAATACCAATAGACCACACCTGCCTCTCACTCTTCCTTCCACTGCCTCAGCATTAAAAGCCCTGAGCTGAGTCCCACTACCCCCTACTGGGATTTCCCTTAGGTGAGGGTTAGAGAGCTAGAGTGATCTTGGGGAGAAGAGCGCAAACATGCTACCACATCATACAGTAAGGATGGACCAGAGTTGTATAAAGTAGAAGTAGAAGTACTGTTTTGGATGTAATTACAACACTGGTAGTATGGTATTATGCAGTTGCAACTGTGTAGTACCGTACTACTTGTGTTGTAATTACATCCAAAACAGTACTTCTACTTATACTTTATACAACTCTGGGATGGACAGCTCACCATTGGCAGACAGCACAGCCCCATGTGTTTGCGTAGCAATAAGATATAAATAAACTTTCAAAAGCTCTATTTCACTCCTCCGTAGAGAAGAACAAACATCTCCCCCACCTGCCAATAGATAATTGATTTGGCTCTAGTAGATTTGCTGTACTTGCTTGGATAGTTAATTAAGGTTTTAATTTTGTTTCACAAACTGCTTCTTAGAGAAAGGCTGCCATAGAGTCATTTAGTTCAGATGTCCCCATCGGCCTCCATAAAACTCACAAAACATCTTCTAAGACAAAATAGAGTCAAGTGAATGGTTTGAATGAACATGATATGTTACCTGGTGCAGAGGTGATTGTATTGTGCTAACTTAACCATTTCTTTTTTTGTATGTTTGCTGTAGCATCTTCATGACAATCAACATTAGTCTCCTGCTGCTCAGCAAAAAATAAATCAACAGCTTTTATGGGGTTGAAATCACACTTCTCTGAATTGTTCTTTGTTTTAAGAGAGAACAAAAAATGCTCACTTCAAATTTCCCTTTTCCAAAAAAAAGTCTCTTCATAGTGGAGGACACACACATTAAATCCCGGCTTCTTACTTGGCAAGTATCTTAGCTCATGCCCCACGGGGGTGTTCACACCAAAGCAGCGTGTTAAGAGTAATCCCTCCCAGCCTGGTCTCCTCGCTGTGGCTTCACGGGAAATAATCTGCATTAAGCTTGACATTTTTATATCTGCCACTGGCTTCCCACAGCCAATCTCTTGGAAAATAACAGGTCTTCAGGTGTTTTTTTTTTTCTTTTTTCTCCTCTAAACTCTGACAATTCTTTTTAAACTGGCATTTGTATTCATTAAAGTACAACCATCCAAAGAACTTCTGGAAACAGGAGTGTGGGTTTTACCTTCACAAAGAAAATGATAACACTCGTGGTTTTGAAAATATCAAAATGCACTGCAAATGAAAAAAAAACAATGCACATGGTAATACATTTGGTCAGAATATGCATGATTAATCATCAGCTTTTCTTGTTCAATGTGATTCTTATTTGCCAACAACTGATGATCATTAATCATATTCAGTAATAACAGACAACTTAGCCATGCCTTTCATATTGCTTTCCACAAAAAAATCCTCTGACAATAGACAGTAATTGGCAAGCACAGATATTGCAATGTACAACAGCACATAGCAGCACTCCTGATGTTAGTCATGTAATGTGATACATTTGAAGTTTTTCCTCGCAAGGTTTTCAGTTTCTACATCAGCTATCTTTGCTGCTGGCCTTATGAATCATGTACGCGCCAGTTTTTAAGCCTCTCTCTCTTCGCCTCAAAGCTAGAGGCTTCACTCCTCTGCCTTCTCAGCTAGCTCCTGCAATGTCCTCTTTAATTTCATTCCTGATATCACAACATTGCTTATTAAACTATGGCGAAATCCACTGGGAAATGTAACTGCTGCCTGTGGTCAAGTCCACTCTTTTATCATCCACTCATTCTTTTTTTCCCCTGTCCTCTACTATATCCCTGCCAGCAAAAAAGCATGAGCTGTATTTGAAGATAGTGTGTCAATGGTTGCCTTGAACCTGTGTACCTCAGGGGCTTCCTGATTGTGGGAATGAGGTTTAGTCTGGCTGGCCTGTGATATGTTCCATAACTCAGTCAGGCTTGTAATGCAACCATGTATCCTTTGCTGCTGCAACCTAAGAATTCATTTTTTTACGACCTTTTCTCGACATTTCAGGTGCATCCATAACATGACAATCATAAGACTATTTAATACAACATATTGTTTGTAGCTCAGGGTAATGGATTCGGATGTTAAATGTTCAAAATGATTGATGTAAAATCCTCATAAACACATTAAAGCAAACATGACAAAGTCAAATGTGTGGGTCCATCTTTGGCTGCATCTTTGTGACTGCTAGTGAGGATACTTCACACTTCCTTCAAAACCACATCATGTGTCGGAACAGTGTGAAGTGACAGGCCATTTTGTACTTGACTGACCACAAGCTTGAGTTAATGCTGCATCCTGGATCGTCTTGCATGTGTGTTAGAAGAGCATTTGGCATGTTTGTGGGAGAGCTCTGCCATGCACTGCCTTCTTTAGCTTCCAATCTCAGCCATCTGAGCTATGATTGCTTCTTTGTCCAAATAAAAATGACACCCTCCTATTTTAATCTGTTTTTCCCAATGAGGGGATGAGAGGTTTGGATTCATTTGTATTTCTCTGGCTGGCCTGCCTTGTTTTTGTTTTACTGTGACATGACATCAGCCATTTATCCTGGAAAAGCTAATAACAGCATCTTAATTCTTTTTCCTGTCATTTACTAAATGTATACATTAGTACACATAGCCTTAAATGGTCATGTTTTTTAAAAAAGAGAAAAGAAAGAGAGATATCAACTCCCCTACCTGCACCCTTTTTCCAGTTTCCTGTCACCCTGTATATCTCCTGTGTGACACACCTTCAGTCCTCCACAGCCCCATCAGGGCAGCTGGGGATGTTTCAATACGATTGCTGCAGCTGCACTGATGGCATGGGGGGCATGTTGTCGGCGTACAGTTCTCCTTAAGGTGGAGGTACATCTGAGGGTTGAGATAAATTTAAAGGATTCTAAAACATCTACCAAATGTTCCATGTTCTATTTTAGTGACACATCCAGAGAAGCGTGAAGGAACAGGCTGCTGAAATTACATCGAGATCAGGTCGTCCATACATTTGGGAGAGACTGAAGATACTATAGGTTTAGCTCAGCATTTTCAAGTAATTTATGAGACAACACATTGTGAACACAGGTTAATATAATGTTCTGTTGCCAGAGAAAGAGAGAGAGAGAGAGAGAGAGAGAGAGAGAGAGAGAGAGAGAGAGAGAGAGAGAGAGAGAGAGAGAGAGAGAGAGAGAGAGAGAGAGAGCTTGGAATGCAAAAGGCATCAGGAATCTTCAATGTTTCCATGGTCACACATCTTCTGTCAGGGCTTACATCAGCAACAAGCAGGGCTCCTTGGAGAGCATGTATTAATCTGCACAGGTCAGAGTTGTATCGATCTGCAGGTCAGTGAACAAACCAGCACTGATGCTAAAGAGCACAATAAAGAGGGAAATGTGAATTGTTAAAAAAAAATAGGAAATAAAAGCACATTGGTATTGAGCACCATGTACAGGGTGGAATAAGGATGACCCTAAGGGCTTTGCAATGACTGGGGCTCCCATAGAACTTTATTACCAAGATTATTTCGAATTTTGGCTGTTCTTTCATGGGACCCAAAATGTTTTGGCAGCAGCTTTGCAATGGACAAAGAGCTGTAATTTCATTTCCTGAGCAATTTCTGCAAGGGTTATCTGGCCAGCAAACAAAACAATTTTGTCTTCTAAATAAATTTGAAACTTTATTTTACACAGAGATGGAGGGTAATTGCATGGACATAAGTAGTTGTGTTAAAGACCACCACCATCACCACCACAAAGACAATAAATGTGTTAGGACTTATGTAAAGAAGTTAATTAGAGGCCACTCACAAGAGAGACAATATTATGTCTCTTCTCCTTAGGTTATTGAGACTGATGAGGCTGCTTTAAGCTTGTAATTAAATTTTGGTCTATGCCAATATTTACACCTCCATGCAGCCCAGGCAAATCCTTATGGAGGGCTGCCAAAGCACAGGGTGAATTTGTGAGATGTCCACACCAGGTCAGATTTGGCTTGCCAGTTCGTCCATGCAGCTCAATAATGATCTGTTAACATGCTGTCAGATACGCAAAAGCTCTAACCACATTACAATTATTTCAAGTCTATTGACGAAAAAGGTCTAATAGAGTCTAATGAAGAGAAAGGTCAACCAACAAATGCATTTTTCTTCCTTGCTTGTATTATGCACTTGGTTTGTACACCATGACATTTTGTATAAATATAAACAGATGCATCAGAAAACGTGAGTAAAATGAGTGAGTGAGTGTGCAACCAGAAAATGGCATACATCAATTAAATTGAAGAAATGATTTCATATATCCTCATATTTGTTGCATGAATAAATATTTAAACACACAGTTAAACACATTACAATCTTGCCATCTGCTGGTTAAAAAAGTGCAATGCCAGAGTCTATATGAAATATAAAATCTGCAATTTAGTATGAGTAACAGACAGAAATAACAATACCAAAATTCTTAAATTTCTCCCTATTTCTTGCACACACCAGTGATTAAATAGGAAGCTGAAATTAGTGACGACCTTGCCATCTGCTGGCTGCAATATCAAATTACACTGAGCTCTGCGAGAACAAGCCTAGTCCTGAAGTACTCTGCCAAGGTGCCTGTCTTGTGTAATTAATCTATTGACCTACATGTCTTGGATCTTAATGAGAAAGACCTTTAGCTGCATATCTGTGATGATAGGTATTTTATTTTGTTGCATTATGTATATAGGCCAGTGTCACTGACTCATTAACAGCAATGAAGAAATGAAAATGATTTTCAAATAATATAGAATGCCATTCAACTTAAGTCTGAACTTATGGTAGCCCTCCTAAAAGCTTTTTGTTTCACATTTTATTTTATTTTGTAAGTAGTCACCACACCACATACATGGAGTGGTATAGGCTTTAGAACAAACCATGGCGCCAAATCTAGTCATGCCTGTAATATTTTTGAAAAGATACTCTATTATGTCAGTTGGAAAGTGGTAAATTGACTTTTTTTCATATATAGCACTTACACAACAGAGCAAACAAAGCACTTACATAATAGTTTAAAAGTCTTTGAGGGGCAAGGGAAACTTTGGTGCACATGTTCTTACAAAAGTTATATGCTAGGAACTGGCGTGCTCCAGAAACAAGAATTTCCTTGTTTGCCTATGTCCTTATAGGGGCTGTAAGGACAGATGTGTTGTTGCCTATGTATACAAGCACATGTCAAGAAATCTCAACAAAATCTGTTAGAAAGTTACACTCATTCATGGGTCTCAGGTCTCATAAATAGGCCATCACCTTTACCAAATAGGCCACCACTTCGCACCACACCCAGAGATAATTCCATGTTCATTCAGAGCAGCCATTGTGTAGTCTATTGTGTCCTGACACAAAATTATTGACTTTACATGGAGAGCAAATATTACTATTCAGAAAATACATACACATTTTTTTCATTTCTAATGGATAGTTATTTGTTAGTAGACTATTCACCACACATACATGGGTCAATTCTATTTTCTTTCTGGGGTTACTTAAAAAGAATCAATTTCCCATGATGCGTCACATCCGCAGGTGGAGTCTGTCGACGAAGATGGCGGCTCCCTTAACACTAGTGCTGATTGTAGCTGTAACAATCAGAGCTGCATTGTTTAGATCGAGTTTAGCTGAATTAATTTCGGAGAGAGTTGAAGTGGTGTCGCCGTTAAATGCGTGGAAACGAGGTTTGTGATGTATTTCTTTATTAAAAGTGGCTTAAACACTGTAGTACTGAACAGACAATCGCCGTGCACCTCATCTCTACTGAGCTGTCATCCTGAGACGTCAATCGTGTTAGCTAGTTCGAGTAAAAGCTTCTGTACGTTGAACCACTTAACTGTTTTGTGCCATAAAATATAGTGTTCACAAATGTCGGCCTATCTTTTATGGTTTAACTGTCATGCGATTAATGTTACTTATCTAGAACAGTGGGAGTTTGCAGGGTGCTTTCTTTACCCTAGTGTGTGTGAGAGGGCCACTCATTTGCTAGGTATTAAATAGACGTGTTCGATAGGTTGCAATTTGTTGTAAAATGTGTACGTCTCCACCTGTAGGCCCATGTCCAGTGGTAATGTTCGTGTTTGTTGTTTACATTTTTTAAAGGGTGCGATGGCATGCTAAGACGCGATGTCTGTTTAACACAACAACTTTTCTCATCACAATTAAATTATGTCATCTCATTTACTTCACCTTTATCTTTACTTTAAGAGCAGATTTTTTTGTGGTCTTGTGTCAGCGTAGCAATGTCCTGCAACCATTCTTTCAGTTGACAGTTGAGCTTGTAAAGTGAAGCCTCTAATTGATATGGGTGTGTTTTTCAGTTGTGGAAGGCCTTGCTCTGCTGGATCTGGGCGTGTCTCCCTATTCAGGAGATGTATTCCACGAGACTCCCCTCATCATATACCTCTTCCATTTTCTCGTTGACTATGCAGAGATAGTGTATATAGTAAGTGGAAGACATTGTGTTTTTTTTTATTCATTTGTCATTGTATGGAGTTCTAAAAAATAATTATATTGTCATATTGCCAGATCGCAGATTGCATCACTGCGGTGGCACTATATTTGGCAGTACAACACTACAACAAGAATGTGGTAAGTTGAAAGCGGCTAAACTACTCCTGTTTTATTTTGTCACATTATTTATTTAACTCATATTAAATATTGTCTTATAACACCACAGTTCAGGAAGCAGAAGTATGCTTTGGAAGCCGATCGGTACCCACACGACTGTCTTGAGCTCATGCGCACCCCTAAAGAGATGTACTACATTCCTCTGAAAGTGGCCATGTTGTAAGTATGAACTTCTTTCACTAGTTCGCCCATAGGTATGCTTGCTGTCTCCAAAGGCATGTTTGGCTTGGTAGCCAGCCTTGGTCTTGGAATGCCTTCAGCGGCAGATCACTGGAGAGTGATGTCCGCTTGCACCCTCTTATGTTTGTAAGAGGAATGAGAGTGTAGTAGAGCCACTAGTGAAACGGGAGAGTAAGGGGAGATGACGGGATAATTTGAATTGTCGTGTGCATGACGTGAAATGGCAGGCAGTTTTAAATCACCTGTAAGGTGGGAGACAGGTGAGGTAATTGCTATCAATCTTCTCAATAAGCTCTTCCTGAACGCAGTTTAAAAAACAACAACAATTAAATCGCCTCCTTAAGTTTCCTAGGTCAAATGCTCTGTTCTAGTCATTTATCATATTAAGTCAACAAATAGGACTTTGAAGCATTGCTGTACTTTTGTGTAAAGCATTGCTGTACCCATGATGAGGTTCTTTAAACATGCAGTTGTTCCATGCAGTCAAAACCCTGCCATATGTTAATACTACCTGTGCACTTAACACAGGTAATTTTATGAGTTGGCTAATCTACCTAAATAAAGAATTATGCTAATAAGAAAGAGCCGTCTAGATGTTTCTTCTAGATTTTGCCATTAAGGCAACAACACAGAAGAATTCATCTGTGGTACAGCAAGGCTGTTTTCAGTGTAATCATCTTTTGTTTCACTTTAAGCCATGTAGCGGGGCACTACTGCTTTCATGATAACTTAGAACAGAGGAATTGAATCGATTGACACAGCATGTTTCAGACTTTCAGAGAGGTTGGACAGAGTTGTACAAAAAAGAAAACAGAGAAAGAGTGGTCTAATGTAAGAAAGACTGCATTTTGAGACATGGAAGTACATCACCAAAATGAAAATTATAAACAGTGAAGCTATGCTTTTCGAGGTGCACATTTGTTTTGTGGGGGGCCCTTAGTTTTGGTGTCCTATTTTGGTGATTCAGTGGTTGTCATTTAGCTTATCTCTCACAGACAGTTGTATCAAGTAAAAGATTATAGCATCAAGAAAACAGCTATCTATGAAGTTTGATGCATTCTCCTATCCTTCAGTGTTCTGTTTGTGTCTGATAAGAAACATTTTCTATCTTCACCTCACAGCTATCTATGGAACCCTTTCACTATTCTCTCCTGTGTCGCAAAGTCAACGTGTGGGCTCAACAATGCTGTCATTGCACTCTTCATACTTTGTACCATAAAAGGTAGGAGTGCTGCTAAGTGTATGATTTCCAGCTCTTGTGAACCTGTGCTCTTAGTATGAAATGTTAAGAGTAGCGACTGGTACAGTACTAATGTGTGGTTTTCTTTTTGGTCATCACAGGAAGTGCCTTGCTGAGTGCGATATTTTTGGCCCTGGCCACATACCAGTCCATCTACCCTCTCACGTTGTTTGCCCCCGCGCTAATTTTCCTACTACAGGTATGTCTGCCCGAGCCACACTCAAGCCCACTTTCTCATCCACCAACTCTCCACGAACTCTTTACAGAGAGGACACAACTTAGCTGAGGCACTTTTTTTTTCAGGGAGAACTCAGGGAGAAGTTACAGTTACATTTTAAAGCAAAGTTACATGTTTCTTTTTAAAGCACCAAGGAATATATTAGTATTGCTGACAGTTTTCAAACGTTGTGCATATTTCATAACCTCCCCTGCATATCTGCTCTCATTTGCAGAGGCTGTACATCCCAGTGAACTTGCGCAGACCCAGTTTTTGGCTGTTCACCTCGCAGTATGCCTTCATGTACTTTGGCAGTCTGGCGGTCATCGTCTGTCTGTCGTTTTTCCTGCTCAGCTCTTGGGATTTTATTCCCTCTGTGTATGGCTTCATGTAAGTGTAAATGTTCTGCATGTTGCAATGCAAAATGTTCTCTTGTTGGTAGCACTGATAGTTCAAATGACATTTGAAACTCTCTGTGGTGTAAGAGAGAGTGGTGTAAGTGTTCTAGTTCAAATTTATTTGTATAGCACATCCTTGTGCATATTTGTCATTCAATATGCTTGCACAAACATAAAAGTACACAAAAAGAAAACAGTTATAAAAAGAACAAAATGGATAAAATGAACATATAGAAGGAATTGTTAAAATATTTTCTAACTCATTTCCAACCAAAAGATCATTCTTGGGTTATAGAAAATAATAGTGTTTAAGTTGTTTTTTTCCTGTGTGTGCATGTATTTATTTATGGTTCTTTTTTTGCAGACTGTCTGTGCCAGACCTCACCCCAAACATCGGCCTCTTCTGGTACTTCTTCGCTGAGATGTTTGAACACTTTCGGCTTTTCTTCATCTGTGTGTTCCAGATCAACGTGTTCTTCTACTCAATTCCTCTGTCCATAAAACTGAAGTAAGTGCTTTGTATGTTTTTTTCCAAGAGAAGCATTGTGATTTATGTTTAGCTTCCCCCTCACAGAATAACATTCTAAAGCAAGTAGTGACTGCTCTACAGTATTTTTAAATACTCATTCTTTGAGGTTTTTCTTATTACATAAAAGAAATCATATCTGATATCATGTCATAACATGGTATACAATTTGTGGATAGTAGAGCATACACAAATTGTGACATCCATGTCAGAAATTGGAACTGCTTTGTTTAATGCAGCTGCGTTTGTAAACATTTTGTAAACTAACCCTGATTTCCCACTGTGTACAGTATATAACATATTAGCAGTGTACCATGTAAATACGAATCATTACAT
The DNA here is from genome assembly GCA_030347295.1 of Setipinna tenuifilis. Lineage (NCBI taxonomy): Eukaryota > Metazoa > Chordata > Actinopteri > Clupeiformes > Engraulidae > Setipinna > Setipinna tenuifilis. Next base: position 9,687,819 of record CM059267.1, on the reverse strand, counting down.
TTATTAATCAATACTACTGATATTTTACAATATTGCTTCTATTTTGGATATTGAGTTGCATTATTTTGTACTATGTTTGGTTCTTTGTTTGGGCAGTTTGACTACTAGCAAAACAAGTGGTTTCATTAGCTAGTTCTGAACAATACTCTCAAAAGTAGGTTGGGCAGAATGAATACAGGCAGTTCCCAAGTTAACCATTGGGATGCCAGCCTTGACATGCGAAGAGTGATCAATACACCTTTCATCCAATCTTGTACAATACTGTGATTGGATGGTTCATTTTGCTGTTTAGACCTCGGCAATGTACTCCCTAGTAGTTTTTGAGTAATGATAAGTTGTGAGCTTAAAGTTTAATGGCAAAAAAACATTATCCGCCATCGTAGCATACAGACCAGGCTTTATATGTGCTTGTGAGAGAGACCCTCTGCAATGTTACATTTGCTATAGTTTAACATGAAAAACTATTGGATTTCATCATACATTTTAATCAGTAGTATTAAGTCTTTTTTCTCTGTTAATGTGTATGTGTGTGTGTTTCTGCTCGAATTAAGCACAAGCCTTGCACTAGCCTACAAACTCACTTGAGGGTTCTCCCCTGCTCATCTGAAGGCCATAATAAATGCTTATGTCGCTTCTAGGGCATTGCGATCCTCAAATACAAACCGTCTGGCCTTGCCCTCTCCTCACACAAGGCGATCTTAGTCTAAACTATCTTCTGTTGTTGTCCCTCAGTGGTGGAACAAGCTACCAGCTGCTACCACAGCCTCGCTCTCGACCTTTAAAAAGCTTGTGAAGACTCTTGCAAAAGTACTTCCTTTCCTAAAAACACTAACCTCGACTCACCAACACTGTCCTGTACCTGACTGCGTTCATTTTATTATGCCTTTGCTTACTCTTACGTGTTCCTCTGCATATCTGTAGCTTGTTTATGTCCACTTCTGCAAATTGCTTTAGATAATAGCATCTGCTAAGTGTAATGTAATGTAATGTGTGTGTGTGTGTGTGTGTGTGTGTGTGTGTGTGTGTGTGTGTGTGTTTAATGCCCTCCTAGGGACCATCCAGTGTTTCTAATGTTCATGCAAATAGCAATCATCTCCATTTTCAAGTCCTACCCGACGGTCGGGGACATTGCCCTCTACATGGCCTTCTTGCCCGTGTGGAACCACCTGTACAGATGTAAGTGTGGCCTTCCTGCCAGCACAGGGACTTACAGGGAATTTGCATCATTTTAGTGTCTGCTTTGCACCACGTATGTCAGAATTGAGCCCATAATACCTTATTTTCCTACACTGGAAAGGCTTTTTAGCATTGTGATCATATTCAGTGGGTGATTTAGGGACCACCTGACCTTGTTTAATACTCTCATCCATTCAAATTTATAAGAACTCCTTCAATGTAAATATGGAAGTTACACACTAACACTGACAACTGTTGTGAAAAGTACATCTTTGAGTGAATCAGTAATGCAAAATAACTAAGTACAATAAAAAAAATGGTGTCCTGTACTATATTTATGTGCTGCATACATTTTAAGTACCGGTATTTGTTTATTTATCGCAAGTCATTGCAGTGTTAAGCACTGTTACCTCACATCACACATTATACTTATATCATACAGTCCTGCTGTATATTGTGCTTGACATGGCCTTCTCTCTCTCTCTCTCTTTATATATATGTCTCCTCAGTTCTAAGGAACATCTTCCTGGTGTGCTGTGTACTGCTAGCCTGCTCTGCCCTCTTCCCTGTGCTGTGGCACCTATGGATCTATGCCGGGAGCGCCAACTCCAACTTCTACTACGCCATTACGCTGCTCTTTAATGTGGCACAGGTACGATAGTGTGGCTGTCAGATTCGTGGTTCAAATAACCCCCTCTTAACTTTTGGTCAACCCACACGTTCTCCTTGTTAGCTAGGTGTGAGAAATGCATGCTGTCTTGTGTTTTGGGGGTTTGCTTAAAGCAGAGAAGGGTAGTTGTTGTGAGCAGGTCATGATGGGTAATTAAGTGTCAATGTCTGGCTGGCCTTACTCACTTATTAATGCACCATGACACTTCCTCTGGAAAACATTACACCCACACAGGTGTACAGTTGCCCAAATATGGGTAGAGCCACTTCCTTGTAACCACAAACCATGTCCAGAAGCTACTATGAAAATGACTATCAAGAAATCCAACTTCCTAACTGGCACTTTCAAGCAGTTCCTTGTATGTGTTTTTAACAGGGTGCACAAAGGTTCATGTGATGGTCAACATTCATTATTAATCAGGCAGTGTGAGTTTCACACAAACACTTCCGCGCTAACTTCACACAATTTCAGCTGTGTACAGCTACAGGAGATTAAATCTTCAGTAGCTTCCTCAGGTTGCAACCTTTGTGTATCGGACAGGCACAGTGGGGGTTGTGAAGCCTGAAGGATTGTGTTAGCTGTGCTGTTTAGACCAATATGTGTGTGTCTGTGTGTTTTTTAATGCATTTGTGTTGTGTTGTTTGGTATGTTTGTCCCTTCGTCTCAGATTCTGCTGGTGTCCGATTACTTCTACGCTTACCTGCGACGGGAACATCACCTGAGCCACGGTTTGTACTTGAAGAGGAAAGATGGAGGAGAGGCCACACTAGTACTGAAATAGGCCCAGTGTAAGGACTCAAGGGGGTAACAGCTGTTGGACTCGTACAGGCCCTCGCGTGTCTACCCGGGAATATTTTTACCTCTTCTCTTTTTGTGTTGTCTCTCTTTTCACAAGGATGTATAACTCACATGGTGACATGGACCAAAACTCTGCTGATAGAGAAGGTTTTTTTGCTGCAGGAAGCTACGGGAAGGCTAGGAAGCTGTGGAGGGTTTCCATTGTGCCTTGGTCCGCAAAAAAAAAAAAAAGAATGAATCTGGAATGTTTATAGTACATCTTAATAGCGTGATTGGTAGTTTGTTTGTTTGGTTTTTTTTTTTTTTTGCTTTTGTTTGTCCTGCTTGTTTGTCCCAAGACTGGAATCCACTCGTGTCAAGGCAGCTGCAGTTCCCCAAGTTGTCCATTAGAGGGAGTGAATACTGAAATGACACATTAGCAGAGGGCGTGAGATATGTGTGCCACATACCTGGACAACACCACAGCATACTTGCTCACTGATGTACTCAGTGTCTTTTCCAGACATCACACCCTGCCATGTTGAAGAGATATCATGGCCTGTATTTTGTGGGGCCTTTTTTTGACAAGGAAATGTGACTTATGCATGTATCTATATGTTAACACAGCCATTAGATCGAATTGGGAAATGTTAGATCAAATAAGACTAGATTTATCTGCACAAATGTTTGATTTACCCATAATTAATATAACATCTAGATTATAACCATTGCACTCCACTATTGTCAGTGTCTTTTGCTGCCATTTAAGGTGTTACTGGCTGAATATTTTCTGTTGTAGAATATTACTGAGCATTGACAAGTTTGTGAATTTCATTATTATGTCATTTTTATGTCTCATGCACTGATTTTTTTTTGTCTCAAAAGTAAAAATTCTTTACACTAGGACTGTTTAAAAAGTACAGTTTATGGGACTAAAGGATATTGAAGACCTCTGGTCACCTCAACATGGACGTGACCGAATGTGGAGCACCAGGTGCCGTAGCCCTCTTTAGCCGTGTGACCTCATCCCGTCAATTAAGAGATGGGTCAGGCTGTTGGCTTTTTCCATCCTCTAGCAACTGGTTTTTCCCCCTGATAATGTGGGCAGGGGGGTTGGGAAAGAGGGGTAGAGTGGTACTGCAGAACAAGCGAGTCTATTTATGTCCTAGACTACAAGGTTGGGCCAAAGTGCAGTTCACAGGTCGTACAAATGCCAAAGCTTCTGTTGATAAACATGAGGAAAGTGTGGCCAAGTGAGTGAAGTAAGATACTTGATATGCTGTATTTTCATGCAAATGCTATTGTCACAGCGTGGAAGGACATCAGCTTACAACTGTTGGAGTGTTTTTCCATGACTTTACGCCCCCCCTTGCCTAGGCCAAAAACATCAAGGCTAAGGTGTTGAAGAAGCAGTACCAGGTTCTTTTTCTGTAACTCTGCTGTATGTTATGGTCTACGTGTACCTTAAGATACTATGAAGTACTGTATGCTGAACACAGTTTGATAACAGTACTCACCTTTGACTGTTGGTTTGGATGGTTCACTTTATTTGTTAGCTTTTTTGCTTTGTGTGTATGCAAAGTCTTTATAAATACAGTGTGTTACAGCCCTGTTTTTTCTTTTTGCACAACAAAGGTATTTGGTTTATTTGTCCCTGTTATTAATCTATTTAAAACTCGCAGAAAAGGGACTTTGACAACGTCATAAAATGGCCTTCTTCACCTTGCCCTAATTTACTGTGTTACACACTGTAATATGAAAAATGTGTCTGGTACAAAACATAGCTGTAATCATTTCTAAACACACATGTGTGGAAAAGCACTTGCAAGGGCTGCCTTTTGTGAGAGGAATGAACATAAAATATTTTATTATTCACTCCAAAATCATCTTGTTCTGTGGAGGTTGAACATCTCTCCGTGGATTCCCAGATAACATGCTTTATAACAAGTGTAAATTGTTGAAGTGTGTTCCTTAATAATGTGTTGACTAAAGGGTCCTTTTTCACACAGCGGGGGTTTGAAAGGATAATGTAAGCTTTTAGCGTATTGGGACACTTATTTTTACCGGTTGTCATGATTGTCAATAAATGATTTATCAGCAGTGGTCTTTGATCGATGAAAATTATCTTTGGGAACTGGCCAAGAATTAGTGGTTGTGTAAGGACAGAATTACTGTAACATATGACCTCTATAGAATCATTTTAATAAGGCGTTAAACAGATATTGGAGATATCTGATTGACATAGGTTTTCAGTGTAGTGTTTTCATTAGTTCTTTCAAGTAAACTCAGTGCCAAGTCACAGTGCCGAGAGTATTATATTGGATGTGCAGTAGGAAGTTGTTTCAAGACAGTAACTGTGACATTTTCCAACTTGGTGGATAACCTTTCCAAACACAGAACAACTATGTTCCTCCAACTGTTTTTGCAATTTTGTCTTGTTTTAACCAAACCGAACCAACATTAACATTTCACCTTACGTGCTCCCTGTAGAATACTCACTGTTTATTGGAACGTTGCTCTACTTGTCTGGACAGTTTGCAGAATGCATGAATGAGATTTAAATGGCACAATACTGTGTACTTGACCAACTATCCACCACCAACTATCACAGAAGAGGGCTGTTTTCAGTCATTAGATCTTTAGATAACCTAAATGTCAGTTTTTTAAGCTGATGCCATTAATCAAGTGCACAGCGTTGCACTGATCTTTTTCAGTTTTCATATATGTTGCTTTCTGTTCAGTCACTGCCCCTGGAGTATTATAGATCAAGGTGTGCAGTCCCCTCCATTACTTCTAAAAAATAATGCCATATTAAGTTTAGTTTAGTTTATTAAAATTCAGCATTACTGCAAGTCAATAAAGGCAAAATAAAAACTAGTTATCATAAACACTGAATTATTGAATCTGCTGTTACAATAAAATTTGTTAAAAAATAATCTTGGTCTTACATTCTTAAAAAAAATAGCCTTAAATTTTCTCCTAATATTATATACTTTACCCAAACATGTTTCAAATATGCAAAATGTGTAGTCCATTGTCATTCACAGTACAGGTTATTTTCTGTATCTCTCAGTTGTCCAACTTGCAATGGTCAGTGAGTGATATTACAATTGTGAAATGATCCTTCATTAGGGCTGGGTATCGATATATCCTGAATAGATAAGATTCCGCTACACAGGGTCATGATGCAACTCTTGATCCAATACAATTTCATACAACATCAATTTTGTTTTAAAGTCATTGTTTATATAAATAATGACACCAGCATGTACAGGAAGAGACCTATTATTAAAGTATCGATCTGCAAACTTTAATATTGATCTTTTATTTTTTGAATCTATATTGATAAGTATCAATAAAGTGTTTTTTTTTTTTTTTAACTCAGCCCTACCCTTCATGGAGGCTCTCCACCTTAACTCATTTGCTATAAAGTAATATTGAATGTTTTTTTGTTCAGATGAGCGAATCAAATTTCATGTATTTTTACTATCTTCACATTTGCCTAACTTTAAATGACTCAATTATCTGCTAGTCCAAAGTGTTCTGCTCACCTCTCAGTAGCAGGTGTTTTGCATTCACTTTTGCAGAGTCACTCTGAGTTATGAAAACATAGGAACATATGAAAATATGAAAACATACTTATATAACATGGACTTCCACGAAGGCTTCATTGGCCTTGACTGATGAAAGAGCCTGGCCTTGCTTTGTTTTCTTTCAGTAATGCTTGGGAGTGCCACTGTGTTGGGATAGTTACTTGGTTCGCTTTTGAACCTAAGCCCCACTGCTCTTGAACAGAATGAAAGGGAATGCTGATGTGTCGGTTTTTTTAAACAATGAGGCCCACTGTCGTCTTCCCAGCACTGATGACGTTGAATCACCCCTGCGGTTTATATGTGATAATCGGGGGTTGAATTGGGCTGAGGCTGTCTAGGCCTCACCAGCGCTGTTTAGGGCTTACTCACGCACCCTTTCAACAGATCAATAAAAGAGCCTTTATTAGTCACCAAACCCATTGTTAAAGTAGCCAGACAACTTTGTTTTTTATTTTTTACGTTTTGCCTTAATGTAGACGTTGGACCACACATATTCTTGAGAAGATCTTCAGGTCTTTCAATGTGATAAGGTTTTCTGGTCTTTACTCTGGTCTTAGGTTCTGTTTAGGTTTTCAATGGTATTTAGGTCTTGACTCTGGTTTCCTGAAAAATGTAGAACATTTTCTCTAGAACAATATCTCTCTGTCTTGTGTGTTTCTGGAAACAAAAAACCCCCCAAAAAAGCTTTTAGTCAAAAGAAAAGACATCTTTTAAAAGTATCAAAATTTTGTAGAGGAATCAATATATTTGGCCTGTACAAATACATAGGATCATAACAGTCACACTATGTGTCTGCAAAATGGTATATATTATGAAACACTGGCCTAATCCTTCATTTAAAAAAAAAAAAGTTCCAATAAACTAAGAGGATTGTGTATGCTTAGTAAGGTATGGCTGAAAACCCACCTTTACTGAAAATAAACACTCCTGTGATGACACATGGGCAATTCACATGCCAGGTTGGCAATATACTGACAACACAACTGTGAAAAGATTCCTGCTCATGTTTACGATGTCCAGATCAATTAACATATATCAGTAATATAGACCATTCACATTGCTCAAAAACTTTCCCTGTGTGACATTATCTTTGCACTTGGTTTTTGACAACATCTGAATTTTTAAGGTGTGCACCGTAATCAAAACCTAACTACTGTACAATGTGTACCTGTGACCTTATCAGAAAAAAATGGGGAGTGGAGGATGCCATTCTGTATCTACTGCACAGGGTGCACTTTCACATGGATAAAGCTGGCAGTGCTGTGAGAATCATGTTCTTTCAACACTCTTCAGCCCCTTTTGTTGAGAGACAAACTAGTGCAGATGAGCATGGATGCAGGCCTGTTGACTTGGATCACAGACTACCTCACTGAACGGCCACAGTTTGTTAGACTGGGGGACTTAACATCAGAGGCTGTGGGGAACTGTTCTCTCCCCTGTACTGTTCACCCTATACACCATAGACTTCAAATACAATTCTGAGTCAAATTCCTGCATATGTTCTACCAGTCTGCCATGGCCAGTGTCCTCTTCTATGCAGTGGTATGTTGGGGAGGCAGCACTAGGAAAAGGAATGCTGGACAACTGGACAGGCCGGTAAAAAAAGCTGGTTCTGTTGTGGGTTGTGGAGCTGGACCCACTCATGACAAATGCAGACAAGAGGACCCTGAGCAGACTGTGCTCTATATTGGACAATGACTGCCACCCCCTGCACATCACTTTCACCAATCAGAGGAGCTTGTTCAGTAGCAGGCTTCTGGCTCTGTCTTGCAAAACTGACAGGTTACGAAGGTCCTTTGTCCCTAGGGCCATCCAGCTCTTCAACGCCACACAAAAAAAAGGAACATGATTTACCTGTATTTATTTATCTTACCTGATCTGGGTGCCTTCATACATATACTTACTCTACTGTACCTTCGTGACCCTTTTGCAATATGATAACATCACACTGCGTCATTTATATGTCACAACCTCACTTTTCGTGTGTGTGTGTGTGTGTCATTGTGGGTGTGTTTGACGTGTCCCAGCTTGGTGAAAATTTTCCGTATCCTTGGGTCACCTCTTCCACTGGGGCACTAAAAACCCTTAATACTGGAATGCTTGAACGTATGTATGTATGTTTATATGTGTATATGTGAGATATGTATATGTTGTGTATATGTCGCTATGTATATGTGTGTGTGTATACTGGACACCTTGGTGTCCTTGGCAATAATTAAAGTATCTCTACTCTACTCCCGTCTACTACTACTACCCCTATCTCCCACACACAGTCCCCAACATAACATGATTCAGGAGCTTTAAAACAAATAGTATTTTTCACTAACAACTATTTAGATTTACCAGCACTAAAAACATATACATACATGCCTACTGCAAGTTTTCGGAATGAGCAGAAAATGTAGGTCACTGTCAAGTATAAATGTGCTCAAACATTCACCAAGCTGAGCCAACAGATTAGGCTACAATTGTTCTTTGTGCCATGACGTCCAGACGTCCACGTGAGGTCTGATAAACCTGGAATAACGTTGTTGAAGTGTGAATGAATGGATTTAGCCTTCTGTGCATCAATGCCAAAACAAAGAAGTCATGTCTATTTTTGGTCCAAATCGAGCAGCATTGATATCGAACAGTAGGCCATTCTGTAACCGTCTGAGAGAGACCACCTTCCATCATCGTAACCTTTTAAAGAGAGAGTCAGGGGCGTGCTGTGTTATTTGGACTGCTGTCAATTAGGTGGCTAGGCTACAGAAAGCATAAACTTCTGACAAAATAAATAAATAAATAAATAAATTTAAAAAACTAAAATCTTCAAACATGTGAATGTCCAAAGGAGAATTCCACTCATGATGGAAATACACAGGAGGCTGTAAAAAGGGGGAAAGGGAATTGAACATTAACCAGAGTATTACAACCATTTCATCTGTTCACTGTTATGAAGCCTTCGTAAACGACTGCCTCGATGAACTTTGAAAGACATCGTGCAGTAATGCGCACTTGTTTCGAATTGGTTGGCTGTACGCTGTGATGTATTTTCAGCCAATTAAAAGGCTGGATTCCGTGTGCGAAAAGAAACACAACGCAGCGGCTCTACCGTGCGTGCATTGCGTCATTTACTGACCCGTGACGCCTGCAGTGCCGGGCAGTAAATTATAAAACCCTCCATGCACGCGCTTGTAGGCAGTGTAGAGCGGCTGCACATTGCTGCTAGCAGTCACTGAACATTTACTACCGGACTGCAGACAGACCAAACACAAGAAAGAGTCCGACAGGGTCGGATGTGAGGAGAAGGGCAACTGAATGAGGTTTTGTTGTTGGTTGACCTGTCGGACTTTTCTCGTAGAACAGGGTGTAAGAGAATTCGACATTTAAGCAGCGACTGGTGAACCACTATTCAGAAACCGGTGAGTGTCAAGGCTAACGTAATGTATCCTAGCAGTTCATCCGGCCATGAATGAACTGCACACTCCTGTCTGTGTAAGTTTAACTTAACAGGCACGATTTTGTTTTGTTTTATTGGTTGTGAATGTAAAGTTGCTTTTGGTATTAGGACGGCTTTCACAGACATATTTGAGTACCGCTGTCTTTGTTAGCTAATCGACCTTTTCACTCAAGTTGACGTTTGGTGACGAGACAATAGCCCCGTTTATATGGACACCTTTTTTGAATCCGATTGAATTTAATCAGATTATTAGAATTCTACCGAACTGTTTATATGAGCCTCAAATAAAGAGATTCGCGTTTGAAGAAAGGTGTAAACCACCTATTTTAATCGGTTTGAAAATTTAAACGGTTTCATTTGAATCCGATTATTTGACTGTATATATGGGACGTTTTTAATCGGTTTCTGTAAATAAAGAGATTAAAAGTGAAATTTTGTGTCCATGTAAACGGGGCTAATGTGGTGCTTATCCAAATGTTGCGACGACAAAAGGCGAGTTTGGCTGATCAGATGTTGGAGCTCATGTCTGTCTGGTGAGAACTAGGTTACACACCAGACGTATTACTGAAGAAGCCAGTCGTTCGCCTTCTGTCAATAATTGCAATCCAATTAGACACTCATCTGTTTTAATCCTCACACTACCATCCGCTGGCTGTGCAACCGGACGTAGAGGAAGTGGTGTAGTAACTGTGGTGATGGGTAATGTTAAAATCGGAAGATATGACGAATAATCTCGGTTAGGATAATGAAACTTACTGACATTCGCATTCTCTAAAATGTTGTGCAAAAAGTAAGTCCACCCCTATTCGCGTTTTATAAGCTGCACCACATTGGTAACATTGCGTCTCTTTCTTTTAACCTAGTTCTTTCCCGAATCGTTTTTTTCCACCTCACCCCTTTCTCGCGCTGTTTCTGTGATGTAATCTTAACCCAGTAGTGGGATGCAGGCTGAAGCAAGTTTGGCTAGAGGCAGGTCCCCGCCTCGCGGCTGTCACTTTAAACTTTCTGCAGCGTCACGCTTACTCTTGACTTGGGATAGGATAGCTATCTTATGTAACAGTGAGTCGGGCGGGCAGGTTTGGACCGATGCCCTGAGCCGGTGCACTTTTAGCCGGCCCGGAAAGCATATGTGGAAGACATTACACAACTTGCAGTTTTTAGTATGGTAACCGGTTTTTGTCAAAGATTACATGTGTCGTGTGCAGTGGGCTGTGTGTTCAAATTATTCTCTTGATCTTGACAGTAATGTGCGTTCAAATCTTAGTTGCCTTTTTGCAAAGAGGTGCATGTTTGATTTAAAAGTATAATCTTTTATTTCAGACCAGTGAAATCATGGATTTGTATGACAAAGATGCAGGAGACATTCTACCTGTTGTTGTAATTGGTGAGTTCTGCACAACATCTTGGCATCAATTGATAAATAAATACATTTACCTTTTGAACTTTTACAAACTCAAATATGTTTGTCTTGCAGGTAATGGTCCATCTGGCATCTGCCTGTCCTACTTACTGTCTGGTTATACGCCCTACCTGTCCCCTGAGGGTATCCACCCAAATCCCATTCTTCAGAACAAATTAGACAAGAACTCCCACCTCACCCTGTTGGAACAGGTAAAGGCATTTTCGAAGAAGTGATTTTTAAAACCATGAAATGGTCAAGTATACAAGCCATATTACATTTTCACTAAATATGCGTATTAGACTAATTTGCATCGATGAGAATCTAGGTCTCCACAGTCAAATCTAAACAATCTGAATGTGCTACAACATGATGGCGACAAGAGATAACCTCTGGAGGCATGATCAGTATCACAAGAATGTGTGTCTGTGTGTGTGGGTGTGTGTGTGTGTGCGCACGCTCTCACATAGGATTTGGAGTACCTGTGTGAGGGACTGGAAGGTCGCTCTGACAACCCTGTGGCTGTCCTGTTCGACTCCCTGCTTCTTCCAGACAGTGACTTCGGTCTGGACTGTGCCTCCCCTCTCACCTGGCGCTATGAGCCGTCGAGGATGACCCCGCACCTGGTCCTTGGCAAAGGACCACCAGGAGGTGCCTGGCATGTGAGTCATCTGTGAGGGCGAAACTGGGTCACGGAGCTTGTCAGGACAAATACAGCTTCCAGTTTTCATGACATGCAAACATGTACAGATAAGCTTCACTAAATACATTGATGTATTTCCATGCATCTAAATATGTATGGTTATAGCACATTGTCTATGGTCTGTGGAGGCCTTGTTTGTTAGTTTCGAAAGAGGCCTCACAATTGTGGTTAGTTTACCCTGGAGGTTTATTTGCATTCACGACGTAGACGGAAACAGAGAGTGGCTGTGTGGTAGGCTGTGCCTAAGTCCACAGTCATCTGATGCAGATATGATTTGCATGTAGCGTGTGACAGAGTGCTAACTTGCCTCATTTGGGTTGCAGGCAATGGAGGGATCTATGCTTACTCTCAGTCTGGCTAACTGGATGGAGCTCCCTGGCCTGAAGTTGAAGGACTGGATGAGGGAGAAACGCAGGTGTGTATTTTCAGTTGTTCACTGGAGTAGAGTTGAATAGGCACAGACACACACAATAGGCACAGGCATTGAGTGTTCTACCAGGCCCCATTAAAAGATTAAATTCAGCTACTAATGAATAGGCCTACATGAAAGAGTTCTTTCTGTATTGGTGGGATCAGATTGCACGCAATATCAAAACCTTGTTCCTGTTTAAGGCTGTACAAAATATAATTCTATTAACTATGTTTACTTTAATCAACAAATATGCATTGTCATGCTGTCATGCAAAATTTGAAAGATGTAGTTTTCCACCACAACCCCCATATTTATCTTCACCATGCATTTCAGGAATGTGCGTAATGACCGTGCCACGCCTGCAGAGATTGCTTCATATTACCAGCACTATGTCAGCCAGATGGGCCTGGAGCGAAACTTTGCCTGCGGCACAGTCACCTCTGTGCAGCGTGTCCATCTAGAGAAAGAGGGCCGCTCGCTGTGGGAGGTGCAGGGTCTGCAGAAGAGGCCTTCTGTCGTCGAAGAGGAAAGAGAGGGGGAGGAGCAGCAGCAGCAGCAGGAGGAGGAAGAAGAGGAGGAAGTGCCCTTCTCTGTGTTTGCTGAGAACGTGGTGCTGGCCACAGGCACCCATGACATCCCGGCACGCTTGGGCGTGGAGGGGGAGGGCCTGCCCTTCGTGTCTCACAGCTTCTGGGAGCTGGAGGCCGCCATCTCTGCGGGCAAGCTGGACCACACGTCCGATCCGGTGCTGGTGGTGGGCGCAGGGCTGACGGCGGCGGATGCCGTGCTGGCCACCCACCATCTCAGCATCCCGGTGTACCACGCCTTCCGCCGCTCGGTCGCCGACCCGGGACTCATCTTCAACCAGCTGCCCAAAGTGCTCTACCCAGAGTACCACAAGGTGCACCAGATGATGACCCAGCAGCAGCACCAGCCAAACAGCACGCTCTCTTCTTCGGTTGAAAGCCGCCCCGAGGCGTACTGCTCCTCCTACCCAGGCTACGTAAGCTTTCCCAGGCACCGCGTTCTGTCCTTCCGACCGGACCGCAAGTGCGTTCTACAGGGCGAGGGGGGCAGGCAGACGGTGCTGCAGGTGTCCATGGTCCTGGTGCTGATCGGCGCCCATCCCAATCTCTCCTTCCTGCCCGAGGAAGGGCGGCCTATGGCGCTCAACCCTCAGGAGCCGGTCACGTGCAGGCGCAACCCGCTGGACGTAGACCCCTTCACCCACGAGTCGGTGCAGGAGCCCGGCATGTACGCCATGGGCCCCCTGGTGGGAGAGAACTTTGTGCGCTTCCTCAAGGGCGGGGCCTTGGCCATCGCCAGCGATGTGGCGCGCAAGCGGCGAGAGAAGGAGCTGATCTCCAAGGCCACTGTAGCGTAGCGTAGACAAACAAGGCTTATTATCCTGGATGTCTAGAGACCTACTGAACACTACAAGGTCACCCACAGCTTCCCCTTCAGCCAGCCTATATGCAGCTCAAAGCTTCTCTATGTCACCAGTGTAGTAGCTAAATCTCAGGACCTGCACTATGCAGACTGCACAGAAACGGGGCTTCTCGGGCCATTCAGAGCCAGTGCTCAGAGAGCCCTTCACAGGCAAACGTCTGTTGCTCTTGTTGGAGGGGGTGAATTATGTACTTGCAGCAGAAGAGTGCTGCAAAGAGTCCTCACTTCCGAACACAGGAGGAGGGTTAGTAGATCCAATCCTATTGGGGGGAAAAAAAATCCAAATTGGCTTTAGAGTCCAAAGGTTGAATTTGGACAACTGTATTTGGTGGGAGAGTATGCACTGTAGGAACTTGTGACACAGATGCACATGGTTAATGTTTAAAATGGCAAATAATTTGCGATCCCATTTTTACCTTCACTGTGTCACTTGTTCACCACCCTCCACCACCCCGGACAGGGTTGATGGGTAAAAGAAACAACACTAGGCAATAGTATTATAACACAACCAATATTTGGCATTTTTTTATTTTCGTATCTTTTATAATATTTGTACACAACTTCGCAGAGGAAAGGAATTTATTCTGTATATCATGTAAAGAATCACTAACTGCAAAGGGAGCGTTTGCAAAAAAAAAACTAACTTTTTGTATCATTCCTGGTACTGTCATATATACTCATACCTTTTCTTTCACTGATTACTTAGTCTGAGGCCCTGTCCACATTAAGCCGGCTAGAATACGCATATTTGTAATCCAAACTCTCTGCGTCCACACTACAACGTTTTAAAAAATATCTCCGTATACAGACACCCGGATAAATACACTGTTTTGCTGTGTAGAATCATGCCAGCCAATTAGAAGCTAAACTTTCCTTGGCACCATGGTAACTGAAGGTCATCGTTATTTGAAACTCCCCGTGTACTCTGTACACACCACAATATGCCGCCATTTTTAGATGTATCCACCTCAGCGATTAGTTTTTAAAAGGCATCATTTTTCAGTGTTGGAAATGGAATACACTGTATTAATATGGATGGAAGGGATAACTGGATAAATAATTATGCATATTTATATTTATCTGGCTTAATGTGGACATGGCCTAAGGAAACCACCCAAAACAAGGACACGTAGAAACTGTCTGTTATGCTGCTTATTTTCTTATGGAGTGTTTGTCTTTGCTTGAGATGCAAAGTGTGTCATTGCACAAGGTACAGATGGGTTAACTTGCCTTTCTTTTCCTATACTCTTCCATTCGGACTCCAGGATGGGGTGTCCTGTTATAACTGTCATTGTGATCAGTGTCGGTGCTCTTTCTATTCTTCTCTACTTGCCAATCAATGTTGACAAATTTGGGGCCAACCATGACGATCCCAAAGCATATGCATTCAAACATGCACTGAACACCTCTTCCTCTTGAAAATATCTTTTCTTGAATTGGGTTGCAGCCTTTTTTTTATATAATGGAGACCTGGTAACCTGACCCCACACTGTATGGTGTGACCACACCAGGGTGGGTTTTTGTACTTTTTAGCGTTTGTAAAGATGTATTTTATAGCTATGTTGGAGGGTAATTGTTGTAGTAGTTACTATGTCTTTCACAACCTTTTGGCCTTTTGTTTTACCAAAGGCCTGGTGTTTCTATGCAATAGCATTATGTTCTGTTCCAAGAAATGCACTTCTATGGACTGGCGACTGAGATGTTCTTGGAACCTGTCAAAGCCAGTCCCATGGAATGGAAGTCACGGTCCCAAGTGCTTCTGTCCCTACTGGAACTCATATTTGCCTTTGCCATCTTTATTCGTGTCTGATTCTTCCTTTCAGCCAACGCTGTTCATAAACAGACTTTAAACATTACCCAGCTGTACTACCTTTAGTAGAGGTACTGGCTTTTGCTACTGTTATTTAAGCAATGTATTTAAATAATTGGGGAAGTCTTTGATTTAAGTACACTTTTTATATTGGATAGAATTAAAAGAAAAAAATCTTTACAGATTTGAGAATTTTGCATAAAAAAATGTTGGACATTTTAAGTGCAAGAATAATCTTAGAATGGCTCTAATTTGTCTTTTACATTGTAAAGGCAGCTAACCAAATCTTTGTATACTTTCTGTAGTATAAAATTGGTGCATTGTGCATTATCAGATCATATTGTATCCTTTGTTTATCAAATACAACATTTTCAAAACAATATTGAATTCTGTCTTTTTTATGACTGGTATCTCCCATGTATGAACAGTAGGTGGCAGTGCATGCAAACTTCTTTCAAGTTTCTAAACATTCAACCTCTCCATGGACTCTTACGTTTGCCAAGAATGCTTTCATCGTTTTAGGTGGTTAAGCTCTCAGAACTTGCAAATTCTTATGGAATTGGGCATGGAATGATACTGACTGATCCCGACATAGAACATTTAACAAATAATATAAATTATATAGCAAGTTCCATAATCAGGCTCCAGTGTGTTAAACTCAGTATGTACAAGTTTAAAGGTACATATTATGAAGTGTATGGAACACTAAACTCAACCTGCTTGCCTTATCTCGTTATAAACAACTGTGTTAATTCTCTGACAAGGTGACCCCCTTAGCTTTCTGGTTCATGCACAACCACTAGGGGACGCTCGTCTATGTACAGTGCATGGAGAGTGCATGTGTGTGCGTGCTTTGAATATTCTCTTACAGTTGCTATGAGACAGCTGATCAGAAAGGGAGTCTAAATACAGTGTATCTTCATAAAGCGGAAAGAACAGAGAAAGGCCAGGTGTGGTGTGGAGCGTGCAGTGCTGCCACACATGCATTTTTACTGCCTATTTCACCAGGATCTTTATAAAGTTGTCTGAGTTTAGAGTTAAGTTAAAATGCGTGGTGCCTTTTTGCCACTGCAATTATGTGTGGCTGAGATACCAAATAATCTGAAACTTTGTTTCACTTAAAACAAATAAATACACAAGATTATTTTACTAAATATCTCAGTTGAGATTAAATAAATTTCACAACTGCTGCTGAGTTAAGTAGCTGTGACTGCTGCTGTCAGACTACATTAAAAAAAAAAGAATGTTTTCCCAAAGTTATTTGTGAATGAGCTTAATTATTTCACACTCACGTAGCAAGGTGTTTCATTACGGAAAAGCACGGAATCACCCGAAATGTGCTTGCTCCGCCCAGGGATGGGGCCGCTGGCTGATCAAGTACAGGGAAGCAAGGAATTTGGAGCGCGGTACATAGTGGCAGCACGGTACGACTGCCAGTACCATACGTTCTGGGAAGACTTTCCGCTGAAGCTGTAAATATTACTGTTTTTTACTGTAGGCATACAAACAAGTTTGGACGGCACAAAAAAGCAACGGATCTGAATCCCAGTAACTGGATTGAATGGAACTATGGAAAAACAGACTGTTTCGCTAACGTGACAACTTAACACATCTTTCTACCTCGACTAACGTTTGTCAGGTAGCTAGCTAGCCAGCGACTTAAGTCTTCATTTGCAAAAATCTTCGTTTTCTTTTATTTTAAGAGCGATAACGCAGTGTATTTAAGGTTACACAGGTTTTCGTGGGATGCACATGTAATTTCGACTTGACTCGGCGGGTCTCTACAATCTTCATCAAAGAATGCAATGTTTTTTTTCAGAGGTCAACTAAGTTGTCTAGCTAGTACTAACATTAGTTAGTTGGCTAGCTAGCTGGCTAGCCAATGAACTTGCTAGCTACGCTAACTGAGGAATAGTCTACGTATGCGAACTATTGATTTTGTTTTCTCCCGAACCTTTTTTGTTGTTATCGCATTTGCGACTTTTTCCACATTGTTAGTTTTCACCCCATTGGTTCTTTAGTGCTGTACATTTGGCACTACCTTCGTTTGTGATAATTCGCAGGGCAACATTCGTAGTTATAACTTAAACTAAAACGTAAAACTCCACAAAACTCAAAAAGCCGTCCTTGTGGCTTCGGACTTGGAAAATGGATGCTGGTATAGAGAAGGAATGCAGCGCTCTGGGGGGGCTCTTTCAGATCATCATGAACGATATGAAGGTGAGTAACGTTACTTTAACTGATAGATATAGACACTATGTAAACCGAAAACGCAGTTGTTGGAGTTGTAGGTCACATAAGCTCGATTGCTGAGACCAGCTGTTCGGCACACACCATGACACAACCTAAGGACGAGCCTCGTTGGCAACAGTTAGCCCTATGGGCTTTGATGTCCTCACAGAAATCTATCAAGCAATGCAGTGGGCAACACTGCAAGTCATGGATCCAGCTGATGATTTTCTTAACAGCACAGCATTGCACTTCGGTTTACATATGTTCTTTGCTTTTAACTCCTAATACAACAAGCAAAAGACGTTGCATCTCTGCCAGTCACGTTTGAATGACAAGGAATATGTATTTGCTTTCGCCATGTTTTACCTACGATCTTCTGAGTAATCTGCAATGTACACGAATTTAACGGTTGTCATGTCGTGTAATGAGGTGTCATGGATATATCTATGGCTGTTTCCTTAAACGTTGATTTTCGTAAGATGTCCGATGAAGGAGTAATGTACAGCTGGGCACCATCATGATGACACATCATGTCTAATTGTTGTGTCTACTGTATTTCGGAATTCTGAACGTCTCATTTTAAATAGTTCTTATAATCATCCGAGGACCACCTAGACCACATAGGTCATAGAGCATAGATGTATACTGTTATCATTTAACAAGTTATGTCACTAGGTTTCATTGAAGGGTTGTCAATAAATGGCGGGTGAATTGAGCAAATGTGGTCTTATTACAAGTTGGCATTTTACATCCAGTATTTTGGAACTGAGAAAATGTATCTGGAAAGGATTTAGGCACATGTTATGTACACATCTTCTCTTAGAGTAACTAGGATTTTTTCTTGACTATTCTGGATAAAAATATTTGACTACCTGGTAGGTAACTTGACTAATCCCGTCGGTTTTCTGTAAAAACACATTAATAAGTGAAGATTCAAATCGGAATTTTAACTGTTGAGTATGAAATATGTAGTCTCTCTGAGATGTTGTCTGTTTACACCAAGAATCTTGTGTCTGGCTGCTGATAGAACTGCCACATGCCTGTGCTTTCAGTCTCCCAGAATGCCAGTTATCTGCCACATTCTGTGGTGCTGAATAATAAAAAAGCCAACTGTTGCAAAGCTGTGCCTGTTCAAGGATTACAGAACATAAACCGAGCGTTTTAGGGGGGTGGATAGAATGTGGTAATGGGATCAATGGCGTAATGCCTAGCCGTTTCCCTCTCTCGTCTGTCCATGTGGATATGAACAGCCTGACTCATAGGAAGAGGGACTTCCTAGTTGGAGTATGGAGTCATACTGAGTGGTTCGGGTGCACCTCAGCACCCCACAATGGTGAATAATAAGCTAAAAATGTACCGGTACTAGATCTCCTGACCATGAAAGCAAGGTAACATCAGGCTGTAGCCCAAACATGAACATTGACTAGATATGAATGAGTTAGATACTGATGATTTCTTGGAAAAAAGTAGAACGGTCTGTCTGCACAGTGTGTACTTCCTTGAGTTGTAGCCTACATTAAATCAGTCATTAACTCCAGTGTTAAGTGTTATTAAAAAAAATGGAGGAGGTGTTCAACCCATGTTTGATTGGAAATTTCCACCATGGCACAATCATGCTCCTGCCATCTACAGCTATATCCATTTTTAATCAAGCAACTGCCAGCCCACCAGTGTTTGGACGTAGCACACCGACACAGGGCTGCTTTGCCATGTGCAATAAAAAGCTCTCTACCTTGAAAGAGCTGAAGGAGGAAAATGGGAAATAGGCCTAAACCAGCCAGTCTCCCCATCTCCAGCTTGAGATCACACTTCTACCGTAGTCGTGTTCTTCTGAAGTCTGTTTCCACACTTATCGTACATCCGTTTTGAGTCTTGGTTGTTTATAGTATTTTGCTGAATGCCAGTGGGATGATATCTTTGTCTTATTCTCAACCAGTCTGTTCTTTGGCATTTGTTGCTCTAATTTAAGTAGTCTCATGTCTATGTTCTTAACAAGACCTCCATGAATCTTAAAGAATCATACAATTAAGAAACGAGTTGTTTACAAGAATAGGAGGGCTTTGTTGCTTTCTGCTGATTCACATGGGTTTTCAGTGTAATGTTTTTGACTTGGCCTGACGAGGATGGTATTCCAGAAAATGGGTTTAGTCCCTATCCTGCGTATGCTCAATGACAACAAGTGGTAAATCTACTAAAAAAGAGCCCCATGGCTCTTTTTACAAGGAGAATAAACCCAAAGACCCCTCTTTTAAGAGGTTTACCATGTATTCTGAGTTAACATAGCTGGGTTGGTCACTAAACCACATACTTGGAATACCCTCATATCCTCTTTTTTCCATGGCTATCGATTCCCTTTGCATGTAGGTTGTGTGTTGCCTTGTGCTTGTGGCCTTCCTCTGAAGGTGATCCCATAGAGAGGACAAAGCATAGAGAAGAAGGGCTGCAGTTTTGTGCCATGGACTAAAATAGTTCATCGCTGATGGGATTCTCACTTTTGCTATTTGCTGTTTATTTCCTGGCAGCTGGATGTTAGCCTGGTGAGTTTGTGTGTGTTTGTCTGAGTAATGCGTGTTGTGGTCTATGCAGATAGAATGCTGCAGCACTGCAATATCTCTATAGAGATTAGTGAAGTCAGTGGTCTATGTTTATCTGTAAATCAGCTGATGAAGCAGTAGGCTAAGTCTGTCTATATATCCAGATCAAAATATCCATTGATTGATCTATGACGTTCTCGATCTGTTTGAGTTGATACTGATTTATTGATCAGTCGACTCTGTGTTTCTCATATCTGTTTTTTCTTTTGGGCCATGAAACATTGCAGTAGCCTACATGTCATCACGTGAAGTTTTTGCGACCAGCACTGTTGTCATCCTGTTGAGGCACATGCAGAATGCCCAGTGCAGCCCCGCTCACCTGTTTCGCAATGTCTTGCGTCTATGCATGGTATCAGTCCTGTCGAACACACATTCGACAAAAAAAAACATCTCTGGTTTCCCAGGCCAGGGTCTTCTGATCTAGCCCCCTTATTTCAGCCCATACTGGCCCCTTTCTTTTGGTGTATATGAAAACACCCAGCAGTGGTCTACACATTCTCAGTGCTCTGTATATTGTCAATTTAATTAAAACCTCCTCTTGTGTTTTCCCAGGTGTACATGCGCAAAGTAGTTCTTGTTCATGCTATGCTTTTTCTGAAAGTCAAGCTCTGGCTTGGCGTTTTCTTTGTCTGAGGGATCTGCTGATTTCTTGTTTTGGCCCCGGTGCCCAGGTGAGGTTACAGCAGGTGAAAACTAACACAGGGACTTAGCTTTGCATTCTCTGTGCGATTATGTGTTCTGTTTGTTTAGTTTCTCTGAACATTTACACCAAAGCCCCCCTATTCTCCACCTGTGTTATGTGTTTTTGTGTGTGTGTTGGGCCTGCCGCTGTGCGAACATCGCTGGTGGTGTTTTCACAGGAAGCAAGCAAAGGCTTACACAGTTGGCATCCTTGGATGTGGAGGATGTTTGCGAGTACTCCGTGATCTGGGGCGACCCAGTACAAAGAGCATCGGCCTGGACTCATTCAACTCCCTGTCCTCCTCTTGAGCTTTCTTAATTCTATGTGTAGTAAGGGGTTGTACAAAGCAACCCTACCATTAGCGCTTTCTTATACTACGACCAACAGGAAACTGGTGCAAAGGGCCTAGCAAGAGAGGAGGTTGTATGGAAATGAATAAAGCATGAGTCACTGTTGGGCTGTTGTGCCTGGCACTGACAGGAATGCTGTGATCTTAATAGCTGTCATACGTGTGAATAATGGATGGACGATCTGTTGATGTAAGAAGGTGTAGAGTTTACAGTTTCCTTTTCTGTTTGTTGATTTCTGCCTGTGTTGGTATGTCATCTCATGGGGGGAATACTACAAGGATGGTTAAGTGATAAACCTTGCTTAGTTTACCCAAAGTTGGTATTTTGTAGAAAAGCACAGGTCTTCATTCTCTTAACCAATCAAATGGCAACATGCTCTTCTTCTATCAAGTTTACAACTACTTATGAGTTAAATATACCAGGTTTATTACTTTTGATACATTTTGTATTATACCCCCTTGATCTCTGTCATGTGGTAATGTTTCGGTTTGAATGTATGTGCTGTCAGGTCAGGTAGACAAAGGAAGTGAGGGGCCTGCTGGTCAGAGACATGGAGTAACGGCCCTTGGGTGGACGTCTTTGTTGGCAGTCAGGAATGATGGGGAGTGGCACCAGAGCCAAGCCCTGCTGTGATAAAAAAAAACGAGAGCGTTTGCACGCCAGGGAGGGATGGAGTGGGTAGGGTTCATCGTGAGTCAGGTGTTCGCTTAGTCATGCCTGCGCTCAAACCGCCCCCACACATTCTCCTGAAAGCGTGTGTGTGTCTGCTGGAGATTTACTGTGAATTGGTTTACAGGCCCTTTCCAATCCACCTGGCAGTGTGATAAACACGAACATGTCTATCAGTGGAACTTACTGTCACACTTGCCCGTAAATCACCTGCAGTGACTAGGAAGGGAGTCAGTCTGAAGTCAGATTACAGCGTACACTGAATGAGACAGCATAAGTCAGCTGCTCTCCTCTTCTCCAAGTGTTTGTTTTCAATTATTTCACATTTTGTCCGTACGTATCTGTTTATGAGAAATCAGGACTACGGTGTCTGTCTGTGTGTGTTCTATTTGAGAAGCTACGCTTACCTGTTCCGTATTCTAGATCTAATCTGTGGCTCTTTATTTCTTTTACCAGCCATGCGCGTCCACACCATATCGTATGTCATTAGCCGCCGATGCGCTGGGATAAAAAGAAGGGGGCCCCATGGTCTTGTTTCATTCCTTAATTATTAATCAAACAAATGGTGCACAGCGTGGTGCTTATACCCCAGTCCCTGTGCTTCAGAGAGATGAATAAGGCTGAGGATGTCAGCCAAAAGGTAGAGATTCGCTGAGAGGGAGTAGTGGAGTGGAGTAGAGGCAAGCCCACACTGTAGGGCACATCTAGAGTCCATCTGAGGTTACCACACTGTACCACCCTGCGCTTCACTGGGCATCACGTGCTGCTGTTGTTGTTTGTCATCTGATACACTTCGAACAACAGGTTACTTTTTTTTCCCCCTTTCCTCTTTCCCCCCCTCCCTTCTACTTGTTTTTCCTTCTCCTACGCCATAGCAACAGAAGGAGATTCTCAAGTGATTTTATTTTTTTTCCCCTCTCTCTGGGCAAGAGGAGGCAGAGAACGGTACAAAAGGCTCTCATGCAGTTGAAAGCAGTGCTCCAGGGAGGCTCTTCACAGGAGTCGTCCTTCTCCTTTGGAGAGACAGCAGCAGGATGGTGGTGGTGGTGGTGGTGGTGTTGGGGTGGGCAGAGTAGATGCTGGTAGACATGAGAAGCAAGCGAAAGCATGAAAGAAACATGGATGTGAAGAAGGCACTCATGGGTGTGCCTCGGAGAACTCCCCACAGACACAGGAAGGCAACACACACACACACACACACACACACACACACAACCCCCCCTTTTTGTACAGATCTCCGTGGTGAGCTTCCTCTGAGATAACGCCATGGTTGGAGATGACCTCGCAGTCCCAGCCCCAGTGGGTCCACGCCTGGAGGACTAACTCAGGAGCGGAAGAGCCCTCTATTCATTTTCCCCTTACCTTCCTTTCCCACCCAGATTTCTTGGAGGGAAAAATGTAAACACGAACAGTTATTAAGTATGAATAACTCAGGAAAGCAGAGTTGTTTGTTAATGTTTGAGGGGAAAAAAGGTGTGAAAATGATGAAGCACTATCAGCAGAAAAAAATCTGGATAATTTTTCATTTGCCTACACAAAACATATGTAGAAACACTTACACTGAGCAACAAATGGAACACAAAGGGCAAAAGCAGCATTACTGTGTGCCCATTTTCAAGCGAACAGTCAAAATGGTGCTGCATGCAAATGGTCAACCCACGCCTTCCGATTCACAATTAGCCTACTATCTGGCTCATAATCCAGGTCAGGTTTTGCAAGGTGCTCTTGCCTCTGGTCACAATTTCTGCCTGAGCACCAGGAAACTCAATATCCTCGTCTCAAACAAAGGGACTGCAGGCATGGTGGGAACCCAACCCCATACTCCGGAGCATTATCAGCTTTGGCCAGCAGACATTTGGCTGAAGGCTGGGGAATGTGGCTGCTGAGCCCCACGTTTCACAGGCTATTGCTAAACTACCACGGGTCCCCAAAGTTTCCTTTTGTCATTTGCCGACCAAATGCGCAGCTCTTCCACCCACCCCTCCCCTCCCCCATTCCACCTCCAAGGAGAGGAAGAGAGGACCAAAGGAAAGGATATGTTTTTGTCTCTGTCCCCCACCTTTAAATAATGTCGTCTTGACATTCACAACACATGCATCATCTGTTTGAAGAAAGGAATTGTGTTTACAGCTGCCATACCACTTAAGGGGAACACAGTGGTGGCAGGCCCCCTAAAATTACCCTTATCTTGCCTGCCACTCCACTTGTTTCATTGTAGTTCCTTCAAGAGTTAAGTACAGGCCCCATTTTCCACCTAAACACACTTCTGAAATAAAAAGAGGCAAATTGTACGTTGCCACTAAAAACATTATTTTTAAAAAGAGCAGAGCAGTTAAATGGATAGAAAAGCTCAGTACATCTCCACCATTCAAGTCTGTGCCCGGCACTGTCCGTGCCACAGCTTTTCCGCCTGTTTTTGAAATCATCATCCTGGTAACCACAGTTTGGTGCGAAAACCAGTCTCTTGGTCTGACGCAGTTCTGCTCCTTTGCCGAAAAACCTGAACCAAACCCTTCTTTTTCCCTTTTTTTTTTCTTTTTTTCTTTTTTGGAACAAGCTGGTTTCTGTTTCTCCCGTCCACAGGAAAACACTGTAGAAGAGCAAAACACCGACAGCTTCTGGAACGGTTTCCTCAGATTTATTATTCTGCTGCTCGGAGTGGAAGAGAGGAAAACTGTTTTTCCTGGAGCCCAAGACAGGCGCGTTTCAGGGTGGAAGGAGGGGGGAAAACCCTACAAACAACAAAATCGAACCGTTTGTCTGAAAAGCCCTAGTAGTATTTTGAGTTGGGCCACGAGACAAAAGAAGGAAAATCTACTAAAGCAACCATGACTTGATCACTGTCTCTTTACCTCTGCTTGCCTCATCTTGTTTTCACCCATACAGACGACTTGTGTGTATGTGTGTGTGCGTCTGTGTCTGTGTCTGTGTGTGGAGGAAGTCCACTCAGGCAACACAGAGAGCTGCTAGTAGCTACCAGCAGACTGGAGCTGAGAGCCTGCTGTGCTCAGAGTGAGGTGGAAAATCACACACAGCACCCAGCGCCAGCCAGCTCAACAGCTCTCTCTGCTTCTCCGCTCTACCACTGTTCCCGCCTTGTCTGAGGGGGTTTCAGACTTATGTCAGCAGTGAGAGAGAGCTTCAGGAGCTAAATACAGTCATTCTCACTGGGGGGAAAATGAAATAGATGCGCTTCCAACACCCCCACCCCTCTCCCCCAGTCCTCCGAGCTTCCAGCTGTCTGTCGGCAGCCTGTGATGCTGCTCTGCTGTCCCTGTGAAGGCCTCACACCTGGGTACCAGGACGGGTCACCTCAGGCTGCCTGGTCCAGCCGCACAAGACCTGCCTTGTGTTGACCAGGCCTCCCCACCCTCATGGCATGGCTGCCCGGTCTCCGGCTCTCTCACTGTTCATTTCCTCTCTCCCCATAACATCATGATGGCTCCTTATTTCTTCCTTTTCTTGCCCTCTCTCTCTTTTTTTCTTGCATTTCTGTCTGTCCTTGCCACGTTCTCTGTTGCTCCCTTTCTTTCTTGCTCTTTTTTCTCTCTTTCTTGTTTCTTACTTTCTGTCTTTCTTTCTGCCTTTCTGCTTTTCTGCTTTCTTTTGCTCTCTCTTGCTCTTGCTCTCTGGCTCTCTCTCTGGCTCTCTCTCTGTGACCGTAGCGACCCTAATTGGGCCTGGTACTCTACTGACCTGCTTTCTGATGCCGTCTTCAGCGCCAGTCTGGGATTAGCTCCATTGGGTAGAGAGAGGGATTAGGACGAGTGAAAGCAGGTGACTTTCCACAAAGTCACAGCAGTCTAAAGGACCCCCCGCCCCCCCTGTCCACCGACCAACCTGCCTCATAACCGCACACACACACACACACACACACACACACACACACACACACACACACACACACACACACACACACACCCTACTCAGCAGCGTACAGAGCAGAGCCTGTGGGACAGACTTCAGACTGTCACTCTGAAGTCTAAATTGGGGAGTTTAAAAACTAGGACTGCACAATACACTGGAAATTATGCAATATTTTAATGTCAATATGTGCATTATATAGCTGAAACGCTGCTTAAGTGCAATAAAGGATACATTTTCATTAACAATGCTTTTGCATTCTGCATACCAGAATATCTGGCCAATCAGGTGGAGACCTGATGTCCTGTAAGCCCCCAGCATAAGCTACTAACGGTGTGGGGTCTAGTAGTGACGTTATACATATTTAAGTATTTGTTTATTCATCCCAAACCCCATTGTCACCACAACGTTCTGCAATGTTATTGCATATCACACATTATCCTGATACTGTGCAGCCCTACTAGAAACAATCTGCATTTAGTTTAGATCTTGGGCTCATGTCCTTCAAATACTAGGCTACGTTTCAAGCCTTGGACTTGAATTATGCCGACATGTGACAAGTGTTCATTGTCTTTACAATTGAACTTTTGAACTTATGAACCTGCCTGCCCTCACTTTTGAGACCATTAAAATAAGAATTTAATTGTGGGTGGGACTTATATAGGCTATAAAGGAGAGGGACTGGTAAACTGTAAGGAGCAGTCTGTTTGTTTATCCACTGGACACTTGAGGTGTTTAAATCAGGCATTGTGTGTGCCTACGCACAGCTGGGACCAACAGCTTGGGGGTTCAGATAAGAGGCTGAGGAGTTGAGATTTAGACTTGGCTTGTCTAAGAGGCATTAGTCTATCTCTTCCCCCTGTCCCCTTGTCCACTTTAGCCTCATGAGTGGGAGCTTATACTTGCCGTTGCTGTCCATAAACCTTGGTAACTCGCCACAAAAACCATTTGCATTGTTGCAGGCACGTGGTGCATTTTGGCGGTCTGTGTGCAGGTGTGACGCCTCCCAGTATTTCTTGAATGGGCGAGGCTAGCATATATGCAAAGTAGGCAAGCTGGAGGAGCGTGAGCAGTTAAAGTTTTGAAAAGCATCTCCATGTGAGGGCATTAGGCTTTATGAGATGGAAGAAGATTGTTGCAAGATTTGGAAAAGCTGAGGACGTTGGTTTACTAACTGTTACAGCAAGGCTACTGTCTTGTCGTTATTTTTTAGTCTGTATTCACCCATAAATGCATTCTCCTGAGGGTTTTCTGTGAAGCGTTTACCCTTTTATTCCTTTGTGCTAATTTGGCACATTACCTTGTTGTTGGCTAGGTGGTAGTTTTCTGGTAAGTGATGTCTGTTGTGTAAGACACACGGAGAGAGCAGGGAGTTGGACACGCTTTAAGGAAAAGTATAAAAGTTGATGGTGCAGACGACGTTAATGTCACAGTTTTCATCTGTATCGCACAACAACCCGTGCGTCAAGCATGGTGGCACCTTGAGACTACTTTAGCTGTTCCACTTGTATGAGCACAAATGGATCTAAGTAAACAGTGATATTTTTGGTCCCACATGTCTCCGCCCTAAACAGTTTCACTGGGGTGTCTGTGAGCGAGTAGCCTAAGTATACAGTTATTGAGATTTCAGGGTTCAGTTTACCTGACATTTACAGTAAATGTCACCCACTCCTTAATTGAGAGACTGGGTGGGAATGTAATGCTAGTTGTACCTTAAAGTAACACTAAAGCATGCACTGAGCACAGCTCTGCCCTCACGGCTCAATG
This sequence comes from Setipinna tenuifilis, assembly GCA_030347295.1. Taxonomy (NCBI): domain Eukaryota; kingdom Metazoa; phylum Chordata; class Actinopteri; order Clupeiformes; family Engraulidae; genus Setipinna; species Setipinna tenuifilis. The sequence goes on along the minus strand of CM059267.1, from coordinate 9,660,230 downwards.
GGTGTGTGTGTGCCAAGGGTGTGGATATCATTGGTTGATGCTCTCAGGCTGTCCAAAGAGGGGTGGGGGTGTTCAGTTTGTGGTGTAGTGGCAAACCCTTTTTAGTTACCTCAGACTACCTCATGGCAGTTTTTAAGTGTATACTAACAGCACTACTCTACCCTACTCTTCTTTACCCTACTTTACCTGCTTTAGGGACTGTTTGTTTTCCATTACAGTTGGTACCTCCTCGGTGTAAATGAGGTGGGTGGAGTGAGTGGAGTTGAAACCAGGGGTGTAGGATTTGGTTAGGTTTAGCTAGTTAGCAGGTTAGCTTTAGCTAGTTAGCAAGGGACTTCCTTGTCTTTATTTTTCAGAAATTGCATCATTTCTGCCACCATTTTCCCCATTTCCCTATAGTTGTCTAAAAAGAAAGTAAATGTTTAACATGAACATCATTGAATGTAATGTCAGGAACACAAACGGGATAATTATTATTCCCACTCATCCTCCTTTCCCTATTTCTCTTAGGATTAATATTCTAGCATTGGCTCTACCTGCTTGGAGTCTCGCAAAAGCAGGGACTAAAAATGGTCCCAGGCACCAGGGCAGATGGGAAAGCAAAAAGATGGGGGTGATGTTGAGTGGACTAGGGTATAGTAGGGGTAAACTAGGCCCTTAAGTGGTAAGTGGTAAACCGCTTGAAAGAAAAGCACAGTGGCTTTGTTTTTGCTGGGAGCATGAAGTCATAAGGCTCTTGTGTTGGGTTTACCACTTACTCACAGTTACTCACAGTTTCGTCACTAAACTATGTCTTTTGGAGTGCCCTCCAAAGAATACCTCCCAAGGGTAGTTCTGCATTTTGCATAGCCACACCATTCCACAGAATCTTTCAGCCCTGGTGTTAAGAAATTCATTTCCCTTCAGCAACTGTCTTTCATCTTAATACATGTTGTAGGAAAGTGACTCTTTGTGATATATACTGCAGTTGAAAAGTCAATGCTCTTTCTTTTTGCAATACCACAATCTGTTGTAACCACAAGCACGTATGCCATTGCCTCTCCATAATGATTTATTGTGTTTACCCTGGAGTGACCCTGCTTGTTTCTGTGTTTGCCTTGCAGGCCAGTTACCCAGCCTGGGAGGACTTTGTCTCCAAAGGAGCGAAGCTGCAGTCCCAACTAAGGTAAGAGAGCCAGTGTCCATGTCAGTGGAAGCACAGGGTCTAACTCTGCCCTAAGGTCGAGAGGAAGCAAAATGGATTTATTGAGTTCCTCGGGTTGGAGCAAATCTTTGTTACTTCCTCGAGGTTTGCGTTTGACTTGGACAGGCCTTTCCCGAAAAAAGAAAAAAAAAAAGTGGTCTAACTTACAGTCAGTGGATTCAGAATGTTTTATAAGTTCTGTATTCTTTCTGAAGGACTTCTTAAAGATACAAGCCTAAGTTTTATGGTCCCATAATTGTAAAAACAGTGTTTTCCTCAACATAACTTAATGGTTTTTCAGTCAGGAATGTCAGCTCTTGACTTGGCTAAAGTGGAGATTGAAGGACCATTAGATTGAAGCCAAGAGCAAGCAAGCATGTTATAAGAGAGAAAGATAAAGAGAGGGAGCATGTTATAAGGGAGAAAGATGATAAAAGAGAGGGAGGGAAAGAGAAAGAGAGATGGTGAGAAAGACAGAAAGAGAGAGCAAGCTGGCTGGTTTGTGACCGCTGGCGTCGCAGCCGTCCTCTTGGCCACCGTCCCGTGGGCGGTCACCAGGGGAGAAGGAGCGGGCATGAGGTTAATGACCCTCCCCGCGGACCACTTGGGCTGATAAACATCAAGAGTGGCCGCTGCGCTCACGCCCAATTAGTGCTGGCCGTTGAGCCATCCTGTCAGGGAGCGAGGGGAGCTGAGCTGGGCAGAGCTGGAAGGACTTGTGCTGCCAACACCTCGTGCTGTGCAGGGACCAGAACAGCGCTCCCAACCCAGGCATAACATCAACATGTGTATACACATACACACACACACACACACACACACACACACACACACACAGATGCAAACACAGTTACACACATCAAAACACACACACACACACACACACACACACACACACACACACACAAGTGAATTACAAGCAGTAAGAAGAGAATGGAGAGTAATCTCATGGTCACTCATATTTAGTCCAAACTTTTCCAATGCAAAACCCATAAACAGCATTCTCAAAGACAGTGGTGAACACCAAGTGCCAGGACTAGCTAAACCCAGAGGTGCCTTAACCATGAGCAACCAGGAGTTAGTTATGGTGCTCTGAAGCTCTTGCAGAGTATGCTGTCGTGCTGGGGCCCCACTAATATGGGTCACTGCAGTGGCAAGAGCCCCCGGGCTTTGTACCGAAGCTCACCTGATACCTGCTCTCTTCTCAGGTATAAACTCACCCCACTATCCCCATCCCCATCCCCATCACCATCCCCACCCCAGCTCACAATGGCCCCATTGACCCTGCCAAGCTTTGTATGTGTGTGTGTGTGTGTGTGTGTGTGTGTCTGTGTGTGTGTGTCTGTGTGTGTGTGTGTATTTGTGTATTTGTGTGGGTCTGCTTCATTGCTCTTCCCCCTGCTCTCAAGTCCCCACCCCAAGTTTGACTCATGTTTCACACAAGTTCACAACCCAGGCATTCTGACTCGTCTTTTTATATGGAAAATCCAGAAAAGCATTCCTTTGTTTTAGCCCGACATTGACAAAATGGCCGGATCAAACAAGTCCAAACATCATTGACTATTTTAGTGAAAACTCTGAAAACAGCCCTCTAGATGATCAGACTGTCAAAGACTCCACACACAGAAACAGTGCATGGGCAGAAATGCTGTGTGTGTCTTTTGGCTTAGAACATGTAGCTTGTCATTAGTGTGTGTTAATGTCCGGGTGGCATTGGTATGGCAGAATAGCCTTCTTGTGGAGAAAAAATGCTTTTTATTATCACAGGGTATAGCGATTACACTAGCGAGATCGTTGAGAGCTTTTAAAGGAATACTTGGCTGCACTCCCTACATCATTCACCCCTGCTCTTATGTTGCAAAATGTTTTTTTTTTTTCGCACATAGAGTTGCTATTTTGAGTGCATGAGTGTGCTCTCACTGACAATGATGGCAACATGCAATGCATTATGGGTACTCAAATGGTCCACTCATACAGTATGGTTGAAAAGCAGGATGTGGAAACCTGGACACTTACTGCCCTCGCTGTTTGCCATCTTGGCTACAAATTAGAAATGTAGGAATGAACCACAAGCCTCATTTTCAACAGTGGAGGTGAACATCACAGTCTCAGAAAGTAGATGCCCCACAATGTCATGTTCATACTTGCATATCTGAAATAGGTGATATCACCGATTTGCTCATCTACCTTAAGGCTTCAGGGCTGGCCTGATTGCAATCAGCTGATTCAGTAAGTGGATAGAACAAACATTTGGTTAGACATTTTCTTTCCAAAGTTGAGTTGTTCACCTCTGGAAGTTAGATGTTGTGTTTACATTACATCTGTCATTTCCTGTCAATCCCCAAGGCTTGTTTTATGATTGAAGACCGCACCTCCCTATTTCCTTATTAATCACACAGTACAGTACTTGACTAAGTGCAAAGCTCACGCAGTGCACTACATCAAGGTGTGCTGACAGAAGAACAGGATCTAAAACAAAAGTGTTTCCTGCCCCCTCTCTCATTGTCAGTGACTTTAGGGGTTACACTTTTCTACATAAACATCAGCATACATGCACAAACCGCCCTTAAAAAATACAGTGGAAAAGTCTTTGTGACGTGTTGGATGAAGTGCCTTGGAGTTTGGAGTGGAAAAAGGGAGAAGGTCTTGACCCCCTGTCTCGTCTCGGTTCAGTCTCAGTCTAGGGAGTGGGGTGTGGGGAGTCTAGACACAAGATCTAGTGCAAAACAGACCTGGACTGTGGGCTCAGACAAGACTTAATTTTTTACTTTGACCAGTTCTCTGTCTCTTTTTGTCTCTGCTCACACTGATGCGCGCGCACACACACACACACACACACACACACGCACACACACACACACACACACAGTCTCTCTTTCTCTCTCTCTCTCTCTCTCTCTCTCTCTCTCTCTCTCTCATTTTGTCTCATACAGAGAGAGAGAGACCGAGAGAGAGAGAGGGAGAGAGAGACTTGGCTTTACCAAGAACAGTATTCAACCGCAACGTGAAGCCCTTATCTGAAACGCATCAGGGACTGTGTCCTAATAATAGGCTGTGTGCAGTGCACTAATAGTCAGTTTCCATTAGCTTTCTGGTGAACATGGCTGTTTTTATAAGGAGTGTGGCAGACAAGACTAAGTTCATGACATGTCTGTTTAGTGGCTGACATGAAAGCCTTAGGGAGGAAATCATTTCAAAAAGGCAACTGTTTACTTAAGCTCTCATAGCTGAATGATTCACAGCGTCGATCTCTGTTTCTCTTTCTCTCTCTATCTCTTGCTGTCTCTCTCTTTTTTACCTTTTCTTTCTTTCTCTCTCTGTCTCTCTCTCTGTCTCTACCCCCTACCCCCTCCATCCAGGACGACCATCATTGTCACAAGCTCTTTCTTGGATGCCTTCCAGAAGGTGGCTGACATGGCAACAAGTACCAGAGGTAAGGAAATGAGAACACCTGGACGTGTGTGTTCGTGTGTGTGTGTGTGTGTGTGTTCATTTGTGTGTGTGTGTGTTCGTTTGTATGTGTGTTCGTTCATGTCTTCCCCACAGTTTTTTTTTCTTTTTTTTTTTTCGTTTCACCAAATCCGTTTTTCCAGTAGGGCAGCATCAGCCCTGAATGTTTCCTAAGAATTTGTGTTCCTTTGTTTCCTTTTCACTTACACATAAAGGCGTGGTAGAGTCGGGGTGAGCTAAGGTGCTCGCTGAGAACAACTTGACAACCGTCTCCTCCTTTACCTCAGTGCTCTTTCTCAGGAGGAAGTTGTGATACAACACCTCAGCAGTGATTTTATTTTGGAGAGTAGGTGAAACAGACACAGAATTCCCTATATTACACAAGCACACTCTCTCACACACACACACACACACGCACGCACACACGCAAACTCACACTCACACGAAACTCATGCATGCATGCACAGTAAACACACACACAGAAAAGTGCAACAGCAAACACCACAAAAACCTGATGGTGCCATCCCTTTAGGGGAAAGAGGGCCAGAAACAGGGAGGCAGGCAACAGAGGCAGACAGAGTGAAGGGGGAAGCCTATGGGGAGACACACACACACACACACTCACACACACACACACACACTACACACTACACACACCGAGCAGCCTAGGCCCGAGGCAAGGGGAGTGGGGAGCTGATGGGTGTGTTTGGAGTTCCTCGTGGAGGGGTGAGGGTGGGGGTGGGGGTGGGGGGGCGGAGCCAGTGGGCGGGAGGGTGAGCTTGTTTTTCAACTCCGGTGCAGCCTTGTCTCATGTGCTTCCAGTTAAAACCAAACCAGGGCACAGACCAGCAGCACAGTTCATCAACACAGTTCAGTCTTTTACAATCCTCCTCGTCTCGTTTGCTAGCTCTTTCTCTCTCTCCCTCCCCCATTTCTCTCTTTCTCTCTCTACCTCTCCGTCTCTCTTTCTCTACCGAATTTCTCTGTCTCTATCGCCATCTGTTCGTCCTCTTCTTGCACTATCTATCAGACTCTGGTTGAACTGTTCTTTTAATTGATAACAGTTTTTTGTGTGTGTCCTTCAGTCCAACACTGACGCATCACATACCGCTTAATCTGCAAGCACAGTTAGTAACTTTCAGTGAGTTTTTTTTGTTCCCTCTATGTTTGTTTATTTTCCGATGTCAGGCAGATAATACCAGAATAAGGGGGATTATGGGAACAGAAGGAGATGGGCTAGGCGTAATTCTCTCAGCCTCCTGTGCTATTAGCCATGACGGAACACACAGTCGGTTGGTTAAGCTTCTTCACTACCACCATCACCCCCCCCCAAGTCTGAGAGAAAGAAAGAGGAACGCTCCACTGGGTCAGAAAAACACATAAAGTAAAAAAATATATATACATGGGACTCATTTAAGAAGGCCCTCTAACTCATCAGTGCTAAAAGCAGAACCACTTTTAAGCCCTCCTGTTATAAATATAAAAAGCCCCTATTAAATATTTGCTGCATGCCTACCAACTTTAATAGTAATGTCTTAATGTTTTACAATCAATAGCAATGTCTTAATCGGGCATCTCCAACAGTCTGTTTGTAGCTACACTGCTGCCTGTACCACTCCTTGTAAATTAGAGATATTTATCTAAGTAACAAGATGGGATTGTTTTAAAGCATGGTAAATGGTGAAGATTTTGTGATGGTGGTAGGGCTTCAACAGCTGGTGTGATCATTTAGACCACAGGAACACAAGCCTGAAGCACCCAAGCTGTTTAATACACACACAGGCTTTGCAGCATTTCTGACCGCTAACAGTAATGACCCCCATAACCCCCAACTCTGGCACCTTCCCCCTCTTAGACAGTGTCTGCCCATTGTTATAGCTTTTAGTTATAGCTGGCTAGCTATAGTCACACTCTCACACACTCTCTCACACACACTCTCACACACACTCTCACACACACAGACATACACACACACACACACACACACACACACACACACACACACACACACACAGACAGCCGAGACTCTGGTGTTTTCTTTGACCAATCCTACTTTCCCTGCCTCTCTCTGTGTAAACGGAGCCAAGCACTGGCTCTCACATTCTCTAGTTTGCTGTCCAGGCAGCTGTGTGCTTGGCCCGTGCAGTCGCCTGCTCTGCAAATCTGGCTTTTCACTTGGGTTCGTTTACACACACGCACAGATGCGCACACACACAAGCTATGCTCACACATATGACCATTCTGTTACACATGCTATTGCACAAAAATACACACACATTCTTTAAAACATTCCCACATGTACATTCTCTAAAAAACATGCTCTTGCATTTATTTTTAACATGCTCACACACATGCACGCTGCCAGAAAGATGCACACTTACATTAAAACATACAGACACAAATGCAAACTCGCTATACTCAACCTGTTCGGCCTGGGCATTGAGTCAACACAGGGACCCAGTGTTTATGGGGGGGGGAGTGGGGGGGCAGGCATGTGTCTGAGGATCCAGCCCAAACTCAAAGAGGACTGTCTAACACTCACACCGCAACACCGAAGAGAACACGGTCGCTGTGTAAACCGCGCAGGTTCTCAGCTAATCTCTGTGTGAATCTTGGCGAAGGTCGACGTTCGTCGCGCTGGGGATCCAAGAGACGGGGGGGGGGGGGGGGGGGGGGGGGACCAACGTCCCGCTTTTTGAAGCGAGAGCCAGGAACGCTCATGCATTTATGCATTTATGAGTGTTGTTCTTGCAAAAAGCCCTGGAGCTGAGTGTGCTGAGGACCAAGCAAAGGGTTCGGCTATCCTCTAATGAGAATACCTGTCATTGGCCACCTAACTCCTCTCTTCTCCCACACAAACAAACGTCTCAGGGTCATATGTTGCTCAAAGTAGGCAATATCAGCTTTAAAGTAAAAGTCATATGATAATAATAATAATAATAATAATAATAACAATAACCTTTACTTGTATAGCACAGTTCATACATACAAGATGCAGATCAAAGTGCTTTACAGTTTGACAAGGTCACAACAAGACAGCATTTCTTGCAGTACAATGGCATCGGAGTAATTGAACGCAATAATGAAATGGCACAATGACATAATGACGCAATGACCCGTTAATGCGGGCTCTTGCGCGACACAATGCAATGTCACAACAATGCAATGCCCCGTTGATATCATGTATTATGTTTACCTGTGCACGTAGGGGGCATGATTTCTTACCTGTGCCTGGCTGAAGAGTTGTACTAAATAAGAACCAGTTGGGTTTGTGCTAACAAATATGTGCTATGGCCTTTTACCCTCTCAAGACCAGCTCTCTCCCCCCACACTACACTGCCTCTGGCCATCCCTGCTCCAGCCTGGCTGCCTGCCTGCTGTGTCCTGTCCAGCGTATGGTTTGTTCTATAGGTAGAGATGGACACAGACTCACTATCTCTGAGCATCAGAAACCCAATTCAGTGCGGTGTGTCTTGCATTGCTGGCATGTTGCAGTGCTCATAGGCATTTGTCATTAGAAGCTTTTTTTTATTTGGCCAATGTAACATATTTAGTCACCGCTCACTCATGGCCCTGGCAGTGCGTTAGCAGGAGCAACCTGACCCTTTTACCAAATTACTGCATGACGACAGAGAGAATGTAATCAGGCAATGAAGTCAAGAGGTGACCCACCATACATCAAATACATGTTTTCAGGTTAATAAGCTAAGCCTTTTTATGGAAAATGACCTGTGCGTGTGAGTTATCTAGCAGAGAATATTAAATTGTTTTCTGTAATACAGTGTAGGTCATTAGGTCTTACATTGTTTTAAAGAATAATGCACAAGGCTAGTTGTTGGAAAAAAAAAAAATTTGTTGACCTTGTATATATTTAGACACAAAGAAATGGCTGAAACGGCTAGGGCTTGGTAGAAATGGTAACCAAATGTTGCTTTGTTTACAATTTGTATGTGTCCAGGGTGCTGATATGGTTGGTTGACACATGGACTGAGTGTACGTGCTGGTTGGCTGTTGGCTATAGTCTTTTGTGTGTGTGTGTGCGTGTTTGGGAAGGTTTTTTCCCCCAATGTCAAGCTATTGGAACCAAAGGGGTGTGTGGTTGGTTGGTGTCCAGGTTTGTGACCTGCTGTGGATTTGGTTTGTGTCTTACTTAGAAGTAGGGAATTGAAAAGTAGCACTATGGTACTGTTGTTCACCCTGTTGTGGAGGCAACTGCTGCTCGTGTCTGTGCATGCTTTGTGGCAACAGGACTGAGAAGGGGGAAACGACAAAGAGTGAGGCAGAGACTAACACACACACACACACACACACACACACACACACACACACACTCATTTACTTTCTCTATCGCTCTCTGTCATTTCTTTACACCTGACTCCCTCATTCCCTTCCTCCCTTCTGTACTCATTCCCTCACTTCCTGCCTCTCACCCCTTTAGTCTTTACCTCACTTCCTTACTCTCTCACTGACCCCCCCCCCCCCCCCCCTCTTCCTTCCTTTTGTTCATTCCCTCTTCTATCCACCTGCACCCTTGATTAAGATCCAGCTAGCTGTCTTTCTCTCTGCCCTATCTTTTCCCTCTGTATTGCTTCCCCTTCCTCCTCCTTGGCCACTTCTTCCCTTCCTCCCTCCAAAGCAGAGGCACCACCACACTGCATTAACGGATCAATCCTGTCATCCTGTATAAAAATATTAAATCTATCTCTATCTCTGTCTCTGCCCTTCCTCAGGTAGCCATCCCCAAACTACTGTACATTCTATGCACTTTACTCCCCCCTTCCCCATGCACAGTTTTAGACAATCACCAATTTCACTGCAGGTGCTACTCTACCCAGCATGTCTATGTCTATGTGACCGTAAACCATCCTTATATCCTTGTGTCCTTGAAAACAAAAGAAGTCCTCCATATAGAGTCCTGCTGTTGAACCTCCTGCATCGACCAGCAGCACAACCACGGGCTACAGATGTACTTGTGGCAGCCAGACAGGCCTCCTAAGGTTGAGAATTACTTTGCTTTAACCCCTCAGGGGCTGCAGCATGGCTGACAAACACGCGTGTGCTTCCAGCATGTTCTAGCATAGCCTCCCACCATGTGAAGTTGTAGATACGCTGGACCAATGGGGCATCTGTCAGCTAGCTAGCGCACACTGAGTTGCTCTTTATACTGGAGACCCTCGAGGTCTGAGTTTTCCAAGAGCTCGCCATGAGTGGGGATCAGGTGTCAAGGTCAGCAGTAGAAAGGGGTAAGGGAGCGTATTGACAGATTTGCTCCTTTGTTGTGCACTACCAGGTTCTTAGCCATTGGAAGTTAAAAAAGACTGAACAACTGCATCCCTCCACGGCCCCCCAACTGACCATTCACGACCCCCAATGTAAACTAGCTAGGGATGCACCGATACCACATTTCTGAAAACCGATACGAGTATGAGTACTACCATTTTCAGTACTTGCCGATACCGAGTACTACCGATACCGAGTACTGTCATTTTTGCCATATTTTTTTTGCCATAAATTATGTAGTTTTCTACCGGGGTGATATGGCCGAGAGGTGTAGACTATTTGCGTGCAAGGTTGTATGATTGACGATCACTACATACAAAAAATATCGTAAGACTGTAGCTTAGATAATAAAAAATGATAAACGCTACAGCATTATGTAATGGCGATCCCATTTTCGATAGAATGATGACATTAAAAGAAAGTCTGTGAACAACACTGAAGTCAACCAAGCAAAATGTTGCGGAAGACCGGTGGTGGAATGGAGAGGGTAAGCGACCAACGGAGCGAAATGAGGCTAACTGTGACCACAAATTCTGACAGTCATAGTGGTATTTTTTTTGTAGGCCTAGCGAAAAATAAATCATTTATGAACTCACGTTTACGTCATGCGTGATGTATGCCTAGGCCGACGAACTCCTGATGTCCGAGTTGGTCTGGTGTTTACTGACACATTTATAAACACGCCCAGGCTATGGTTTGTGTATGGCCTATACAAACAAATTGCATTATTTGGAATATGTAAACGTAGGACTACGTTGTTTTCCAACCGTACTGATGATCATGCACGTTTACATTGACAATCGCACAGAGTAGCCTTGAGACCACGTTACAAAGCACAGACAGCGCCTCTTCGGGGGGACTGTCTGCTGGCATTGAAACGTTGACTGAGCTGCGCTTGTGCGCAACCTCTCTCCATTGTCGCGCAATATTAAATCCCAGAAAATTACACTAATCATTGCAAATAACCTACACAAGGAATTGCATATTTAGCAGCTAAAATGTCTGGACAAGGCTGATATTTATTTCGATTAGAATAATGTCCAACTTTCGTAGTCAAGACTTGCTTTCTTGCGACATGTACCGATTGTTGAAGGAGGACAGTGAGTTACCACATGCAACGGTTGGATTCGCTTTAAAAAATAATAGTAATAATAATAATAATTTATTAGTGAGTAGCCTTTCATACAAAACTGTTAACAAGGCGAATAGCCGACATTTAAAAAAGACAGACAACGTTGGGGATCTTAGCGTAGGCATATGTCAGCGAAAGGGGGCGGAGTGTGGAGAGATGTTTAAAATGACAGCCTTGGGGGAAAATGTAATGAGGGACGGCAATGTTTCATGATAACATCTTCGCCATAGAAAAATGGGTAGGCCCTAATGGCCTTGGGTTGTTGTTGACGATTTTTTTTTTTTGTTATCTGACGAAATTAGTCTAACCTTGAGAGTTAGGCTATATTTTCCCCAGATGGGAGAGGCTTTTTCCCCTCGAACGGACGCTGGCAAATGGCGCTTCACTAAACACTATATTGGCGCATCTGATTATGCTCAAACCTGAGCTCGACAATTCTTCAGTTTCTGTTCTGCGCTGCAGGAAACATTTGGCGCATGGGATTGGCACTGGTATCGGTTTATGGTATCGGCAACTGTTTGGCAAGTACGAGTACGAGATAAAAGTGGAGTATCGGGCCGATGCCCGATGCCAGTATCGGTATCGGTGCATCCCTAAAACTAGCTAAACCCTCTCTTTCTTCACACACTCTTATACACACTTTCTCACACACACACACTCTCTCACACACATCTACACACACACACACACACTCACGATGAGGTCACCCGGCATCGCTGAAGCGTCCCCTGAGCTGCTGCTGCAGCTGCTGACTCAACACTTGAGCTTCCTCAGCAGTATCAGCTCTGGACTATCAGTCAGAGCCATTGATCCGCCCATCCACAGACGCTGCTGCTGCTGCTGCTGGAGAGGGGGGGACGACATCTTGTCTGGGGGTGATTATGTTTTTGTGTCTGTCAGCATGTGGAAATTACTATCTACAGAAGGTCAGTGGTCAGCTGAGGCGCTGATTGCACAACAAGCGCCTGCCTTGTGACTACTGGACATCACGTCATGTGCCCAGTGGTTTGCCTGGAAGCTACCTTAACACATGGGCTAAAGGGGCAGATGGATGTTGCCTCTTGTCTTGCACATCTCTCTTACACCCTGCCCCCACCACCACCACCACCACCACTCTCATCCCTTTCTTTTTCTGCCTGGGTGGAGAGGTCCATGCTTGGGAAGGCCTTGTAATTATCTGTCCCATTTCAGCCTCCACCCGAGAGCCTCTGATCACCCCCCCCCCATCCCTCATCCACTCTCTCACCCATGGTTGCTCTGCCAAGCTTCTCTGTGATGTATGATTCAGTAGGAGCAGCTGGACTACAGAGCATTGATGAACCCCCACCACCCCGCCCTTTTTTTTCCTGCTTTTATTCCGTCATCACTATCTTTAGTATTGAGGAGCCTTTTCAGAAGTCATGTTTTACAGTTGGACAGAATTCTACCCCCTCTCTGTGACGCACAATATATGTGTCCGAAAACTTGGCACAGAGTTGTAGTAGGCCACATTTTTCAGCAAGAGAGGCTGTTTAAAGCTTACGACTCCTTTTGATGTAGCTACAAAATGCCTCGTCTACTTCCACAATTTTGAGGTAAGCACGTAAAGAACACTGCGCAGACGGGTACTAGAAAGGGCCGTGCGGCTTTCAGACACCTCTTACGTGTTTCCATTTTGCTCCTGTCTGGAGGGAGAAGATGGATAGTGGCAGAGTGGATGACTGCACACTGAATGACGACAGGGTTCGTGTGGTCCAGTGTCAGTGTGTTGTTCAGGCACCTCCACTCCACAATCCTTGTGGATTTATGTTCTTGCACTTCTCTCTCCCTCACTCTCTCACTGACGGAGAGAGATTCATCTCCACTTTGATTGGACAAATAAAAAGAAATATGGGCGGCTGGATGGGTCCCCATTTGTTTCTTGTGCCACTGAATTAAAAGGACCACCAGGCCTTCAGTGTGCCCAGTCCATCAGCCCTAATGTGTTTTATTAATGTGAAGCCTCTTGGCTAAATGATATTTTTCCTGTCCATATTAAGTCTCATTGGCGGGCATGGTGCCAGCCTGGGTCGGGGTCATTACCCTTCTGCCTGTCCACTTATTACCTGCTTCTGTTGCTTCTGCTTCTGCTGCTGCTGCTGCCACCGCCGCCACCGCCGCTGCTGAGTCCCTCTGCAGACAGGCAGACAGGCAGACAGGCAGACAGGCAGACAGGCAGACAGGCAGGCAGGCAGGCAGGCAGGCAGGCACACAAATACACACACAGACACACACACACACACAAGCAACCCAAGACCTCCATGAAGAAGTGGTGTGTCAGAGATTTTATTATGTGTGAGCTGGTCATTGTGGTGCAGCACATGTGACATGTTGACAGAGGTGGATGATCTGGCTTCAGAGAGTAAAAGGCCATATTTGTTCACATAATCAGCCAATTCTGATTAGCACAGGTCTTCAGCCAGGCACAGGTAGCTAATTGGTGAAAGTACCTGTGTTATGTGCACAGCAGGGATGGAAATTGGCCCCAGCCACCAGCCACATGCTGGTATGATCTACAAGTGGCTGGTTGATTTCAGACACACAATAATAAATCACTGTTTTGTGCCTGGTGAATTTTACCATTTTCTTTATCAGTGGCTGGTAAAGGTCCACATTTTGCAAAGTTAATTTCCATCCCTGGTGCACAGGTAGAACCAATACATTTTTTTTGTTTTATTTTAACCACAGCAAAGCCTGGGATGCCCTTGTTTGCAGACTGTGACCATAGACATTAGACTTTAGGCTGACAGCCATGGCTCTTGATGTCTGTGGTGGTGACCATAGATATATATGACACTTGACTGGCAGTCATGGCTCTTGAGGGCTGTATGTCTGTGGTTGTGATCATAGATATAAGAAACTATACTGGCAGTCATGGCTCTTGAGGGCTGTGCTTGTGACAGGACACGGTGCAGCCCCCCTGGCCCCTGTTGGTGTCTGCTGGCTGGCTAAGGGTGGTCATCAGTGGTTGTGGTTGGTCGTTGCGTAAGTGACACCAGCAGGTTAGCAGAAACCTAAGCCGCAGCAGTTGACATTACTGTGACAGCACCACCTAGTTAAGGAGCCACGTTGTATGGCGGAGCAGATGCCAAAGTGTGTGTGTGTGCACGCGTGTGTGTGTCTGTCAGGGTGTGTGGGTGTCTGTCAGGGTGTGTGTGTGTGTGTTGGCCACTGAGATGGTCATTTTGGTAACACACCTGTTTTGGGGGTCTTGCCTGTGCGAACAGCTGACAGAGTGGTGTCATTTCTTTCTCTCTCTCTCTCTCTTTCTCTGCTTATCACCCACTCTCTTTCTCTCTCTCTCTCTCTGTATCTCTAATTGGTGCTCTCTCTTTTTTATCTTTAATTCTTACAGTCTACCTCTCTCTCTCTCCTTCTTTCTTTCTTTCCTTCTTTTTCTTTCTTTCTCTATTTCTTTCTTTCTTTATTTCTTTCTTTCTTTCTCTCTCTCTCTTTCATTTACTCACTCTTTCAATCTTGTTTACTGTCTTTTTGCCTCAGTGTTTGTCACACTGTCTGTTTCTGCTCCTCTCTAAAAGTGAGTTAGTTGAGGGCCGCCTTCCCCCCCTGTGTGAGCCTGAGACCGCTGGGCAGCAGACACCAGTGCACACATTCCAGACAGAGCCGGATTAGTGCGGAGGAAAAGTGTTTGGAGTCTGTCTGTCATTCCCATAGAGCACCAAGGGCCATTCTGAAGTGTATGTTTGTGTATGTGCATGTGTATATGGATATGTATCTGTGTACTATTGCAGACTATGTGTCCAGTCCAAGTGTTGACCACTTGACCAAGTGACCACTTGACCAAGTGGTCTAAGTTGACCAAGTGTTGACGCCATTGCTACTTACTAGCTTCCTTGTCCCGTTCACCCCCCCGAGTGAAGGGTAATCACAAAGCTACAGTACCCAAACCCCACAAATCTATACCACTGCACCGTTCTTGTTTGCACTAGGCCAACTGTCTTTTTCCACTGTGTGTGTGTGTGTGTGTGAGACTGTGAGACTGTGTGTGTGTGTGTGTGTGTGTGTGTGTGTGTGTGTGTGTCCGTCCGTCCGCCTGCTTTCTTATTGTCTTCGTACAGTATGGTCACCATGGTTACGCCTCACAGTGACTCATGGGGGAGTGACATTGTCCACATGTTGGGCTCGCACAGCCCTCCAGGGTGACTTCCCTCTGCAATCTTGTGACTCGTGATTCTCTCTCTCTCCTTCTTCTATTTTCAACCCTGGTTATTTTTCGATCCGTTCCGTCCACTTGTCATAACTTTTTAAAAAAAGGCAGGCGACATGACTTTTCCATGTCATGTGCTATGCCTTGCCGCCTAGTCCACCAGCAGGCCAGTCAAATCTCAACTCTCGGGCAGAGTAATGGACTGCTGCTGGGGCTGGAAGCCTTTGTTTTGCCCTCCTCCTCCTCCTCCAGGGCCAGACAGGCACTAGGTTCTCCCAACAAGCTTTGCCCAGTGATAGATGTGCGTGTTATAGACCGACCGACCGCCGCTAGCTAGCTGCCGTGGATCAAAGCGCGTGTTTCAGCGGCTAAATATAAACTCGAACGTAAGCAACAATTCTGCACTGTTTACATCTCCCACCATCTGATTAGGGGTCTGTTTGGACTCCGCGTGCTCATAATGACTTGTATATGCGGTGCATGCCAGCGACGAGGGGGCTGTACATTAACAAGGGCGAACGGGAGGGGGGGGGTACACACACACACACCTTTCACTGGCAGATGTGAAACGTATACAATCAGGGATGGGAGAGCAATGTAAACACCGGCCTATCAGAGGGAGGGAGGGAGGGAGGATAGCCAGGGGGAGAGAGAGGTGCATTTGGCTGAATTTTTAAACAGGCGAGGCAAGTCGAGTCAGATGGTTAAGTGAATTAGCCTCTGTCTAGCCACCATCCCACCACCAACACAGACAAACACACACACACACACAAATGCACACACACACACACAGACAAACGCACAAACACACACACACAGACAAACACATACACACACACACAGATGAACACACACACACAGAAAGATACACACACACACACAGATAAACACACACACAGATACACACACAGAAAGACACACACACACACACACAAACACACACACAGACACACACAGATAAACACACACACAGACACACACACACACACACACACACACACGCTGCCTATCTGTCTCATTCAAGTGGTGGTGACGGCACATGTCCAAACAAAGCAATTGTGTCTCACTCCCTCCCTCGCTCGCTGGCTTCGATTCAGCGCCGCAGTCCCGGAGGGGTCAGCGAGGGGAGATTCTCATTTGGAGATGAACAACTCTCCTCCCTCTGCGACTTCTGACCAGCGACCTCCTCTCCTCGATTTGTCATCCTCTTATGTTTCTTTCGGCCTGTGCTTCTGCCTCTGCTGCCTGTGCCGCCTTTAGTCTCTTTCCCCCCGATGAGTGCTGAAGATGGGCCCCTTCATGATGGTGACAGGCTGAAGTGCCTGCAGACGTGTTGGCATGTTATATTGAGGGACAGAACACCCCTGCCCCCCATACACACACACACACACACACACACACACATTAGTGAAGGAAAAAAGTTGTAGCCTACAGTAGATGTGTCCCAGTCAACATCCTCCCTACTTTTGCTGACTTTGGGTTTTTTTTTTTTCTAAAATCCTCTCTCCCCAATTACAGAGACTTGTAGCTCCAAGCACAGGGATTAGATGGTACGACTGGAGCTGGTGCCTGCCTGGCACCACTTGCCTAATTGCACACGAGACGAACGAACAAGCAGAACAGAGCAGAGGCAGAGGCAGCCAGCCGGCCTGTTTTGATCATGGTGTGCCAGCCCCCCACCCCACCCCCGGTTGGAGCTTGCCTGTTTTTGATCTCCTAGTTTTCTCACATGTTTGTGTATCTTGATCTGACTATATACAGTGGTATTGTGCACTGCAGACATGCGGGAACTCCTCATGACTGGTTGCTTCAGGGCAAAAGGTGTGGCGTTATACAACACAATGGTGGCACACCCTCCTCCTTCTCCTACCTCTCTCTCCGTCCTCCTCTCCCTCCTCCTCCTCCTCCTCCTCCTCGTTCTCTCTTCTCTTCTCACCTCACTCTATACTGGTAGTCTTGCACAGGCAGAAACAAGCCCCAAGGACATGGGGAGGGTGAGGTCGAGGAGGGTGCCACCGCCACACGTGATCTTGAGACAGTAAGAGATCGTAAACATGCCTGGTGTTACATCTTCATATGAGAGACATGAGGTTGTGCGAGTGTATATAGTGGACAGGAATGGTCAGTCACAAACACACACAGATATACACATTTGAATACTACAGTTTGAATATTGAAGCTTACAGATTCAAATATGGTGGAAGTGAGTACCTCCCTAAGGATGTAAGGGATTGATGGGGCTCTTTGTACACACACACACACACACACACACACACACACACACACACACAGACACATGTTTTAAATGGAGGCCATGTTAATAGCCATTGCGAGGTCCAGATTAATGGATGATCGTGGCATGACCTGCACTAACGCTACCATGCCCTCATGGACTCTTTCTAATGAGCCTAACAAATTCTTCTGGAGGGTGGTGCTGCTGAGGGAATGGGTGCTGAGTCATGCCTGTGCTCTCCTGTGCCTTGCGGGCAAAGTAACACGGGAGGAGAGGAACACACACATCCACATACCAGATGTACACCAATCCCAAGAATCACTAGGACGGTCAATGCTTGTGGTTAAGTGTTGCATGTTGTAGAAAGGTGTGTATTGACAGCTACGTATATTTTATGCCGTGTCATAAAAGGTTTTCTGTGTTGACAATCCGTTGAATCTCGACACAGAACCCTTTATGACAGGCATGACTCAGCGCCCCATCAATCCCTTACATCCTTAGGGAGGTACTCACTTCCACCATATTTGAATCTGTAAGCTTCAATATTCAAACTGTAGTATTCAAATGTGTATATCTGTGTGTGTTTGTGACTGAACATTCCTGTCCACCATTTTGAAATATTAAGGGGGTAAAAATATTGAGGGGGCGGCTGCGTCATTACGCCACTTTGTTATCGTGTTCAGCTGCTCTGGTGCCACTGGACTGCAAGAAATGTTGTCTTGTTGTGACCTTGCCAAACTGTAAAGCACTTTGAGCTGCATCTTGTATGTATGAATTGTACTATACAAGTAAAGATTATTATTATTATTATTATATTAAAGAAATGGACTGTCCCCAAAAACAAGTGACGTTAGGCAGTGGATTTCTGTCTGCTCGTCGGGCTGTTGTTGGAGCAAATGAGGAGCAGAACGGGTGTGTGAAGGGGACCCTTGTGCCCATGAGGGGTGTGTGTGTGTGTGTGCGCGTGTGTGTGTGTCTAAAGGACGGAACAGTGGCAGCCTTTGTGCCGTGGGCAGAAGCGTGGGCACTGCCCAGGCCCGTGCGTTTGTTTAATCTTTGGGTGCGGATGCCACCCGTGCCCACAGCTCGCACCAGCACCAGCTCTCGCTGCCACCCGCCACACGTCTTCCAAAACCTCCAGCGGCACCATTATGTGGATTTCGGCGCTCTGAAAAGTTACTCTGTGCTTTCATCAGCCAGTTTTCATGGGTTTCCTGACCTACTGAGGCCAAATTGATACAGACAGTATTAGAATTACGCAATGGGCTGTTACAGAGTGCGGTGTCTATGGACATGGAAAAACCGTAGAAGGTGATGTTGAAGTTTAAAAGAGGTTTTGTGCAGGGCCTCTGTGTGTGAATAGAGGGTGAAGGCTAAAATTTGGTACCTAGATCTTAACTCTACTACATTACTGCTTGAGTGTTGTTTCTCATTTGTAAGATGCTTTGGATAAAAGCATTTGCTTAGTGTAATGTAGTGTAATGAATGCCTCCTTTCCCTCACCCCTACCCTAGTGCTTGCATGAAACTTGATTTGCATAGATTTGAATATGCAATGAATCAGTGACTTTTGGTCATGCCTCCTGAGTCAACCTGAGCCCTTTCGCCATGCCCAAGACAGCTAAGGTTGTTCCAGCATCATGGAAATAGTGCATCAGCTTTTCTGTTTATGATTTCTGGTCATTTGATACAGCCCCAGCGGCTGCTTTTGTATCGACAGCAACAACAATTAACCATTTACCTTGTTTCACCTTGATTTTTTTAATTTACTTCTGCCAGGCGCTGCAAATATGTCCTTGAGGGAGCAGTGTAACCGCTTTTAAAAATGCTCACCAAGTTGGCAGCCCGGTAAACGAGGGCTGTCATTTTTTATATACAAGCTGTGCCTACCCTTGGAAACTAGGAGCAGGGGCACCATACCACAGCTTTTTATCTTATCCAGGGTCTGTCGCCAGTGGCTTGGTGCCTGACACACATGGCTGGACTCTTGGTATCACTGTTTAGAGGTTGTGTTGTGCCATGTGTTCTACAGAGAGGACACACTTCACTTAAGAACAATTAAACAATAGAGATTACAAGACAATAGTAGATATATGGAGTGTGTGTGTCAACGTCGTTGATGTCATTATATCACTGGGTGGTAGATTAAAATGTTCTGCAGTGTTCAGTGTGAATATGGAAGCAGTTCAAGTTTGCCGTTAGAAAAAGTCATTAAATGTTAACCACCTCTTCATTATATTTCTGCACAAAAAAAACCCAAGCGTCATCTGTTTGTCCCTTTTGGTTTACAATGTGGGCGATTTGGGGGGGGGGGGGGAGGTGTGATTTGTGTGGTTGTGTGATGGAGCCCAGAGTGCTGTGGTCGTCATTAAGAGCCGTTTGGTTGGAGAAGTCCCAGCTCTGAGAACCGGCTCTATAAAAAAAAAAAAGAGTCCCTGTGTATCTTCCAGTGTTTGGGGAAAAAGGCAGCCCTAGTACTTGGCCCACGGGCAAGTCCCTGCTTTGTGTAGTATGTGATACTGTTGCAGGGCAGTACAGCATGTTTGTTTGTGTTTGGGAAGCCCGGTGTGTTGTCGTGTTGTCGTGCGTCCTACCAGAACCGGCCTGTAAAAAAACAGAAACCGTGAGTCGTGAGTGTAAGGGAGTGATGTGAC
Source organism: Setipinna tenuifilis (assembly GCA_030347295.1). NCBI lineage: Eukaryota > Metazoa > Chordata > Actinopteri > Clupeiformes > Engraulidae > Setipinna > Setipinna tenuifilis. The sequence continues at coordinate 9,640,113 of CM059267.1, read as the reverse complement.
GTGAAGCGAATCAGCACGGCACGTTTCCCAAAAAGACGGGGTAATGCGGTCAGAGTGGTGTGGTGTGTGCTCCTCTGGAACCTCCCACTGCCCCCCCCCCCCCACCCCCCCGGTCGGAGTTCCCCAGGGGCCCTCGGCCATGTGGTGCGAGTTTACGGAAGATTGTTCCACTTTGCATGAGGAGGAGGAGGAGGAGGAGGTGGTGGAGGAAGAGCTCAGGGTGGGGGGTGGGGAATTAGAAGGATGAAGGAGGATCTTGTGTGGGAAGGCAACATGACGCATTCTTCTTTTTAAAGACTCATGCTTACAGACACACGTTTATACACACACACACACACACTCTCACACAGACACACACACACACACACACACACACACACACACACACCCACTCTTACTCACACAGACAAACAGAGAACACTCACAGACAGAAACTTTTAGGAAACCAAGTCTGACCACTACACTTACCATCCCCTCCTCCTCGCCCGTGGCGATGCCTTTGATCTGTGTGTGTCTCCTCGTGAGTAGAATCATTTGTCACGTGTGGGGAGGGCAGGCTTTGTGTGCATGTGTGTATGTGTATGTGTGTGTGTGTGTTTTGCGTGTTGTGTGCGTGTGTGTGTGTATAGTTGGCTTCTAAATGTTGCCGGAAGGCTAGGAAGTTGCTCTCTCAGTGGTATCGTCTGTCAGATGGCTGTTAAAAACTAGTGGACGGGACAGGAAGTCTGGCTTTGAAGCCAGAACTTTGGGGAGCTTCCTGGCCACAGACCAGCATCCTACCCACCCCCCACCCCCCACCCCACCCTGGGACACACACACACACACACACACACACACAACTCTCATGTCTCAAGGACTGAGAAGACAGCGTGTGAGTACACCAATTTGGTAAACTTGAAACTTCGAAGACACACGAGACCCGGCAGGCAATACGGGAGCCTTCTGTGTGCTTGTATTGTTTTGACTTTTTTTTTTCTTTGGTTAGACGTGCTGCGTATGTATGATACAGACCTTTTTTTTATAATCACACCCCTCAGGCCTGTTTCCATATAAATCATTATACTTGGAAACACATGCACCCGTATGCAAATTACTACGGAAAAAAGCGAAATGAAAATCCCTCCAAGTCTCTATAGCCTGTGATTGTCAGTCACTGTGCTGTGCTGGGACTTCTCTTCTGGCTGCTTGCTAGCTTGTCTTCACCCACCTTTTGCCCCCAGCTCAGTTGGTGCTGAATTTTATAGTATGTTTCTTACAAAAAACTCAGACATAACTTTTTGGACAGCGTTCAGGCCTACATGTGCAGCCTGCCAAGATTAAGACTCCTCGGATGCAGCCTTGAAAGGCATCATGTCCACACAGAGACATCAGAGAAGCACACAAACTGGCACAAGCAAAGATGTTGTTCATGGGGCAGCCTTGGATGTTTTTTGAAACACATACTGTCTGGGAAGATACTGTACTGTCTAAGATAACACTGACTAAGATAAAACAACCGGCTGTCTTTAGGCACCCGCCAAATTGCGACCACTGGGGTAGCTATGTTAAATTAATTTCAAAATAAGTGTGTGTGTGTGTGTGTGTGTGTGTGTGTGTGTGTGTTGAATGTTGGCAGCATTCCTCAGAATTTAGACTGAGTGATATAGCCGCAGTAGCCGTAGCCGCAGTGGAAACACTGATGAAAACACTGATGAATCAAGTGAAAGGTGTGTGTAAATGTATCCATCAAGGGCAAACACATTGTTGCTTACAGTCAGTGGACTATGGGGAAAGCCCAGCAGGATAGTAGCTGTCTCGCTAATGGCAAAGTAGGCAGTATCACAATCCCACAGTTGCCAAAGTAGGCAGTATAGCAATCCCACAGTGTTCTATAGTGATTGGTTGAAAGCTGGTCCGGTGGTTTCAGGAAAAAAACCTGAAGTCTAAGTCCATTAAAATGCAACGAATGGAAAGTGTCCCTACAGAAGCCAAGGTGAATTCACATCTGCTTGTATACTACAGGCGCTCACAGCAGTCTTTTGCTGCAGCTTGTAGCTCCAGTGCAGGATTTGCAATTACCCCTCACTGCCTGAAGGTCACACTTGAGTTGTCAGCACGTGTGTGTGTGTGTGTGTGTGTGTGTGTGTGTGTGTGTGTGTGTGTGTGTGTGGGTTAGGAGGTGGGGGTGGTAGCCAATCTGGCCTCTTGCTGAATGCAGCGGTCACCTGGCTGCCGTCAGTAAGATCCTCCATATGGCCGCCTCCATGCTGACTCTGCACAACACAACGCCTGATGCATTCCCCACCCCCACCCCCCCACCCCTCAACCCCTCACCCACCCCTAGCTGAAGTGTAAGGAGAGTGCTTTTCCTTGTTTGCTCCCACGCCTTACCCACCCCACAAGCTCCATATCATCTGACACAGAGCAGACATTGGCACTGCATCCAAACTCACTCATCTGGGAATTGCTACCTTCCAGACAGTACAGAAGTCCCCCCCCACCCCCACATCCCCCCCCAGGGAGTCCCCCCTGTCATCAACACTAAACACATCCAGCCGAAGCCTCAGTCCAAGCACACACCTTCCTCCTCCTACGCCTGATATCACTGCTGTGTCTCGTGTAGTTACTCAGGGTTTCATACTGTGGGGCCTGAGAGCACGTCGATGGCTTGTTCAATATCACGTTCTACTCCGGGTGCCAGTGCAGAGGTTGGCAGGGTACTGAGACGCATTGTGAAGGGGCCCTGGGGGTGTTGGGAGGAGGAGCAGCTCCTCTTGGTGTTGGCAGCTCCAGCCTATACTGATCTAGATTTTAACACAGCAGGCAGTGGCAGCAACCCAGGCTGCAGCCTGAGGACACATATCTGGACACTGATGTTTTTGTTATGGGTTAAGAAGCATTGTATGTGTGTCTTGTTTTGTTATGGTGTTAAGAACCACTGTGTATGTGTGCATGTTTTATGTGTTATTGTTCTTGCATTGTGTGTTCCTTTTTTTCCCTGTTGTTGCATCTAATCTTCTATTTTGGAACAGTCTGTCTTCGTGTGGTGTCAAGGAGTCTCTGGTGCTGGTAGTCTGTCTGTCTGTTGTATCCTCCTTTCCTGGAGCAGAGTTGTGTGATTGCAGGAATGACTGGGGGGGAGGGGGGGGGGGGGAGAGGTGGGTGGGTAGCTAGCTAGCTAAGGAGCTGGGAGGAGGAGGAGGAGGGGGAGGGGGAGAAAAGGCACGGATCCCAACAGGTTTCAAACAGCTGTGCTCAGGCCAGACAGGTGCAGTAGATCTCCACAGGCCACTTGTGTCTAAGGGTTACTGGCACATGGCTAAAGGTCTGCTCAAGAATTATGCTCTTGATCTCTCTTTTTCTCTCTCTCTCTCTGCATCTGTGAACTGGGACGTGGACCAAATCCATCATCTCGAATTCCTGACAATATGTAGTCATTGCAGTGTAGATATCTATTTCAACAACATCAACAAACAACACTGAGCATTGTAACTGTTGCAATATTTGTGTTTTGCAGTAGGTTAGATCTTCTGAAAGAAAACAGAGGTTTTTTAAGCCATCTTCCTCTGCCCCAGAGCCATTTTAAGTCATTTTCTTTTGCTCTTCTTTCCTCTGCATATTCAGACATACTGTATTAACAGCCCCGTAGCCAGGTAGACAGCAATTTCCTCTCGTACTGATGAAGGGAAGACATCCACTTTTCATTGCCTCGTAATCATCTTGCTAATGTGTTTTTCTCATCTGCTACCATACGGAGAAGGCATCAATACACAGTCACAGATGAACAGTCCTGTTCTCTCTGATTGCACATTGAAAAAGTCACTTGCTTTTCTTCTAGATCATTATGTACTCCCTCTTTCCACTTCTTTATGTTCCCAGATAACAACATGTAGTTTGCAGGGCCATATAAAGACTTTAATTTGACCGTTATTGATCTGGAATGGAAGACATATTAGAAACTAAATAAAATTGTGTTTTTTTTTAACTTTTGGCCATGAAGTGTAAATCAGGCCAGATTTCTTTCTTGCTTTGGCTTCCAACTCCACGTGGTGGATGTTTCAGGGCCGGGAGGTCCCCCTGCAGCCAGACAAATTAGCACCTCGCCCGCTGGAGACGAGGCCAGTAATAGGAGGAACAAGGCTAGTCTTTCTGGAGTGTCCCAGAATAGAGCCCCCAAAAAGACCACACCTGGACTGACTTGGGGGGGCAAGGGGAGGGGGGGGCCTGAGACGAGGTCGGGTTCATGTCACACATCTCGGAGGAGACATTAAAGTCTTGAAAGTACTCCTTTATGTTTGAAGTTTCTCACAAAATTGGGGTCTGTTTTTAAGAGCAAGTAGAGTTTTTTAGTTATCATTTTCAGGGCGGAAAAGGGGAGTGTGTGTGCGTGCGTGTGTGTGTGTCTGTGTCTCTGTGTGTGTGTGTGTGCGCGTGCGCGTGTGTGTGTGTACTGTTCTGGCTGTCCCGCCAATGGCCAGTCAATAGCCACATTATGAGCCCCAGTCCTAGGGTAGGAAAATGTGCCTTGTGGTTGTGAGGTAGTGGAGCTCACGGCGGCTCCTGAAATGAAGCATTGAAGAGAGACGCACACTGCTTCTCTAATCCCCCCCATACACGTCCTCCTTCCCTCCGCTCTTGCTCCTTCATTCTCTCTTTCAGTCTGTCCCTTTTTTGGTCGCTAAGAAAATGGAAAAAGAAAAAAAAAACATAACCGAAGTGAAAGGTGTGTCAGCTTTCCGTTAAAATAACGGTTCTGAGCAGAACAAGTGTCAGTTTTGACCATTCATTGACTGGGAACAGCCAAAGCCACGTCGGCCATCATGGGTTTTCAGAGTCATAGTGTGAGCTTGCGTTTTTTGGATTTGGTTCAGGTCGCCTCAGCCACATGGGCTGACCAGACTGCTTGCGTTTCCCTCCATCAGATCTTTTTTGCAGAGTGCCACAGTTGTACTCCATTTTTTTTTTTTTGGAACATGTCTGATGGAAAGTGTCTTAAAATGCAACCGGAAATCCTCCTCGCAAGGTCCATGTATGCCCAACATTTGCACACTCTCTCCGGCCACTATTGTTTAATATGGTCTACCGTTGAAAGGAGGATCATGTATCAAAGATAATGCAGGGACCATTGTTTTCTCAGTTTACTCAGTTTAAAATATATGTGTATGTGTTCTCTGTTGCTGGTGAATAGCTTGTCAGTAAGTATTGTGAGGCTGTTCTGGGCCTTTCTTTTCCATTTGACCATCTCTATGCTGTCTATTAGGCTATAAATAGCCAAGGGAGGACTATTGAGCTGAATCAGAAGTGGAGCACTTGATGGTACATGTCAAGCGTACAAGTGGATAACATTCCAGCTCCATTTCCATTTCACTGAGCTCACCTTGGCTTATGCTCTTTAGCTCAATACACTCACACACACTTTGGCTTTCTTTTCTCTCTCTGTCTCTGTCTCTCTGTCTGTATCTCTGTCTGTCTCTCTCTCTCTCTCTCTTACTTACTCACTCACTTACCCTCTCTCTCTCACACAAACACACACAGACTTTGTAATGTGAATAATGTCCACTTATGTCCACCCAGAAGAATGAACAGTATAACGCAGTGCTTGTCCAGCTTTCAAGCATCAGGAGAAAATCTCTAAGTTCAGTTGAATTGAGAGTAAGGGAGTCGGTGCACAGTGCAGTGTGCGTACGCAGCCATTAATCTCAGCCACAAAGTGTGAATGCAAGAGGGCCTGTTTCATGTGTATTAGCAGGTAGGCCTAGTTCTTGTAAATGGAAATACGCCGGGACAGAAATGAGCCTGCTGCGGAACTGAAAGTATGAATGTCACTTCATAGACCGGTAAGGCCACTTTCCCCTCCCCTCAGAAAGCTCTTACAGCAGGCAGCAGGATGTGTAAACTCACTCTCACTCATTGACTCCCTGACTTTTAACAGTAAACAGAAAATGGCGGTTGTCGTTTGATGTTCGTAATTAAGAGGGCTGGACAGGGGAATTCTGTGCAAGTCACTCTGCTCAGCACAAAAAAAAAACATTGCCTAAGGAAAGGACTGGTCTGGTGTGTGGAGGATTGGGGTGGGGGAGGTGTATGCTGCTGTCAGACCTAAACTTTAGTAAGATTATAGAGAATTTAGCTCTGGAGGTTGGTCGGGGGTGACACTTGAGGGTGCACAGCTGGTTCTTCCAAGACAGGAAGACCTCTGGGTATTTGGGCATCCACTCTTAAACCTTGATTTTTTTTGTAGAGTTTTGACTAGAGGTTCTAGAAAGAGAAACTCCCCAAAAGGTTGATAACAAGTGCTCCAGAGGTTTCCCTACACACATACAGCACCTCTGGAGGGGGAAAAAATCCTGAGTTTTGGGGTGTGCTCTGCTGTCTGTCAGTGGTATCGACATGGGGAGGGCAGGATCAGGCCTGTCTCGACTGTGCTGCTGGGTTGCAGCTGGCTCTAAAGGGACAATGTTGACAACGAGAGCTTACTGTGCATTTGCGAGTGTGAGTGCGTGTGTGTGTGTGTGTGCATGTGTGTGAGTGCGCATGCGTGTGCATGCAAGCGAGGATCCTATTATGTTTCTGAGCCACCATTTTTGTACCCATGCGGTGGACCACCCATCCCACCCACCTGCCCCGAGCTACCCGCTGGAGAGGTGTCGAGGCAAGCCTCTCCTCTGCGGCTGCACAGAGGCAAAGAAAGGATGGGCAGATGGGAGGGAAGTAAACGGAGGGTGGATAAGCTCCAAAACAACAGGGCGTGGGCTGGTCTTTAGCAGTGGTGCATATATGTGTGTGTGTGTGTGTGTGTGGAATCTTACTTGGACGATTTTGTTATTGTAGTGCATGTGGTTGTGTGTGTGTGTGTGTGTGTGTGCGTGTGTGGTGTGTGGTGTGTGGGTTATGTGGGGTGTGTGTGAGGGGGTGGCTGGCTATGTGGAAACTGGTTTCATCACCAAACCTGCCCTGTCCTGCTTTTTTGGTATGGGTGTGTGTGTGTGTGTGTCTGAGTTTGCGTGTGAGGACTGTGCGTGTGCATGTGCGTGTGTGTGTGTGTATACACACCTGGGACAGTGTGCAGTTAAGATGTCCAGAAATTGTGTATGCACTCGTACAGCACAGAAGGACTGTACTGTACCGTAATAACTTTTTCTGCACTCCCCTTGTACGCCGCATATTACCCATGCCCGTATGTCTGAAGGCTTCGGCAGCGAGGTATTTTTGCCTCAGTGTTTACATGGAGTTCCTTCAACCACGTGATTCCCGCAGGCCGTGAGTTATTGTTCCGTCTCCGAGTCGCTGTGGAAAAGAAAAAAAAAAAAAGAAAAAAAGTCAGAAGAGCAGCTGTGGGAGGGCAAGCCAGCCAGCCAGCAGATCTGATTCCCCTCAGGTTAATCCACCTCCACACAAGCCTACTGTTAAAGGGGAACTCCTGCAGATTCAGTGCCTACTAGCTGCGCCTGTTGTTTGTGTGTTTGTTTGTGTGATCACAGTGTACCATTCCATGCGATCACTGACTAGTTGACTCGTCATTTAAATGAGGGAAGCCAGAAGAAGAGGAAGACTAGCGCAAATGACAGGAATGCACTGACTGGACAAATGTTACGAATGTAAACAAACCAGATTTGTCTGTGTAAGAAATGTCTCATTGTTTTCAGACATGGTTATTATGATTTTTTTCACCCTCGTTAGCGGTAACAGACAGAGCCAAATTGGGAAAGTGAATATGCATAACATGTCAAGTCTTCATACTCGGTCAGGGAAAGGCTTGTTGCTAAATGTGCTATTAATAGCTTCCATTTAAATCGTCAGTCTTTTCTCTCAAATACAGTCAGTCTTTTCTTAGTCGTTATGGTCCAACATGTGGTGTTTGAATTTTTGTGCTGAGCACTGTTTAAACCTCAGGCCTACAGGTGTCTCTTTCCTTCCTGTTGTATGATGGGCGAATGGGTTTTATTTTCATTCTGGCGGCATGACTTACCATCTCCCGCCCACCAGACCACCGTTGCTTATCCCTGCTCCCAAGAAAAAGGAATGATGTGTACTTTTAAGCCGTCTGTAAGATCGTCAGTGAATTTTCTCCAGAAATAGTTGCACATCCCAGCAATTTTTAGTTGATTTTTGCTAGTCTTTACTTGTCTCCTTGTCATCTGGACTTTTTTAAATGTCAAGAGGGTTGTGTAGTACTATGATGGTCAGGGCTTGCATTTTAAAGTTTGTGAAGGTCTCACAGTTTCAAAGCGACCTTGACTAATGCTCTACTTTTTGAACACTAGTCAAAGCAACGTAATTGCATTGAGCGACTGTTCGGTTGTTTGACATAAAAAACGGGAGGAAATGATGTCGCCCACTACCAAAAAACAAAAACAAGACTCGTCTTTGTCAAGGTTGAAGTGGGTCTCAGGACCAAGGGAAGCCAGTTGATGTGATTTTGAAAAAAGACAAACTGTTTTCCTCACCAATTTAGCAATTTTCCCTGTTAGCGATGTCTGCTTTCCCCCTCTCTGTTGCACCCAGACAGGCAGATGAAGGCCATGAGACCCACAGAGGTAAGGGGGTGGGGGGGCTGAGGCTCGTCTGTCTAGACACTTTGCCTGTCCATCACCGTCCACCACTGTCCACAATCCACTTCATCTCCCTTCACTTTCTTCAAATAAACAAAAGCTTGCTGCTCTGGTCTTGGTCTTAGTCTGGTCTTGCAATGATCCTCTTGGCCTCCACTTCATCTTTTGCTGGAGACGAACACATGGTAATGTTGTGTTATTCACAGGAAGTACATGTATAATGTTTCATTCACTTTTAATGTGTCGTATTTTGTTGTTTCAACACGGACTTTATTAAACGGCTCAGTCCTCTTAAGCACAACTAGGCTACCTTGTTTGAAGCAAATGCATGACATTCAGAGCACTTGTGTAAACCTTGTTCAGGCAGAATAATGCATCATTATTGCCTAAGCAGTATGGTTACATTCTCTCTCAGTGGGCTCCATTCATACGCTTGCTGAGGTTTTCTCTTGTGCAGTCCAAAAGGTACACACACACACACACACACACACATATTGGCTTACTAAAGGAGCAGTGTGTTAGTTTAATCCGTGCCTGTGAGCACGGCGGTGTGGGTAACTGAGCCTGCAGCTCAGGTGATCATGTCCAGTGGACTGTGAGGTCCTCGTCTGACGGGTAAGCACAACAGAGCTCCTCTTTATTTTCCTGAGGAGCGAGACAGGAGGAGGCTGGTGAGGGGAAGAGCACTGCTTGTAGCAAGGGAGCTCTCTCTCTCTCTCTCTCTTTCTCTCTTTCTCTGTCTTTCTCTCTGTCTCTCTCTTTCTCTTTGTCTCTCTCTCTCTCCCCCTCTCTGTGCCTTTCTATCCCTCTCTCACATTGTGGTGAGGTAATTCTCTCTTTTGCCTCTCTTTCTTCTTCCTCTCCTCTGCTTCAGCCACCATTTCCACTTCCTTGACACACTCCTGCTTTCCACCTTGATCCCATTATGGTCTCTCAATTTGTCTCCCTTTTCCACCAAGCTAGTCTCTCTTTCTCGCTCTCTCTCTCTCTGTCTCTCTCTCTCTCTTCTTTATGCCTTCCTCTTTATGCCTTCCCTCTCTTCCTCTCCCTTCGGCCCTGTGAAAGGCGTGTTATCTTCTTTCAGTGTGCAGTCTCATAGGAAGTGATCTGTATTCAGCGGCAGGAATGCTACAAAAGACCCATTTATCGAGGTCTCAGGGCAGCCTGTGTGAGCGAGGGTGAGGAGGGGGGTGGGGTTGTTGCAGCTTCGGTGTCCGGCGATGGGCGATGGGCTGCCGTTGCTATGATGAAGCTGCTCTCACGCTCTCACCCCCTACCCCCTCGTCAGGGAAGGCCCGCTGGATTTTGGAAAAGCAAATGACTTTCAGGTCACGCCAGCACTCAGCTGGCCGCAGTGTATTGCTGAGATGCACGTTTGGAAAGTGTCCACTCCTCCTGCCTTCCTTCTGTGCTGGCTGTTCCTCTGTCCTTGTGTTGTGGGGGTGGAGAGTGAGGTGGATACTAATGACCACCACCACCCCACCCCACCCCCTTCTCCCCTTTCTACACCTGCACACACACATGCGTAGGTAACACAGGCACCCATGCTGCTTTTCAGGCATCTGTGATTGGTTGAAGCCAGACCCAGTAGTTTTTTTTAAGTTCACAACAAAATATCTGCCCACCAGGAAGCAAGGAAGTGTGTATGCCTGTGGGATGTAGTCAGACTCTTTACCAGGTGGCCCAGGTGGCCATCCCAGCCTAGTAAACACAGCCCAGCTCAGTCAAGGCACCTCCTGTAGGCTTGCAGAGTGTGATTACATACCTGAGGGGCATGAAATATGGCATTGGGTGAGGCACGAAATATGGCATTGGGTGAGGCACAATAAGATGAAGATGACTGGGTAGTAGTACATGTTGTATTAGCCTGCCCTGGGTGTGGTGTGGTGTGGGGTGTGCAGTTGCAAAATGCCACCAGGCCTTGTTTGGCGATTAGGTAAGCAAGCTGAGGAAGAGGGAGCCCTGCCAAACCTCCCACCCGGTCTTGCGCCACGCACACACACACACACACACACACACGCTCACGACTGTCTCACGACTGCACGTGCACATCATAATGCATTCAACAGGCCCTGGTTTTGGCGAACAGATGCATGTTAAAAAGCCTCACAAACAAGCCTGCCTGTTGCTTTGTTTATCTGGAAAGGCCCGGCAGGCCTGGCTGAGCTTCCCCAATGGAGTCGGATTGTTGTGTTGTGTTTGCGCTCTGTGATTTCCCAGGCCTCCTCATCTGGTTCAGTTTACAGTTTTGTAATGGCCATATTATTTTTAGCACATGACATCCATACACACACACACACACACACATGCACAAACACACACACACACACATATACATTCATACACACATATACACATGCGCGCGCACACACACACACACACACACACACACACACACTCACGTGCATGTGCGCGCACACACGCACGCACACACACACACACTCTCCCTCTTCTTGTCTCAGATGGTCGTAGTGGAGTTAAACTGATAAATGGCCACAGATCAGAAGCAGATGTCGGCGTCTCCTGACAAGGTCATTTCAGCGCTCTGGTGCTCGGTCCCCTGGCGATCGCTGCCACAGCCTGCAGAAACAGCTGCTGAAAGATGGACAGAGAGACAGACAGATGGAAAGGCAGACAGAGTTGGACACACAAAGAGAAGAAATAGAAGATTTATAAAAAGGGTGGCTATGTTAAAGAGACTGACCACATGTCGAAAAGAGGACGCTGGACAGGAGACGGACGATGAGGAGTGAAATGGGAAGTGGTGAGGTCTCGTGTTGGCAGACGCATAAGGAGGAGGAGAAGCGCATGTTTGTGCCTCCTGAGAAAGGCATTAGAGTCAGCATCAGAGATGGCAGGGGATAGATGCTGGAACAAGTGGCCACCATTTCAGCCAGATGAAAGTAAAGTGTGTGCGTGCCTGTCTGTTTTGATGTGTGTAACTGTGTGTGTGTGTGTGTGTGTGTGTGTTTTGATGTCTGTAACTGTGTTTGCATCTGTCTGGGTGTGTGTGTGTCTGGGTGTGTGTGTGTGTGTGTCTGGGTGTGTGTGTGTGTGTGTGTGTGTGTGTGTGTGTGTGCAGCATGTACTGTATGTATGTATGTATCTGTGGCTGCATGACCGCATGTCTGTGCACGCGTGAGTGTCTGCTGTGCAATCGATCATGGACCACATGAGTCTGACCTCAGCTGAAGTCTGCGTGTGGGCCTGGACGTGTGTCACAAGCTCCGGCCAGCAGCAGCAGCTCGGTGTTACGAAACAAACAAACTTATCAGATCCCCATTAAAGCAGTGGGCGGGAGGGCGGGAGGGGGGGGGGGGGGGGGGTGGGCAGAGGGAGGCAGTGTGGCAACACTGACCAGGCCCAAGAGGATTAGGATGTGTCGTGCTTAAGGCCACTTTTGGCAGATTAGTCCCGAGGCTCGTTATTGCAACGAGGGCCCTGTTGAATTACGATGCTGAGCATTTTTCTGCCTCAATTGTTTTTGTGTGTGTGTGTTTTTTTTGTGTGTTTTATTTGCCTGTTTGACTAACAGTGATTTGTTTGTTTGTGTGTTTCTCAGGTGCCACAAAAGAGATCGGCTCAGCCCTGACTCGCATGTGCATGAGGCACCGGAGCATCGAGACCAAGATGAAGCTCTTCACCTCGTGAGTCTCCTATGGCATTCCAGCTTCTCTCTTTCCCTCCCTCCCTCTCTGTCTGTCTGTCTGTCTGTCTCTCTTTCTCTCTCTCTCTCTCTTTCTTCTTCCTCTTTCTCTCCTCCCCCTCTCACTCATTCACATTTGCCCACCTCTATCTCTCTCTGTCTGTCTGTTTCTGTCTCTGTCTCTCTCTCTCGCTCCCTTTCCTCTTTCTCTCTTCTCCCTCTGCTTTCTGCCAATCTGTCTCATTCTGTATCACTCACTCACATTTGCACATATCTGTCTCTGTCTCTCTCTCTTTCTCTCTCTCTCTCTCCCCCTCACTTTTCTCTCTTGTATCTGTCTTTTTCTCTCCCTCCCTTGGTCTGTAATCTCTATCTGTATCTCTCTCTCTGTCCCTCCTCCTCTGTAGCTGTGGGCCCATTGCTGTAGCTCTTCCCTCACCGCATGGCTCTCTTAATGTGCCTTAGGGGAAACCTACAACAATGAGGCTGGGCAAGGCCTGTACAAGCAGACATCCAGAGAATAGAGCATGACATGTTTCACTTAAAATGTTTCTCCTTGTAAAATCTGTGTGTGTGTGCAAGTGTGTTATGTGTGTGTGTGTGCAAGCAAGTGTGTTGTGTGTGTGTGTGTGTGTGTTATGTGTGCGTGTGTGTTATGTGTGCGTGTGTGTTATGTGTGCGTGAGTGTGATATGTGTGGTGTGTGTGTGCTATGTGTGTGTGTTATATGTGTGTGTGTGTGTGTGTGTGTGTGTGTTATGTATGTGTGTGTTATATGTGTGTGTGTCTGTGTGTTTTAGTCTGAGCATGTAGGCGATTTGTGTGCGTTTCTTGGTGCAAGTATGTAGGCGATCTGTGTGGATAAGACAAGACAGAAGAGACAGAATGAGCAGGGCTCCTGTCTTCAGTCCCAGTCGTTTCCAATAATTACAATGCACATCCTTCCTTCCCCTCGCCTCGCTCGTTTGGATTCTTCCCCTCTGGCACTGGAGGAGGCAGAAACTGGCATGACCGCAAATGCCACCGCCTGTCCCGCTGGGTCACACAGAACCGGGCCTCGGTCCCCGGCGCTTATCGCCATGGTGATGACTCTTCTCATCCGGCTCATCCCTCATCTCATCTAAAAAAAAAAACCGCTCTCGCACTCGAGCTGAACTCTGAGGTGACGCTGTGAGCCAGTCGCTGGCTGCTTAAGGAATCAGGAGATGAAAGACCGCATGGATCTTTTAGACCGCGAGCCGTGGGAGCGGAGGACAGATGGACGGACAGACAGACAGACAGAGAGACGCAGGCACAGAGACGGGTGTAGTGGCCAAAGTTGTCACGAGTCATTGGACTGTGAACATGGGAGT
>CM059267.1:9616585-9624085 GCA_030347295.1 Setipinna tenuifilis | reverse complement strand
TTATGGCGGAGGGGTGGGGGGGTGTATGGGTTGCCATGGTAACACACATTGCCAGCGGTGGGAAACCCCACATATGCAAAGTAAAAAAAAAAAAAAAGTCCTACTGTGTGATCTGTTGGTTGTACCTGTGCATTCCAAACAAGTGATTTAATTAATCATCTCATTTACTCAGCAGGAGCCTTCCACTAATGCAAAGCAGCCAGTTTAGTGAATTGGTCGAATAATAAATGTGTGGCACTGTAGGACTTTTGCTCTCAGATGATGCATTTCTTGTCTAAGCCACTGTAAGATTAAACTGTGTCCTATGCTAAGTTTCTAATCAAGTGGAAAATACAGCCTCCCAAAGTCGAATGGAAGCTGTTTAATAAAAATGGCCCCAGAGTAAAAGGGTTGAATACAAGCATCATCTATTTTTCAGAAGCCGCGCCCTTGCCTGTTGAGCCTCTGACCTTGGTGAATTATTCCTCTATTAATTATTCAGGGCTTGTTTAAGTGGACAGGAAGCCGTTCTCGTTCTCGGCCTTTTCCCTACATATTAGAGGCCGTTCGGTTTAAAGGGGTTTAATCAATTGTAGTACTGTAGGTGACCGTGTTTATCTGTCGTAACAGAGTACAAGAAGGCCCGCGCGGACATTAAGAAGAAGTCCTCCGACACTATTAAACTGCAGAAGAAGGTCAAGAAAGGTAAGGAGTTTGTGTGTGAGTGTGAGTTGAGTGTGTGTGTGTGAGTTGAGTGTGTGTGTGTGTGAGTTGAGTGTGTGTGTGTGTGAGTTGAGTGTGTGAGTGTGTGAGTGAGTGTGTGTGTGTGTGTGTGTGTGTGTGTGTGTGAGTGTGTGCACGTGTGTGTTTGAGGTTGAACAAGTGTGAGAATGTGTTCTGTTTTTTTGCTGACACACAAATCCAACACCTTGGGCAAACTTGTGAACGGAGCGATTAACCAGCATGTGAATCAGTGAATCAGTAAAGGAGGAGGCCCAGACGAGGCATAGCAACGGGCCCACGGCAAACAACACGGCCGTCTCCAGGTGTCCTCTTACAGTACCTACCGCCCAGCCAGCCACTCCCGCCCGCCAGGGCACAGACAATGGCACACCTGTACACACCCCTGCTGCCGTCATTTGGTGCCCCACCACACACACACACACACAGTTATACACACACACACACACATACTCACTCACTCACGGGGGCACCACACCCTGCCCCTGTCTGCCCCATCGTGGGTCTTGTGGTTTATACACACACACAGACACACACGCACACACACGCACACATTAACACACACACACACACACACACACACACACACACACACACACACACACTCACCACTACTGCTGTGTAACTCCTGTGGTAAGGCAGGACAGGGCAGGGCTTTGTTTCACCATTTCCCATAAGGCAAAAAGTGCTTTGATCAAGGCTGTCTTAAGAATAACATACCTGAGAGGCTCTGTCTTTCATCATTCCCCTGCCCCTACTGTGCACCTTCATGTATCATGAGCTAATGACGTTGTGGAGGTGATTTGGAGCTGCAGGCTAGACTGTCAGTGCTGATTTCTCGTAAGGAACAGCCCCGAGGGTTGTTCTTTTTTTTTTTGTTATTGTTGTTGTTGGGTTTTTTTTATTTTTCTCTCTCTCGCTTCTCTTTTTCTGTTGCCACGAGGAGTTGGGAGTCATATGGTTTCTGCACTTTGACCCAGTGGTATAAAACAGGCTCCTACCAGGTCAAAAGAGGACACACAAAACTGCAACGTCAAGTTTGGGATTTGGGGGATGGGGGTGGCATGGCTTCAGAGAGAGAGAGAGAAAGAAAGATGGAGAGAGAGTGAGAGAGCATGAGTGGAGAGAGAGAGTGTGTGTACATGTGGCGGGAACAGGAGGGAGGATAGGCTGGCCAGGCTGTGGGGAGATGTAAAGCAGGGACTTTTTGGACTCGTCTCTGAGGCAAGAGCCAACTCTGTGTGTGTGTGTGTGTGTGTGTGTGTGTGTGTGTGTGTGTGTGTGTGTGTGTGTGTGTGTGTGTGTGTGTGTGTGTGTGTGTGTGTGTGTGTGTGTGTGTTTTAAGACCGGCCTGCCAGGCACGGCCTCTGTCATTAAAAGCAACTGGACCACTTCACAGTTGCCCCCAAACCCTCCGCCACCAACACCACACCCCCTCCCACTGAGCCTGCACTGGCCTCTGCCCCACGGGTTTTCCCTCCCTCCAAGAACACACACCCCACACAAAGCTCTCTCCCGCCCGCCCTGTGTTTTTACCTTACCTTTTATCTTACGTGATTTGCATGTCCTCCCTAAAATGACTCGACACACCCACGCCATCCATCCCCACCAACCAACCACCCCCCTCCCCTCCCCTCCTCTCCTCTCCTCTCCCTTCCCTTCCCCTCCACCCTTTTCCATGGGACATTTGACAGTTAAAGCAGCATGTAAAAATACACTCCCTCTCCCTCACACAGACTGGAAAAGCTGCCACAGTCAGATGTCGTGCCCAGAATGCCCCATGCTTGCTTGGCGCCCGTGGTTGTTTTGTGGCCCATGCTGTGTGTGGAGCGTTAGTGACAATCACATGTGTGTGACATGTGGCCAGGTTGTTCCTTGTGACCCAGAGATGAATAGGGGAAGCTTCTATTATCCAAAGGGGTTGCTGGGTAGAGGGCATTCACATTCAGGGGCGGCAACAGGATGGAAAGGGTCTGTCATCCAGGAGTTTTCTGGGTAGAGGGCATTCAGGGGGTGGGGACAAGAGGGGAGGGGTGGGTTCTTCTAAGGGAAGCCCAGGAAAGGATGGCTTTCCCAGACCAGGAAATGGGGCGGTATCAGTGTACATGTGTGTCCTTGGGCAGTGTGAAACTGCTGCCACGGTGCAACACTGCACAAAGGCGGAAAGACAGGAGACCTGTGAATCCTTCCTTTGTGTCATGATACACACACACACACACACACACACACATGCGCGCACACACACACACACACACACACACACACACACACACACACACACACACACACACACACACAGTCATCCTCATTCCTGCCTCTGCTCCTGCTACTTTCATGTTACACACGTACACACAAGGATACACACACATGCACACACACACACACATATACACACACTCCTACACTAACACGTGTGTAATCGTACATAACAGCTGTCCTCATTTCTACTGTTGCTCACACACACACACACACACACACACACACACACACACACACAGACACACACACACCTTGCCTGCCATGTTTTTCTCCTTCCCGGTCTCTCCGTGCTCTGTGTACCTAAGTAAACTGACAGGCCTCTAAATAAGGACATTGCACCCGATTTGGCTCATCAGATGCATTGTGCAAAGTGTTTTTTAATCAGGTGGGCAGGTGGGGGAGACTGGCTTTTTCTTGCTCTTCCCGCATATTTTAAGTATACAAACAAACAAACAAACAAAAAACTTTCTTGTTCAACACCGCAGGTTGTTCAGGCAAGCTCCAGCAGTCATGAGTCATGTAGATATAAATGTTTCCATAAGCAGTAACTGCATTGTGCTGCTTTCCTAGACAGGATTTGGCCCACCCCCATTACTGAATAAATCGTTTTTTAATTGATTTTAAAATGAGAGAGAGAGAGAGAGAGAGAGACAGTGCAAATCTTCAAGCATATTTGCTCAGGAGTTTCTTTTTTTAAATTTGCATTAGGGAGCTAAAAACAGCGGCAGTGTGAGAGTTGTCATCTGCAAAGGAGTCTCAACACACAAAGTCCTCAGTACTTACTGAGAGACAAAATAAAAACAGGGGGGATGACTGTGTAGGACACACACAGACGCAGACACAGACTTAGCCTCACACACATACACACACACACACATACACACACCCAGCCACACACACCATCCTTACATCTTTCATAATCGTTTATTATCTTTTGTTATTCTGTTTAAAATGGATGCTGCAGTGCATCTTACTTGAGCACAGTTAAGCTGAGATTGTCACACTGCAATTTCTGTGTGTGTGTTGGGTGTTGTCAGATATGTCTGCTTGCCTCAGCAGCGTGATACATCACCGTCATCACTGCAGTTCTGAGACACAGACATCACACACACACACACACACACACACACACACACACACACACACACACACACACACACACACACACACATATACCACACACACACAGATGAGTGTATTACAACACTTCCCAGTCCAGCTGTTAAATGCAGCATGACACAGTCAGCCTTCGTCAGAACTTGCTCTGTGTTCCCCTCACCCCAGGGACAGTCTCGGTCTCTGTGATATGGAGATGAGGTGTTGGGAGAGATGCAGTAGCTCACACATGCAGTATTCATACCAGTGCTTACAAGTGGTGGGGTATGAATGTCGAGGACATAGAGAGAGAGAGACGCATAGAGAGAGGCACACACACACACACATACACACATAGAGATAGAGAGACACACACATAGAGAGACACGCACACATAGAGAGAGAGAGAGAGAGACAGACACACATAGACAGAGAGAGCAAAAAATAGAGAGAGAGAGAGAGAGAGACACACACATAGAGAGAGAGAGACGCATAGAGAGAGACACACACATAGAGATAGAGAGACACACACACACACACACACATAGAGATAGAGACACACACACACACACACACACACACACACATAGAGATAGAGACACACACACACACACACATAGAGAGACACACACACACAGAGGCTGAGAAAGAGAGATAGAGAGCCACAGGTTTGTATTGCACACACACAGACACTGGCTTCAGCCTCCCAAGGGCACGTCCCACTTCCAACATGCATAGTGGGAGCAGTGCGAGTGTGAGGTATGAAGGTCGAGATGGTCCTGCTCAAGGACGTTTGGGGCGTCAGCCCTGCTGGGCAGGAAGTGAGAACACACTCGGATTTGTGTCCGTTTTTTTGCTTGGACTATTTTCGGACTTTCCCGTTCTCTTATTTTCAGCCCCATGCCTCCAGCACTCCCCTAGTCACACGTGAGACACACCCTCACACTCTCTCTGTCTCTCCCTGTCTCTCCCGTATCCCTCTCTTCCTCTCTCTCTCTGTCTGTCTGTCTCTCCCTGTCTCTCTCGTATCCCTCTCTTCCGTACTCTCTCTCTGTCTGTCTCTCCCGTATCCCTCTCTTCCTCTCTCTCTCTCTCTCTCTCTCTGTCTGTCTGTGTGTCTCTCACGTGACACACATCCTCACTCTCTCTGTCTCTCCCTGTCTCTCGTATCCCTCTCTTCCTCTCTCTCTGTTTGGATGTCTCTCCCTGTCTCTCTCCTCTGTTGCTCTCTCTCCCTCCCTGTGTCTCTCTTCTCTCTCTCTTGCTCTCTCTGCCTTCTTTCTTTCTCTCTCTCACTCTCCATCATTTCTAAATCCTTTTCCTCTTCAGTGTGTGTACGTGTGTGTGTGTGTACCATCAGCGTAGGGGGAGTGTTTGATAAGGCAGAATGGGGAGTTGGCTGAGGAGCCTCTGTTGGGTGTGTGTGTGTGTGTGTGTGTGTTGTGCGAAGGGGGGGATTTGAATTATTTAAACAGGCTTGGCATTAGTATGCTAATGCTATCACAGCTCTTTCTGATGATGCCTGAGATGTAAGCAGAAAGAAGGGAATTTTAAATTTGTGTGTGTTTTTCTCCCCTCTCTCCCTCTCTCCCTCTCTCCCCCTCTCCCTCTCTTTCTCTCCATTTCCATCCCAACCACACCCATGTAACAGTAACAGAACTGGGTCAGCATGCTGCTCACATGCCTCTGGTTCTGGCCTCATTTTACACCCATAAACGGGGACCCGAAGCACACGTATGCACCCACCTCCCCAAACTGCATACACACATACACACACGGATAGGTGTGTACACACACACACGCGCACACAGACACTTTCTCACAGGTAGACAGATGGATTGGTGCATACACATACACACACTGACAGACGGATAGTTGGGTGCAAACACACACACACACACACACACACACACACACACACACAAAGCACAGGTCATCCACACTCGGAGACGGACAGATAGGCGCGCACACACACACACACACACACACACACACACACACACACACACACACAAAGCACAGGTCATCCACACTCATGGAGACAGACAGATACACACACACACACACACACACACACACACACACAGGAGAGTGCAGTGTCCAAGACATGCCTGCTGTTTTTCACCACGGGTTCCTAATTACAGGCTGTTAGGTGCTGGCTAGAGAGGAGGCTCCTGTGTGTGTGTGTCCGATAGGAAGACACTCTTCCGCCCCAGCACTGTGGAGCCCAGTGCATTTGCACGACACACACTCACATGTACACAGATACACTCAAACACACACCCACTAATGAATTCTAACTCGTATACCCACAAACACACTTAAAGCTCACACAACCACTAATAAATTCAAACTCACATACTCACAGATGTACTGAAACTGAACATACCTACAAATTTGACACATACTCAAACCCACATCCACCGATATATTCCAGCTCCTATATCTATAGACACACGTAAAGCTCACACAACCACAGATAAATTCAAACTTGCATACAGACTTACAGATGTATTCAAACTTACTTACAAACTTACAGATGTATTCAAACCCTACACACCCACAAATTCATGACATGTACTCAAACCCCACACACCCATAGAGGCATGATGGATGCATGCAATAAATACTCAGCTAGACATTAGTGACCAACCTGTGTCACACTTGACCAGCACGCCATCTGATCCCGCAGCCTCTACAGTAGAGTCATCGCCTCTGGTCTTAAACAGTGAGGCCCACTCTGCCAGGGGTCAGAGGTCATGTCGCGATGCCTTCACGTTGCAGTGGGCCCAGGGGGAGGGGGGGCTGAGAGGTGTTTCAGCTACGTAAGGCAGAGGGAATGCTCCGTGAACCAGCCTCATGGCACACCAGTAGGGCACACCCAGCTCCAGATCAGAGGCTAGGGCCGGCTAGAGTGTGTGTGTGTGTGTGTGTGTGTGTGTGTGTGTGTGTGTGTGTGTGTGTGTGTGTGTGTGTGTGTGTGTGTGTGTGTGTGTGTGTGTGTGTGTGTGTGTGTGTGTGTGTGTGTGTGTGTGTGTGTGTGTGTGTGTGTGTGTGTGTGTGTGTGTGTGTGTGTGCTGTTTTGGGCTGATACTGTGTGTGTGTGTGTGTTTGTTTTTGAATCATCTTGATGTTTTTCTGTGTGTATCAATATGTGATTACACCATGCACCATGAATGTGTTGGTGTCTGTAAGTGAGTGAGTGAGTGTGTGTACCAGACACTTCAGAGATCTGTTACTCTTCCCATTACACACAGGCCAGAGGGCAGCGTGCCTTTGCAGTAAAGATCACCCTCTAGCTGCAGCCTGACACCAGGCAAGACCTCCCACCCCACCTCCCCTCCCCTTTTCCCTCCTCCACTCCTCCACTCCCTCCTCCACCCCAGTGCTGTCAGCTGGGCTGGGGAGGGGGGTAGAGGTGGGAGC
>CM059267.1:9594085-9611585 GCA_030347295.1 Setipinna tenuifilis | reverse complement strand
TTAAGCACGCATACACACTTAAGTTTATCTGTTATACCTGAGCACCCAGGCTGACAGACATATGAACCTTCCATATTGGATTTTTTTTTTCTTTCCCCCCTAACACACATGCACTCCCTCCTTTCCACACACACACACACACACACACACACACACGCACACACTTTTACATGCCTGGTCTGGTGGTGTGTTTTGCAGCTGTGTAGTGAGTGATGGTGCAGCTTGAGCAGATGGTGTAGTGCTCCTCCGTGGCCAAGCCCCTTTAGCCCCCTTCCCTTCCAACAACACGCTTATCCACACAGCCTTCCCTCTCTCTCTCCTTTACTCTCACTCTCTACCTCTCTTTCTCTCTCTCTTTTACTCTCTCTCTCTCTGTCTCTGTCTCTCTCTCTTCCTCTCTTTCTCTCTTTCTCTGTCTCTCTCTCCTCCTCTCTCTCTCTCTCTCTCACTCTCTCTCTCACTCTTTCTCTTTTTCTCTGTCTCTCTCTCCTCCTGTCTCTTTCTTCCACTGTCTCATACCCCCTCTATCTCTCTTTCTCACTCACCCCAGCCTCACTCTACCCCCCCCCCCCACCCCCCTCCCAAAAACAAAACAGTTCACTTTTTTTTCTCTCACCTTGACTTTCACTTCTCTTGTGTCCTCGTTGCTTCTTCTTTATCTGTGCTCTCTTCTGCTACTCTGCTCTTTTCTGCTTCCCTTCTAGCCCTCTCCTGATGTGTGCTCTCCTCTCCTTTCCTCTGCTATCCTCTCCTCTCTTGTTTTTCTTTAGCTATTTCTGGTCACATGCTCCTGTCTGGACTCTGTTTCTGCTCTCCTCTCCTCTGCTCTGGCTTCTCTACTCTTCTATCCTCCCTTTCTGTTCCTCTCTCCTCTTTTGTGTACTCCCTTCTACTCTCCTCTGTCTGTTCTTCCTCTGTAGTGTACTCCCCTCAACCCTTCTCTCTGTGCTCCCCTCTACTCCTCTCCTGCCCTCTTGTGTGCTTGCCTCACTCCCTGCTCTTCAGGATCTTTTTTACACCAGCTTTTCTGGTAGAGGCTTCTGTCTCTTGTGCCTTTTGTGAGAAATGCATTTGGGTGGTGGCTGTCTATAATTGACCAGTATTATAGCTCATCGCTCTAAAGTCCTCTCTGTAGACTGGCATAATTTTTCACTACTACATGGAGCGCCAAAACAACGCCAACGGCCCCCTCACGTCCGTTTGGCTCGTGGTGGCATCTGCCGCTACCGGCTCTGCCATGGTGGGGGGGGGGGGGGTACGGGGGAAGCCTGGCACCCCGCTGCCATGCCGACTGGCGTCTCCCCGGCACCCAATCTGCCCGCTCCTCCGCTTCGCTCCCCTCGCCCTCAGCCTCCTGGAGAGCCAATCGCTGAGCAGCCCACGCCCACTGCCAGCCCCCTCTAGTGGCTGTCGCCAGGCAACGGCTCCGGCCTCAGTGACTAGAGGCCGACTGGGAGATGAGGAAGGAGTTGCACGCTGCTGCTGCCCCAGAGCTCTCCTCAGGGCCTCTCCTTAGGCCAGCATCCACACACACACACACACACACACACACGTGTACACACACACACACACACACACACACACACACACACACACACGTGAGAGCTCACCCTAGGGCCGTCCTTAGGCCAGCCTCCACACACACACACACACACACACACACACACACACACACACACACGAGAACTCACCCTTGGGCCAGCCTCTATATACCCCCACACACACACACACACACACACACACACACACACACACACACGAGAGCTCACCCCAAGGAGGGCCTTAGATCTGCTTCTTGCACACATGCACCAAAACACATTTTCATATGCATGTGTATCTGTATGTACACACACAAACACACACATGCAGGTGTCTGCACACGTGTATGTACACACGCACATGCACATGCATGTTATATGTGAATACATGCACACACTTGTACATGCACAAACAAACAAATACTTTACTGTACTGTTACTCATGCTATGGATTTGGGTTAAGTAGGATGTAATTGAGTTTAATTTTCCCCCTAACTGCACAGCCTAGTGTGTTAGCAGTGTGAGAAAAAGGAGCGTGTGACTGAACCTCGCCACCCCCTGTGTGTAACTGTGAGGAAACAATAAAAGAGACCGCAGACAGAACGAAAAGTCATTTGCCGTGTGTATGAATGATGAGCCTCATCTCTCTCGCTCATGCCGTGTACAATATGTGAGCCATGTCTAGCCCCCATGAGTCCCCAGCGGAGTGTGTGTGTGTCTGTGTGTGTGTCTGTGTGTGTGTCTGTGTGTGTGTCTGTGTGTGTGTGTGTGTGTCTGTGTGAAGATGCTGGCCTAAGAAAGGGCCCTGGGGTGAACTGTCGTGTGTGGGTGTGTGTGTGGGGGAGAGGGGGGACGCAGCATCACCAGGCTCCAACAGAGCCGGGCTTCCCCCCCCCCCCCCCCCCCCCCCCAGCCTAACCCTCCACCCCTTCAGCCTGGCCCAGGTGCCAGGAAACGTCTCCACGCTCTGCAGCCTCTGTCTCTGGCAGCCCCACCACCCGCCACATGTCTCACTCAGCCTGCTGTATATCACGTCAGGCCGAGGAGAAGGCCAGAGTGGAGAGGAGCAGAGCGGAGAGGAGCGGAGCCCCAAACAGCCGTTTCACCATCTGATGAGCAGACCGGCTCTTTTCTGGTGTAAAACTGTCGGCCTGCTAAAGGTCAGCCAGTGACATCTTCTGCAGAAGCGTTACCGAGAGGTTGTGTGAGGTTGGTTACCTCTCACTTATAAGCTTGGAGTCTGGATGGGGGACACAGGGGGCTGTGTTCAGTACGTGTCTCCACTTCTGGAATCCATCTTGATGTTAGGTCTGATGCAGCAACATGCAGTTAGCCCTGGAGTTGATTCCTGCACACAGGGAGTCCCTGACCCTTGAAGCAAAAAAAATGTGCTGAATCCTGCAAACATGAACTTAAAATTTTAACTTCATGAGGCCTTGGGTCTGCCCATGTTGATTTGAGCATCTATAAATGGATACTCGCCTTAAGAAGATTTAGGCCAGCCAGTTGGATTTGATTATGTCTCTGAATGGACACTGGTCTTAAGGTGCACCGTTCTCACTATTGGCTGGAATAACGCAAAGGTTCTGGTTCTAGAAAACGTCCAGAATGTTGTCAGTAAGGCCATGTTGGGCGTGTTGTCAAGGTCCTCTTACTGAAGGCCCCCCTCTGTGTGCTGTGACCGTTAGGGATCCGGTGTACTTACGGCTAAGCTGCGCTGATCTACTGTAAACTTCACAGCCCCTTCAATCCCCCCATGACCCCAAGCACAAGCACTGGCCAGTGTGTCAGCAAAACTAACTGTGTGTGTGTGTGTGTGTGTGTGTGTGTGTTTATGCAGGATAGCGAATGCGAGATGGAGAAAGAGAGAGAGTGTGTGTGGGAGAAACGAGGAGAGTGAGAGGGAGATTGTATATTTGAAACTGGAAACTTTGTGTGTGTATATATGTGAAAGAAAGAGTAGGTGTTAGGTGTGTACGTATGTGTTTATTGATGGAGAAGTACAGGAGAGGGGAGGAGAGGGGCTGCAAGAAGGAAAGACAAGCAGCTTGTTTGA
Organism: Setipinna tenuifilis; assembly: GCA_030347295.1. Lineage (NCBI taxonomy): Eukaryota > Metazoa > Chordata > Actinopteri > Clupeiformes > Engraulidae > Setipinna > Setipinna tenuifilis. The sequence continues at coordinate 9,607,991 of CM059267.1, read as the reverse complement.
CTGAGGGTGAATGGTGAGGTGCTAAACACCTGTGTGTGTGTGTGTGTGTGTGTGTGTGTGTGTGTGAGAGAGAGAGAGAGAGAGAGAGTGTATGTAAGAGAGGGAGGGAGGGAGAGAGAGAGAGAGAGAGAGTGTGTACACATTCACGTACACATATAGGGGTGTGTGTGCCTGCCAGTGTGTGTGTGTGTGTGTGTGTGCACGGATTCCCCCTATCGCCCCCCCACATCCATCTCCAGCTCCCAGCTGTTGTGTTTCGCCTGCCGCAGGCTGGAATGTTGGCCGTGCCGTCGGGTGTATTTTTATTGCACTGGAGAACCAGCAGCAGCAGCAGCTTGGAGCTGCTCAGAGCAGAGGGCCCACACTGCCATAGCCAGGCCTCTGATCCACACCCAGCAGTGTAAAGGCTAGTGATATCCACAGGGCCATATACATACTTGTGATATCCACAGGGCCATATACATGCTTGTGATATCCACAGGGCCATATACATGCTTGTGATATCCACAATGCCAAAACCACCTCTCTGGCCGACACTGCCATAGACACACTGCCATAGACACACAGCTATGCCCATGTGTCTGATCCCCACACAACTATATACACAGGGCCATATACATACTTGTGATATCCACAGGTCTATATACAGGTTTGTGATATCCACACTGCCAACACTATGTCTCTGACTCCCACTGCTGTAGATCCACGCCCATAGCCCCACTGCTATATCTCCACTGCTGTAGCCATGTATCTGATCTCCACACTGCCATGTAAAGCCATGTACCTAATGCTTTAATGTCCCTGATCTCCCACACTGACGAAAGGTAGTCTGGGGTTTGTTACACCCAAATGAATGCTAACAGGTGCCAGATAATAATAATAATAAAAAAATAGTAAACTGAGGAAGATTCAAAGAGATCTGCACACTGTTGCAGAATATCTTCAAAAAATAAATTATTTTGCAGTAGTGTGCGAATCTCTTTGACTCTTCGTCTGATTCCCACACTTGCCATAACCACATTCCCGATCCCCAACACTGCCATAGCCTCCCTTGTGATCCCAAGCCCACAGCCACCGCAGGCAGCAGGACCTAGGGATGGGGATAGGACTCTCACTGCCATCTTGACTGTTTGTGATGGCGTTTGCTGCAGACAGAAAGCAGCACAAGAGGGATGAGTAGGAAAGCGAAGAGTAGGAAAGAGAGGGAAAGAGAAAAGAGAGGGAAAGAAAAAGAAAAAAAATCCTTCCATCATGTGGCAGTTAAAACACTCACGTGGGCTGAGCCGCTTGGCTTGGTTTGGGGCTTTTTCTTTTTTTTTCCCTCTTCCTCCTCCTCCTTCTTCTCCTTCTCCTCCTCCTTCTCCTGTGCGAGTGAACTCTGACCTTAAATAAGATTAAGAGCAGCATTTCCTCTCGTTTTCCTCATCAGGGCTGTTAGGCAAGCCTATGTGTACCGCTCTGTCTACACGTCCACAGGAAAGAAAACAAACATGGCGCACACATACACAGACAGCTCTTACTAACTGACAGAGATGGCATCCCAGCTATATACAAGTACAAGTTCTGCCATGTATTCCCTCTGCTTGTGCACACAGGTCATTTCACTAATTAGTTGATCTTACCTGGTTGAGGCGTTCTGATTATCAGGATAAGTTGGCGCAACAACATGGCAGGACTTTTACTCTCTGAAGCTGCTCTGTCCACCTTTGCCTATTGAAAGATTTTGGTGGGACAGAAGGAGGTGGGAGACGTTGTGGGAGGGATTGGACTCTTCTTAGCTGCCCACTCCAAGTCCCCGCCAGTTGGGTGCTGCCACCCAGGTCTGCCCACAGAGAGATGGCTGGCCCCTGAAAAGATGCAAGTTATGGGCCTCCCTTCCCGCCCAAAAAGGTTTTCTATTGACTTGACCCCCCCCCCCGGCGGATGGGCCCCGGGAAGATTTCATGCCTATCCCCCCTTATGGGTGGCCCTGCTGCCTGCCCCCCCCCCGGGGGAAGCAGAGAGAGGGTGTGAGTGACAGGAGCCCTGGCATGAGTCTGTCTGTCTGTCTATCTGTCTCTCTCTCTCACACAGAGAGTGACAGTGAGTAATGTAATGTACAGACAGAGAGAGAGGGCCTGTGCAGCGGGGAGTCCTGGATGAGATGCTCGGCATAGTGTCGCAGGAGGGGGTTCTCTTCCCCTGGGTATTAATAGCAGTGCTCGGCATGGCACGCTGCCACTCCTCTGGATGGGATGGCATGACATGGGTGGGGTGGGGTTGGTGGGATGGGATGGGGGTGGGGGTGGGGTGGGGTGGGATGGGATGGATCGGAGCAGCGGGCCGGGCAGGTGCAGTCTTACCTAAAGGCTTCAGAACGCCTCTGAGGGCAGTGGGCCAATTAGGGCACCAACATTTGCTGTTCATATTTTAATGGCAGTTGATGAGACTGTGTGCAGGGCTGCAAGAAGGAAAGACAAGCTGCGGGTGAATGGTGAGGTGCTAAACACCTGTGTGTGTGTGTGTGCGCATGTGCGTGCGTGTGTGTACTTGCAAGTGCCTGTATGTGTGTTTGTGTGTGTTAATGTGCTTGTTCTTACATGGGTGGGTGTGTGTGTATAAAAGAGGGCACTTATAAGGTAAGCTCACAGAAAAGAACAAAATGGCACAGAATAGAAAAGACTGAAAATGAAAGGTGCATTAGCCCTCTAACTAGACTGTGTGAATTGGAAACAGAGAGAGAGGGAGAGAGAAGGAGAGCAAGCGAGTGAGAGTGAGAGGAGAAAATGAGCTTGAGTGTGGGAGGGAGACTCCCAACAGGTTGCCAGGGAGCCAAAGAGCCTGTGGTATGTAGCAGCAGCAGCTGGATACAGACATGCAGATGCATGATGTCCAAAATAACCCCCACATGCCACACAGGCACACACACACACTCAGTCACACTCGTACAACTGAGCCCCTCTTCAATCTTGCCACGCGCCACACTTCTTTGGCCCATCTACAGAATGTAACCCTTACACCGTGGGGTGTTGTGTGTGTGTGTGTGTGAGAGAGAGAGAGAGAGCGCGAGTGAGCAAGTGTGTGTGTGTGTGTGTGTGTGTGTGTGTGTGTGTGAGAGAGCGCGAGCGAGCAAGAGTGTGTGTGTGTGTGTGTGTGTGTGTGTGTGTGTGTTAGCACAGTGGTGACTTGAGTAAGTGTGTGTGTGTGTGTGTGTGTGTGTGTGTGTGTGTGTGTGTGTGTGTGTGTGTGTGTGTTAGTTAGCACAGTGGTGACTTGACTTGAGTGCGCATGCCCCTGTCAGTGAGTCCGTGTGGAGGGCAGACGGAGAGAACACCCAGCAACTGCTCTTGATGCACGCAGGCCAGCGTCACCACACTCTTCACCCTCTTTTACAACAGGCCTGTACTGCCACCTTGTGGTCAGGGTTTGTAACTGTAGGGTAAATGTGGCCAATAAGTGAACTGTAATCACAAGGGCCCATTTATTTTAATTAGACCCATACAATTTTCCTGTCTCATGTGTATTGTTAAGCTTAAGACTGTTTTGCAGTGTTTGATAAAGAGGAGGAGGGACCACCATTGCAGATATCTTTAATCTTTTTTTTTTTTTTTTAAGTCGTTTGTCTGGTCTCTTTATTTATGAAGCCATATCAATTCTGCATGGGGTTTTTAAAAAACGCTATTAAATTTAAATGTCTGCAATCACCGTACTTGAAAAGTCATTTGAAGGCTTTTGAGGGAATTTCAATGAATCTGCAGAGAGGCACTTTTGCGGTAATTTCAGCTGCCCTCCATAGCCTTTGAGTTTGTGTGTGTGTGTGTGTGTGTTTGTGTGTGTGTGTGTATACACACATGTATGCCTGTCTGCCTTTCCACAGCCACATGGCAATTGCTGACGCATTATGTGGGAATCTTTGTGTACTATGTATCTGATTAATTTGTGTACAGGTGTTTTTGTGTCTTAAATTTCTGTCTTTTTCTCTCTACCCCCCCCCCTTACTCTCCTTCTGTCTCTCTCCTCCTCTCCTTCTCTCTCTCACTCTCTTTTTCTCTCTTCTTTTTTCTCTCTTCCTTTCCTTCTGTCTGTCTGTCTCTCTCTCTCTCTCACTGTCCTTCTCTCCCTCTCTCTCTCTCTCTCTCACTCTCCTCTCTCTCTCTCTCTCTTTGTCTCTGTGTCTCTTTCTCTCTCTGTATCTCTCTCTTTCTCTCTCTCTGTATCTCTCTCTGTATCTCTCTCTTTCTCTGCCTCTCTCTCTCATTTTTTATGACCTGGCTAAGATGTAATTTATAGCATAATTGTGCTCTTGTATCCATTTTTAAAAACTGTAATAAAGTTTTGAAATTCAACATTTTCTCTCTGTGTCTCCCTCTCTCTCTCTCTCTCTCTCTCTCTCTCTCTCTCTCTCTCTCTCTCTCTCTCTCCCCCCCCTTCAGGTAAGGATGAGGTGCGTGGGCAGCTGGACAGCGCCCTGCAGGATGTGAACACGCGCTACGCCGTGCTGGAGGAGACGGAGAAGAGGGCCGTGTGCAGAGCGCTCATCGAGGAGCGCGGACGCTTCTGCTCCTTCGTCAGCATGCTCAAACCCGTGCTGGTGAGCCCACACACACACACACTCTCACACACACACTCTTACACACACACACACTCTCACACACACTCTCACACACACACACTCACACACACACACTCACACACACACTCTCACACACACACTCTTACACACTCTCACACACACACTCTCACACACACACTCTTACACACTCTCACACACACACTCTCTCACACACACACTCTCACACACACACTCTCACACACACTCTCACACACACACACACATACAAAACACACACACACTCACTACGCCTTTGGTGTATTTATCTTGACCTTTGTTTATTATTTGATTACACTTGATGGATGGTTTGTAGACTCGGGTGGGGCATAATAAAGTGTGTGTGTGTGTGAGAGTGTGTGTGTTTGTGGTGTTTGTACACACTGTATGTGGGAACATTGTTTCACAAAAGTCCCTTTTATATGCTAACCTGAGGGGTGGAAAAGTTCAGCCACAACCCCCCCCCCCCAGTAGGACTGCGTTGACTCCATTCGATCAAACACTGTGCAGATGTATTGAGGTTACTGTGTGGTTGATGTAATTATGTGTTGGTGCGTGTGTGTGGCTGATTTGCTGAAGTATGTGTTGCTGTGTGATGGTGACATGGTAAGGTCTGTCCTTGCCATGTGTGGTTGATGTACTAAGGTGCGTGTATTTGCATGTTTCTCATCATGTAGGATGAGGAGATTGGCATGCTGGGAGAAGTGACCCACCTGCAGACCATCCTGGAGGACCTCTCACACCTGACCGCCGAGCCTCACAAACTCCCGCCAGCCAGCGAACAGGTACAACACACACGCACACACACGCACAAACACACACGCACATACACACACACACACACACACACATACACACACACACACTCGCATCCAAATATGTACAAAGAACATTTTGTGTCTCCCACATGAATACAAATATTGTGATGGCATACAATCACACACACACACACACACACACACACACACACACACACACACACCAGCTCCAAATAATAATTTTTTGTCTGATTTGACTCAGACAATCAGACAGGAAAAACTCTTATTTGTCTGTGGGCTTTGCAGGTTATTCTGGACCTGAAAGGATCGGACTACAATTACACTTACCAGACGCCTCCTGCATCGCCTAGCAACACCCTATCACGCAAGAGCAGCATCAGCAGGTAGTTTGGAGCCCTTTGTTTATGCTAAACACTACCTTACTTACCCACGCACAACACACACACACTCCCTCAAATACCTCAGTGACACACAAGCCACAGCATACACACACACACACACACACACACACACACACACTCTCACACACACATGGACAGACATTCTCACACCTACACAGACACATACGAACACACACGGACAAACATTCTTACACCTACACAGATGCGTTCACACAGACATGGACAGACATTCTCACACCTACACAGACACATGCACACACATGGACAGGTATACTCACACCTACACAAACACACATACACACACACACACGTGATTATTTTGTGTGGGAGGACCAATACCTTTTAAACACAACACAGCACCTAAATATTTACAAAGACTACCTTGTGTCTCCCACATCAATACAGATATTGGGCTGGCATACAACCACACACACACACACACACACAAACACACACTTATACAGATACAAACACAAACTCACACACACACATTTACAGATGAAGGCTGCCAAATGTCTACCCAACCAGAGCTGCGTGGCTACTGTCTCTCCATGGCCTTACCCACCCAAACCCTTCCCTGTGACATCTCACATGCTGGATGGAAAACTCATGCAGTGAAGGTCTTTGTGTTTACCTAGTAACAGTATCCATGAAGATTAATCTAAGAGGAGACTCCTGTCAGGTGCTCCTTGGCAAAGAGGCGAGCGGCGTTCTCCACTGCGTAGGCTAATGGAACACTGCACCAAGAATCCATAAGGCTCTGATGAGAGACACACTCAGCAGGAAGGGGTGATGACAGGGAAGACAGAGTAACAGTCAGAGAGGAGAAGAGAATCATGGGAGGTCGAGGAGAGGAGAGGACAGGAAGATGATGGAGGTAGAGGAGAGAGGAGAAAAGATGGCTTGTTGTGAGAGAACAGAGAGTAGGAGGAGGACGAGGAGGTGGAGGGGAAAGAAGGTCTTTAAAGACAAAAGGCTGATTGAGGGAACAGAAAGGAGTCTGAGAGAGAGAGAGACAAGAGGAGAGAGAGAGAGCTGATAAAGGGAGAGAAGTGGAGGCTGGTGGAGGGAGGAGAGGATGATGAAGTGAGAGAAGAAGGGATGAGAAGAGGCTGACGGGAAAGGAGAGGAGAGATGGCTAGCTTATGAGACTACAGAGAGAAGAGGAGAGGAGAGAAGGCAGAGGAACAGAGAGAGGGGGGGATAATGGAGAGAGTGAAGAGGAGAAGAAAGAACAGGGGATGAGATGAGACTAATGGAGAAGGAGAGGAGAGGTGCAGATGGCTTATGAGAGAGAGTACAGAGAGAAGAGGAGGGAAAAGAAGGCAGAGGAGGATGATGGAGAGAGAGTGAAGACGAGAGGAGAAGAGAGGAGAAGAAGGCTGATGAAGGGAACAGAGAGGAGAGCAACTTGATGGAGGGAGCAGAAAGGAAGAGAGGAAAAGAGAAGAAGAGACTAATGGAGGAAGCAGACGGGTGGTTTGGACAGCACACACACAGTTGGCCTACAGTAGCACATAAGACGAGTCCCCCAGGACTCACACAGGGCAAAAGGGCCTCTGACATGCGTGTGAGTGTGTGTGTCTGTGTGTGCGTGTGTTTGTCCAGTCCAGTTTTTCCCATGGGTCTCTTCATTGCCTGCGTGTGTCAGTCTCCCGTTTCCCGAGGGATCGCCTTAGAGCGTGTCTCATGTTTCTGAGGAATATATTTATCACTGAGTGTGTGTGAATAAGTAGTACGTCATGAGAGAGTATGTGTGTGTCAGCATAGAGATATCTCCAATGGGGGCTGCTTCTCTGCTCTGCACTCCTCTGCTCTCTACACTGCCTGCCGCTGAGCTGCTGGAGTTAATCAGCTGGTGTGTGTGTGTGTGTCTGTGGGGTGGGAGGGGTTGTGGGTGAGGGGGGTGGCGGGGGGGCACAGGGCTGGGGGGATTAAGCCTAATGTTTCATACATTCCTTCCAGTCAGACGGCAGGTCAGAGCCTGGCACTGTAGCAGATAGGGATGCTCTTCCAAAAGTCTCTCTCGCGCGCTTTCTCTCTGTGTCTCTCTCTCTCTTTCTCTCGGTCTTTCTCTCGGCCTGTCTCCAATTTTGCTTTACTCACTTTTTTCCCCCTCATTGCTTTTTCTTTCCCTCTAGTTTTTCTCTCTCTGTCTTTCACTTCTTCTGTATCACCACATCTCTTTCTCTCTCTCCCTCTCTCCCTCTCTCCCTCCCTCTCTCCCTCTCCCTCTCTCTCTCCCTCTCTCCCTCTCTCCCTCTCTCTCCCACTCCCTCTCTCTCCCTCTCACTCCCTCTCACTCTCCCACTACTGGGATTGTCATTAAGATTGTTCCGGAACAGTGTGTCTGGGACGCGGCAGGCTGAGTTGAGCTCTCTGACTTTCCACTTATCCCCCTCAGTTAGCCACTGGGCCAGCGCCCAGCTCACTGCACCGCTCTTCAAAGCACAGCCTGTGTTTCCACTGGAAACTACACTTTTTATCCTGACTACTACTGTGTGATCCCTCAATCTCTCTTTCTCTCCTTCTCTCTCACTCTTCTTCTCTCATTCTCCTTTTCTTCCCCTCTCTCTTTCTCTCTCCCTCACTTTCTTTCTCTCTCTCTCCTACACTCTCCTTCTTTCTGTCCCTGTCTCTCTAACTCTCTCTCTCTCTCTCTCTCTCTTTGCATCTCCTCCTCTCACTCTTTCTCTCCCTTCTTCTCTCACCCTCTTTCTATTTCTCTCTCATGCTCACAGTAACTGCCAGTCTACCCCAATGTTGACGTAAGCATGCAAAATGATCAGACATTAGTCAAAGGACGGGTTTTTTTTTAATCATGAATGTCTCTCTCTCTTTCTTTTTCTTTGTCTTTGTCCCTCTCCTCCCCCAGTAATTACCAGTCTACCTCAGTGAGGCATGTCCCTTCCCTGGACTCCATCTCCAGTGCAGTGGACGGGATTCACCTGCGGCCTCCTGACATGGCACAGGTATAACACACACACACACACACACTTGCATACACACACACACACACACACACACACACACACAATTAACGTGCACTTCTTTTGCCCATGTCTATGTGTAAACATCCAATCACACTTGAAAGTATTGATACACAAGCCAACAACTTGAACAAATGTGAAGGCCTTGATATAGTATACTGAATTGTACACATACCAATACAAATAAAATAAAGTGTGTAGGTATGATAGCCTGGTGTTCATGCACTTCACATACTGCCATTAAAAGTTCAAAGGCAATTTCACCAGATGACTGACTTGGGTACTATTGTTTACAAGTGTAAGATGAGCATTTCACCTGTGATCCAACATTGCGTGGTCACATGAGCAAGCAACAGGCTGCTGTTATTGCATATAATAGTTTGTGACTTAGGGCTGAGGTATCTGGGTCAGTCTCTCACCTTCTAGGTCGACAGGCACTGACCTCCGGTTCATTCACCCCGGTGAGCACGCCGGCTGCACGTGGGGGGGTGGGGGGTGGGGCAGGTGGGGGGGTCAGCTAGCTGGCCTCCGCAGCTCCTAGTCGGTCACGGTCATGTGGTTCTGACCCCCCACTGGTCAAAGGTTAATATGCCACTCTGTCACTGCCACTGTCACCGGCCCCATGTCTTACTGCTCCATCATGGTGACAGGCCGTGCTGACAGCTCAGAAATCACGACCGTAGGTCACCTAGATCACGCGTCACGTCAGCACAATCTGCCACCACATGCACCCGACCCACCCCCATCCCCCTCCCACTGACACTAGTCAAGGTCGTGCATAGTATTGGGTCTGTGGTACACACAGCTTGTTCTGGCTGTTTTCGGTTTATCTGCCCTGTAATATGCATATGCACTGGTTTTCCCTTCAGACAGTCTGTGTCTGTTTCTTTGCTGTTATATGGGGGGGAGAGGGAGGGGGTTGCCTTGTACAGATGTTATGGGTGTATCTGAGAATGGTGTAAAGCCATCGCTAGCTAGTTTGCATCCCTCTGCACCACCTGCCTTACCCCTTTCCATTTTTTTATTCCACTGACTTCTCCACCCTCTTCCTTATTTTCTCTCTATATATAAATATATATATATAAATATATTGTTACATTCCTTCCTTTATTTCTGGTTATTTCTGTTTTTCTTTGACCACAATTGCTCAATCTGATTGGCTCCCTCCCTCTGTTCCTCATGCTTCCTGTCTGTGTCTCCCTTTCTGCGTCACCTCCTCATTCCACTTCTGGATTTCCTCTTTTTTATTTCTCCCTTCCTCTCGCCCTCCCCCCCTCTCTCTTTTTCTTACTCCCTACCCTCTTTCATCTCCTTTACTTCCGTATCTTCCTCTGCTGTCGTGTGCCTGGGTGTGTGTGTGTGTGTGTGCCTGGGTGTGTGTGTGTGTGTGTGTGTGTGTGCCTGGGTGTGTGTGTGTGTGTGCCTGGGTGTGTGTGTGTGTGTGTGCCTGGGTGTGTGTGTGTGTGTGTGCCTGGGTGTGTGTGTGTGTGTGCGCCTGGGTGTGTGTGTGTGTGTGTGTGCGCCTGGGTGTGTGTGTGTGTGCGCCTGGGTGTGTGTGTGTGTGCGTGTGCCTGGGTGGGTGTGTGTGTGTGTGTGTGCGTGCATGTTTGTGTGGGTGCGTATGGCGTGTTTGGGTGGGTGCGCTTGCGTGTTGGTGCGGTTGACTGTGCGTGCGTGTGTGTTGGTGCTGTTGACCGTGCGTGTTTATGCGGGCGTGTGTGTGTGTGTGTTTGTGTGCTTGCACGTGTGTCTACCTCTACCTCTTCCTCACTCCCCAACCTCTCCTCCTCTTCCTTTGCTGCGTGTGTGTTTACCTCTCCCTCCTCCTCCTCTTTTTCCTCCTCCTCCTCCTCCTCCTCCTCTTTTTCCTCCTCCTCCTCCTGTGTGTGTGCGTGTGACGGCAGCGGCGTGTCCAGCGCTCCCTGAGCCCCATGCTGCGCTGCGAGGGCTGGGAGGGGACGCGCTCGCTCAGCGAGGGGAACTCCCCCACCGTCACCCTGCGCTCGGGCCCCCGCAGCCTGCCCATATACACCAGCGCCTCCTCCACCACCTCCTCCTCCGCTGCTGCTACAGCTGCCTCTGCTGCTGCCGCCTCTGCTGCTGCCCTCGCCTCTACTGTGAGGACATACACAACCTCGGTGTGTGTGTGTGTCGGGGATTGTGTGTGTGTGTGTCGGGGATTGTGTGTGTGTGTGTCGGGGGTTGTGTGTGTGTGTGTGTCGGGGGTTGTGTGTGTGTGTGTCTGGCGGGGTGTGTGTGTGTGTGTCGGGGGTTGTGTGTGTGTGTCGGGGTGTGGGTGTGTCTGGCGGGGTGTGTGTGTGTGTCGGGGGGGGGGGGGGGGGGGGGGGGGTGTGTGTGTCGGGGTGTGTGTGTGTGTGTGTGTCAGTGTCCGCGTGTGTGTGTATGTGTGAGTGACAGAGATTTTGGCTTTTCAGGTGGGTGGTTTGTGCCTGTACGTGGGTGGGCTTGTGTTTTGGAAGTGTGTGTGCATGGCATCAGGGTTGAAAACTTTGAGGCTTGAAAACATTTGTCACTCGTCTGTCTGTCTGTCTGTCTGTCTTTCTTTCCGTCTGTTCTGCATCTGTGTTCTATGACCGTCTGTCTGTGTTGTGTTGTGTGTTATTATCCGGGCCTTGCTTGCATTGCTGTCAACAGTGCCATTAATGATCCAAGCCAAACAGAATCGAAATCATATTAGTCACTAAAAAAATGTGTTATTATTCTTGTTGCTGTTATTTCAGCTGCTAATGGCCAGATAATCAGCATTTGTGCTCAGAAAAGGGCGTTTGTTTGATTTACGCTTTTATGCTCCACTTTGTCTCGCCATCCCGTCAGCCAAGTTGATATATCTGTCAAAAGCGTCTTACGCAACACTGGAACGACTGCTCTTACTAATGGATAAAGTTTGGCAGCCCGCCAGCAATAAAACTGTAATACATTACCACATGGAGACTTCGCTTATCATCCCCTCCCTCTTGTCTGGCCAAGGTTCCTTTCATTTGGGATCATAAACAGGAGAAATTAAAAGAAATATTTCAAGCATTGGCATCGGTTTTTTTGCGCCCTCTGTTTTGTTTGTTAATTATCCCCATTAATTTTTTTTAGATTTACTACACAGCTGTGGTTGGAGCTGTGGATAAGTGAGCACCTCATGAATTAGGCCACTCTGATACTAAGCCCTTTTTTTTTTTTTTTTCTTTACAAAAAAATCCTCTCAAATTATAGCAGCGCAGTTATAAGCCAGCGTCCCTGGGGTGCCGTGACATTATTCTCCCCTAATTGTGACCCAGGTTTTCAGGTCAGACCGCCCTCTTCCACAGCAGCATGAGAAAGAACCTCTCTCTCAAATATTTGTCCCAATTACCCAGCAGGCAAAAGTGGAGTAGGACAGTTACAGTGGAAGAGTGTATTGCAGGGCCCTTTCTCAAACCCTTCACTTTTTTTTGTGGCTTTCTTGGGGTTTTTGTTTTTCTGACTACGTGGCAGTAACTGTGAGTATGTGCGGTGTACGTTCATGTGTGTGTGATTATGTGAGGTTTTTTTTGCTCATGTGTTTTTTTTTGTCTCTGGGCTATTTTATTTTTACTTGATTTGATTTTATTTTCAATCTGCCTCCACAGCACTTCATCATGTGTTTGTGTATCAGCAGTGTGTGGCATAAATGTGGTGACTCTCTCTGCTACGTGCTGCTTTACTTTTATGTGGCTTGTGTGGTTTGGTGTGCTGAAAGACCTCATGAGGTTGTTTAACTCGCATAGTAAAACGCAACGTCACTCCACAGAGACCCCAAGCCTCCTCCACGTACACGCATACACACACACACACACACACACACACACACACACACACACACACTCGCACACACACACACACTCGCACTCGCACACATACACTTACACACATGCATACACATCTCACTTAGATACATATGTAGACATACTCTCACATAGACTCCTCACCTTAACTTTGCACTCATTACCTGCACAACATTCCAGTTAGACTGCATTTGTTCGGTGTAATGTGTCCTTGAAGTGGTGCTGTTTCATGCTGTAAAGTCTATATGACCTACAACATCCTCATCGAACCCATTGCCCTCTGCATCTCTCCACACACATGCGCGCACACACACACACACACACACACACACACACACACACACACACACACACACACACTCTCTCACACACATATACACACATAGACACTTACACACACATGCACAGACACACGCACTCACAGCCATATCTTGTCAAGGCCACATCGGTATGTGCGGCTCCCTGTTGTCCTGTGCTGTGCTGTGCTGCACTCTGTAATTGTGTGGTGCGGTCTGTGGAGACGGCCCACGCTGCCTTGCTGCTCGCCTCAGTCCCGTCTCCCGTCTGCGTACGTCACCGCGGAGACAATGATGGCATGAGTCTCTCTCTCTCTCTCTCTCTCTCTCTGCATGTCCTGTTCAACCTGGAGTGCTTAATGGTGTGTGTGCTCCGGTCTCCATCTCGGTGTCTCCACCTCCACAGTCGAGATTGTCGGATGGATTTATGAAGCATGAGCATGAGTTTGATTGGCATTTCTTTGTCCCCTTTCTCAACCAATCACAGGAGCCCGGGGGAGGGCTGAACAGCCAATCACAGTGGAGCGGGCCAGGAGGCCCAGAGAACGGCACGGCCATGCCCCCGCCACACAACGCCTACAGCGGACACGGAGAGAGGGGGCGCGCGCTCTCCACCTCCTCCACAAAGGTAACGCTCTTCTTTTTTCCCCACGTTTTTTCGGCACGTTCTTTCTGCTCTTTCTCCTCCTTATCGTTCTCATCATCCTGCTCTTCCTCTTCCTCCATGTCCTCTTCTGCGTTTGTGCTGCTCCTCCCATCTCAGCACTTTTGCATCCATGCACATTTGAGTTTTTAACGGTTAAGAAGCACTTACTTTAAGGTGCTCTATGTAGGGTTGTAGCCAAAACTGGTACCACCTCAAAAAGTAAGAGGCAACAAAAAAATGTTACATAAACAAGAATTTGAAAGTCACAAAAAAATGAAAATATTTGTTTTTGTGTATAATATGTTTTCCTAATATCCGATGACATATCAGGATCCATTCTAAAAATACTTACGATACACTTCATACAGCATACAGCACCTTTTTAAAGAAC
>CM059267.1:9569085-9586585 GCA_030347295.1 Setipinna tenuifilis | reverse complement strand
CCCAACACAGCCCGGGCCTGAAAGCGCCAACACCCCCCCACCCACACCCCCCCTTCCAGGGCTCTTGTCTCCCCCCTTCCTGTCCCTATACAGGCTGTCTGACCCCTAGAAGGTTGTTTGACCCCTAGAAGGTTGTCTGACCCCTGGAAGGTTGTCTGTTCTGGCAGGTGGGGGTGTAAAGTCACAGGCGTCACAGAGAAGCCCTAATAGAGAAAACCAAGAAAGGAGAAACACGAGACGTTTGTTTGGGATTTTTAAGTTTCGCTCCGAAACTGCACTGTGCTGAACAAATGTCGTTGTCGGTGTCACGCATAGACAGTTGTGTCCGTGTGAATGTTGCCTCTTCTTGATCAATAATTTAAAAATGGCTGGCTATATCTATATAGACCATCAGAGCTTAAGAAATATATATATACAGTATATAAATATATATATAGAAGTTATATGTTTATATTGTCATTGAGAAAAAATGATGAAAAAATGGCCTTGCTTATCTAGTCTTACTTTTGCCTCTGGTCAGAAACTGTATATATTAGTGTTATATTGGAGAAACAGTTTATTGTATTTTTTTGTTGGTTTTTGATGTTTTATTTTATTTTAGATGGTAAAATAGCACTGGCGTCTTCTATACCGGTTATCTATTTTTGTACAGAACATGGACTGCGCACCAAAATGACTGGAGCTCTGCCCTTGGGAAGTCAAGACTGACCATTACTGACCCGGCAGGCAAACGAGTGAGCATCAAAGACGCTGAGCGGAAAAAAAAAAAAAAAAAGAAGCAAGTCTGCAGGTCAAAGGGCGTGAGCGCAGGTTTCACAAAGACTGTTGGGACAGTGGTGACTGTGAAAGTCTTGAAGTGATGGAGAGGCACGGTGTTGGGTGTGTTGGACATGGGGAGATATGGAAGTCCAATGGTCTGCTTTCAGCACACTGCCCCCAGTGGCTTGGAGGGCTAATTTCAAGTTGGACCAGAGGCAAACTAACTGCATTCTTTCTGAATGTCTCGTGTTCATTTTTAGTTACGTTGTTTTATTATTATTATTATTATTATTTTGTTATAGTGGTATCTTCCCCACAAAATTGTTTCAGGTAAAGATTTTTCTCATGCTGTTCAAGTGCTTTATTCCAGGGGTCCTCAATGTCCTGTTCTCTTATTTGAATGTGGTGCTAATTTGAGTTCTGTTTTTTCAGCTGAGCTGTCAAATAGCCAAATCAGTTTGATGATGATGAAGTCCCACGCTTGTCTTTATTGTGTGTTATTGTGTGTGTTCTGGAGGCTGTCACAGCCTGTTACTTAGCCCCCCCGGTTAATTTTATTTTATTTTATTTTTAAGTCGACAGTTATAAAGTTGTTGTGGGCTCCTGGTGAAAAAGTGTGTAAGAGGCCTCTGCACTGTTCCCTACTCAGCTCGGAGGCTGGGCTGGCTAGAGAAGGGGCCTTCCTCTGAACCCCTCCCCCTGGCCTACAAGACGAGAACACACCCCATCCCTTTACCTGTACATAGAGCCACCCTCCCCAACAGACTTCTCATCTCTGCACACACAGACACACACACTCACACTCACACATACACACTCGCATACTCTTACAGGGCTGAGAGTGGTGTTGCTGTGTTTTTGTGGGTTCCACGACACATGATCCATGTTCTTCTTTTCTTTTCATCATGACTTAGTTTTATCAATGTTATTTTATTTTATATTGCCTTTGCTCTTCCATTTGTTTTGTCATTTTGCTCTTTTGCTGTTTACCTGTTCATTGCATTTGAGACAAGGCCCGCGTGCAGAGGGCTTTCTCCTCTTCAGTAAATAAATTTCATTTGATCAGATTCCCACCTGTATCCCAAAAGAAGGGCCTCTCTTCTTCTACACACACCTCATGCCTCATCTGCATTCGTCACTGTGTTGAGTTGCTTTTGTGTGTGTGCGTGTGCGCGTGTGTGCGCGTGTGTGCGTGTGTGTGTGTGTGTGTGTGTGTGTTTTACTTATACGTAAAGTTATGAAGTGTTTCAAAATCAGTATCCAGAGCATGTCAAAGCTGTAAACATCACATTCAGTTAACTGTGCCTGTTCCATTTGCCATGCATATCAAATATGTTAGAACACATTCTTTTTTCAATTTCTTTAAAAGCGCTTAAGAAATATTCAAGGCTAGTCTCTGTACTCTACTCACTGTACTGTCCTCAGAAACCATCCTACATGGTTGAATTTCTACACACCCTTACATTCTACTCTAACTCAAAAACACATCATAGGAGCACAGTGTGAAACAGCCGTTATTGGTAAGAAAGAAAGTGAAATTCATTTGTGTAGCACTTTTTAGAGGCTAGACGCTCACAAAGAGCTTTACAGTGGCAGGATTATAAAAGACTAAAACACAGCATCACAGCCAAAACGGGTACAAAGTGCTTCACAGTAGCAGTATTGTTAAAAAAAACTAAGACCACAATATCACAGTAAAACACAATCACAGAAAATAAAGTGCAGGTTTTACAGAGGTTAAACTAGCCCAAAGCTAGTTTGAATAGATGCATCTTTAGCTGCCTTTTAAAGGAGTTCACAGGGCCATTGTTGGCCTTGAGCTAGTGCTAATCTCCTGGAAGTGACCCCTCCTCCTGACAGCACTGTCCATTAGAGCAGTTCCTTTTCAGGAGGAGAACAAAACGGGCTGGCCAGTCATCAGAGGAGCGCTGAAACGAGAGACCGTGCTTGCACACACGGCATTAACCTTTCACACTCCCTCCTCCTTTATTTCTCTCTCCCTCTCGGCCTCTTGCACGCTCGCTTGCTCGCTCACTCGCTTGCTCTCCCTTTCTTTCTGGGTCTCCTTTCCTTTCGTTTTGCTGTGTCTGTCTCTCTCTTTTTATGTCTCCCCCTTTTACTTTCTGTCTCCTCGTCCATCTTTTTCTACCACATTCTCGCTCTAACTTTCTTGTTTTATCTTTTCGTTTTCTTTTCTTCCCTCCTTTTCTCTCTTTCTCTTTCTCCTTCTCTCCGTCCTTCTCTCTCTCACTCTCTCCCTCTCTCTACCCTCCCTCTATTCATCCGCCTATCTCTTGTGCCGTCTTTGTCTGTGGTAGCTCATGTTTCTCCATCAGACTGCTCCAGTCCTCTGCTCGTCCCCTCACCTGACACCTCACCCTCGCACCTGCTGCCACCACCGATCCGGTTTCCTCCTTCTCCTCCTCCTCCTCCTCCTCCTTTTTCTCCTCCTCCGCCACCCCCGCCACATACTCCCCCGCTCCACTCTATGCGCAGATCCATTGTGTTACATCCTTTCTTCCTCTCTCCCCTTTTACCCTTCCTTTCTCAACCTCTATCTTCCGCTCTCTCTCTATCACTCTCTCTCTCTCTGCTTTCACTTCTCCCTTCTTCTCTCCCCTTCTTATCTTCTTCCGAGGCCGGTAGTGGCGGTCGGTGTACTTGTGGTTTGTGGTGAGCAGGGGCAGGGGCAGGGGCAGAGGGGGATTGCCTTACTGCCTTACCTGTGAGGGCCTCTCTCTCTCTCTCTCTTTTCGAAAGGGGACTGGAGAAGGACTTGGAAACCACCCACCTCCCCACCACCACCACCCCACCACCACCGACCCCCACTCGCTCTCTCTTGCAGGTGATGGCTTTTTCCTGGGCCGCCAGCACATAGAGAGAGGGTAATTATAAAGCTTATCAGACTGACCGTGGGGCCTTTTTGATGGGCTTATGGGGCCCTGCAGTTTAACCCCTTACTGCTCTGCTCTGCTCTGCTGTAATGGGATTGGTTCTGCTCTGCTTGGCCGGACTACTGTAAAATGGTCCTGCTTGATGTTATCAGGCCCAGATCGGAAGCGGACAGGGCCTTTTAACCTTGGAGGTTTTTTTTGGGTTGTCTTACATCTACAGCTGTGTGTGTGTGTGTGTGAGAGAGAGAGAGAGAGAGAGAGAATAAGCAAGCATGTATGTTTGTGTGTGTGTGTGTGTGTTCGTGTTCACAAGTCTGCATTTCTGACAGTGTAAGTGTGTCTAAGGTTAAGTGGACAAAAGGGAAGAACTGAGAAAGAAGGCACAGAGGAACTACGCTACTTTTACTTCCCTACAACTATCAGTCTTCCGGACTGCTTATGAATGAAGCAAGAAGTTATGCTTCTCTGACATGTTGGGTAACAGCGGTCATGACTGGCTTCTCGGCAAGACCCTGCTTTTTGCAGTGTCATTGATCTGTCCACTAAACCCCCCCAACCCCAGCCCCACCCCCCACCCTATTGCCCACGCCACAGCTTTGTGTGTTATGTAAGATGTATAACAGCTGCCAAAGGTACCAGTTCCTTGGAAATGATGGTGAGATGGAGACAAAGAACTGGACTTCCCCCCACTAAGTCATTATTTCCACAGAACCGGTCACCTCGAAAGCCATTATCCTGCTTATCTCCTGTTTGCACCTACAAAATATTTTAATGCACAATGCCCTTTATATTTAGGGTAAAAGATAGCCTGGCTAACGCGACTTATCAATGCTCTGCGAACATTGGTCTGGCCAAGCTGTGTTGTAAACCCATTTTTCAGAGGGCGGGGCTTAACCCACGTGTGTGAAATGCCTGTGTTTGCAACTGGACGAAGCTTCGACCAATCACATTAGTGTCCATGTATAAGACAGAGAATAGTAACGTGCATATGAGTAAACAAAAACGTAACTGCACAAAAGCTGGAAATTCCAAATGCTATCGCTGACAATGTAACGTGCAGCTATTTTCCACAACTTTGCAAGATATTACTGTGTTGTTCTGCTATTTACATACTGTAAACTGGGTTGACTTGGCAGCACTTACCATTTATAAGTCAGATGAACCTCGTCGACAACACTGCCAAGGAGATTTTCTTTGTAGACTTTGTTGGCTAACATGTTCATCCATCTTCCAAAACAGCAGCTACAGCTGCATTGAAATCTTGCCGTTGCTTCACGTTCGCCATGTTGACAGTGACTGAGATAGATTTCTGATCGCTAAACTACCACGTCATTGCCTTTTTGAAATGCTAGATTTTTATTGGTCCCAGTTTCTCTGTTAATGTAGAAACGGTGTAGAATGGGAGCTTGGCCAGACTGACTTTGCAAGCGAAATTCAAATGCAGCGGCACAGGAAGTATGGGCGTGCCCAGGCTAGGTAAAAGATGCATAAACTACCAAAATAACCGGTTGATTTGCTACTTTATAGCATCCGTTATAAAAAATTTAAAAAGCGTGTGGAATAGTTATTTTACTGTTAATTTGGTTACTGAAGTTATGTTTGCCATTGATAAGCACAGAAAATGGAATGGCTTTTTTTTTGACAAAATCTACTTAAAAGTAAGCCAGTTAATGCCCACCTCATCAGCCAATCAGAATTCCATTGGCAGATCAAGTGATCTGGTCCCTCCATATAACCCACTCCAAAGGCCGGCATGGCATAGTGATCTATCCATGATCCAGAACTCCATGATAAAGTTTAAATCAAGTTTATAGGTTAAGCGGTTCAGTTTTGATCATTTAAAACCTTGGACATGCAGTCTGACCTGGTTACAGTAAGATGATGAAATGTATGGCAAATCTTGTGGACTGTCTGAAACCACTTTTAAACTGCCCTGTCTCAAACAGTTTAAATAGTTGCCACATTAAAATAACACAGGTCACAGTCAGATCTCAGACCCCCCCCCCCCCCCCCCCCCCCCCCCCCCCCCGGACAAAGTTTTAACCAAGTTTATAGGTTTAGGCAGTTCAGCTTTAATCATTCAAAAAATAAGTGGAGGTTAGATGGAGGGCACAGCTCAGGTAGAGTGCAGCTGTGTATTGTGACATCATCAGGCTGAACATTCCACCATTCATTTCAATGGGGACAAAATGTTGCAGAAAAACGTCAATAACGGACAAACGACAAGAGGTACGGCAAATCTAAAGACGGTGCGCCATTTCCAAACTGGTAATTTTAGAGCTGAGGACTAGTAGCAGAAACAAAATCTGCTCCTTTCAAGCACACTTAATAATAATATCTTATGTGATATTAAAATACATAAGAGGTTTCAATGATTATGTATGGAGATGAGAGACCTCTGACCTTCGAGGATGTCAGACTGACCCTTGATGCCCAGAAGTAGATTTTGGAGAGGAGCTGATTGATCTCTGATACTGTTGCAACATCTCTGCTAAACTGTGTGGTACAAATGAAGCCTGAAATTGAAACGATTGTGGTTTGTCAATACAAACACAATTTTGTTTTCATCTTTAACCTTCCTTTTTTATATTTAAGTTACTTTTAGTTCAGTACCCTCCACTTTGCCTACCATATTTACGGTGAAGGTCTTCACTTCAAATTGACCTTAACTGGCTGACCTCAACTCACCACCTCGTTTCAAAATAACAATATTTACAATTGTTTTACCCATATAATTTTACGTTTTATAAGTTTTAGATCTTTATTTTGAATAGGTAGGCAGTATGATTTAAAATGATCTGCTCTCTGAGGGAACAATCTAGAGCAATACCGTGTTGTTATTTATAGATATGAGTCACCCTTTACTGAGCAACCAGTGTAAACAAACCTTATCTGACAGATACCGTAAATAAAAGTCAGCATGACTAAGCAATCAAAGATGGAGCGTGAATCTGCCGGGTGATCTCATCTGCCCTGGATTCGGTTCGGTATTACACTGCTCTTGCGTGATCCTACGTCACTTGTGTCCCTCTCTGCCTCGGACACTAGGGGGCGCCAGATGCAGAGAAACACAAAGGGACCACCGAGTCATTTCCAGTCAGAGGTGGGCTTTTCCGGTCAGGAGACGAATGAGCAGTTGTTACGCAGCCTTCCCAGCTGAGTAAGGCATTGGATAAATCTGTACGTAACTACTTTAAACCCCAAGAGATCAGTCGCATGCTTGGTGTATTTTGGATTTGTCATCCATATTTTGAAAAAAACTTAATAATACGCTTAACAGCTTTGAAACTGTATTTTTGCCACATGACACATTTTCCACAGCTACTTGCCAGAAGTTCTTTGTGGCTATGATGTACACTCAGACAGCAACAAAAGGGACTCTACCAGTGAATCAGATAACAAACTGTACAATCAGTTAGAAAGCTCATTTAGGCTTGTCTTTTACTCCCTTTCACTCAGGCTCACTTCTGTTATTATCTGGCCATGCCTGACTAAGCATTTGAGAGGTGAGGAAGCCGTGTGCATCTGGCCAAAGGCTTTTGACTCCTGTAATCTGCCTTTCACAGTACCGAGAGTGGTGTTGGGGTGGGGGAGGGGTGCGGTTGATTCACTGCTCCATCATTCCAGCCCTGCAGTCTGCCATTGACTCACTTCCAGAGCGTTAAGTTTAGCCAGCTGAGACCTCAGCCACGCTGCCATACCAACACACTGAACTTTGCTCCAATTGCCACAGTCCACTGCAATTCTTTAGGAAGTGTGTGTGTGTGTGTGTGTGTGTGTGTGTGTTTACTCGCACATGACATTGAGACACGGACAGCTTGTGTAACATAAAAACAACGCCATCCTTTAGAGGAAAGAGGAGGTCAATGGATGACTAACCCCCAACCAAAAGCACCCCCCCTCCCTCCCACCCCACCCCGTTCTCCCCCACCCCCCCTCCAGTCAATGGGCCGTATTGTGATCCCTTCCCCTGCAAAGTCTGAGTTGGTGTCTGCGCGCGTGTCAGAGGCTCGGCCCTGTCTTATGGCTGAGGTCCCACTCATCTGCGATTTCAGGTCATTGTTTCTGCCCAGTGTCCTCACTCTGCCACCGAATACACCCCCGATAGCTGCTATCCGGCTGGGAACGCCGAGCAAAGCCACATCTCAAGGCTGGCTTGCATTCCTGGGCTTCAGGTTGGTTGGGTTTGTATTAAAACACTACATTGTTATAGTGTGAGCTTTTGGGGGAATTTTGTATTGAAAGGCGTTTCCTGGCTTGTTACAGATGAGCCTAGCCGCTAGGCAAATGGATGGAATGGACCAATATTAGTTACACATGCACAGAATAGTAACATAGCTGAGATGACTAAAAGATAAAGTAGCAGTTTCCTCATTCAGCCATTCCTATCTCCTATCCAGTGTCAGCCTCAGAAATCGTTATCACTCACACACACTTTTCAAAGAGACAAAGAGAAATATTGTTGCCAGTTCAACCCCCCCCCCCCCCCCCCCCCACACGGAGCACAGTAAAGATTTAAACTAGCAGTTACTTGAGGCAGTTTTTTTTTCCCCTCAAGTGTTTATTTGTTTCAGATCTTTGGCATGCAACGCTAAACGATTTAGCACCACACCTCTCCGTGCTGTATCCAATTGTTTTGGTCTGTGACAGACAGAAGATAGATGGTGGTGATTCACTGTTGAGTCTAAACGTTTTCAAAAGGGAGGGGGAATACGAGTGGGTCCCCAATGACCTGACGCTGTGTCATGATTTCTCTCTGTCGGTGTGTGTTGTACGTGTGTGTGTGTGTGTGTGTGTGTGAGTGACAGTAAAGACACCATGATTTCTCTCTGCCAGTGTGTGTTGTGCAAGTGTGTGTGTGTGTGTGTGTGTGTGTGTGTGTGTGTGTGTGTGTGTGTGTGTGTGAGTGACAGTAAAGACACCATGATTTCTCTCTGTCAGTGTGTGTTGTGCAAGTGTGTGTGTGTGTGTGTGACAGTAAAGAGACCATGATTTCCCTCTGTCGGTGTGTGTTGTATGAGTGTTGTACGAGTGTGTGTGTGTGTGTGTGACAGTAAAGAGACCATCTCATCTCTCGGCATTTTGTCCAGCAGTGCCTGCTGTTACCAGTCCCTGAGGGACGTTGTCAGGTCTGCTTCCAGGGAGAATTCTTCAAAGGTACCGCCGCGTCGTCATAAGTACCTAATCAGCCTGCGTGGGAGGGCCTGTGAAGGCATGCCAGATACACTGAACACACACACACACACACACACACACACACACACACACACACACAGCTTATCAGCCTTAGACTCTGAGTGCACTTCATGTGCTGCCCAGCCCATGCCATAGATGTGAATTAGAGAGGGGAGGAGAGGCATTTATCTGTGCAAGCCCAGGGTGACACACAGGCCGCTCTCCTATGAGCCATAATGACTTCTTCTGAAGTAAACATTACCCAGTTATGGGAGTGTAGCGAAGAAGGGGACTATGTAAGAGAGAGAGAGGCGCTCCCCTGAGGCACAGCTGATGAGGGAAAGGGAAGGGGAAGAGTTTTCGAACAAACAAAAAAATATTTGTTACAAAGACTGTTTTTTAACAGTTGCGTGTATCACTAATTGTTCCAAGTGAAACGTTGTTTCATCTCACTCTCTACTGTGTATATGGCTGAAAAGACAATAAAAAGCTACTTGACTTGACTTGACTGAAAAAAGATGCTTGTACGATAAGATCTCGTGTAAGTGAGTGTGTGTGTGTGTGTGTGTGTGTGTGTGTGTGTGTGTATGTGTGTGTTCCTGAGTGGCTGGACAAGGACGGCTTTGTGAACTAGGTAAGCTTTGCCTGGGGCACACAATTAGGGACGGTCATTGTTTGCGACCCTCCCTCCAATTTCACACTCCTGATTGAGTTCATCTAATAATGCCCCATGGGCAGCAGTCAGCAGACCCCCCCCCCCCCCCTCTTTCCCTCTTCCTGTGGATCACACACTTAGGAAGGCGGACGGAATGCTGCCAGGAAAAGGGGTTGTGACACGTACTATGGCTGTGTCCAAAAATGTCCACTCATACACTGTGTAGTGCACAGATATATTCAGAGCATTTCGGATATGCCCTGCATAAAAACCTAACCTAAATTATGCCATGAATGTACCCTATGAAATTAAGGTTAATACATTTTGTATTAAATGATGATAAATAATAGTATTTGTTCTAATATTCTTCTCCCAAAAACAAAATATTTGTTGAGCCAGTCCTTCATGGTTCTTCCTCAAGTCTGCAGTAACATAACACCCTCTCTGTACAAAAATCTAGTGGATGCTCCACTTGTGTCCAAAGAATGCAGAATGGCCTTGGTGATTTCGGTCAAGACTGTTCTCTTTAGTACTTCCCCAATGGTGGAATAAGCTACCAGTTGCTACAAAAAGCCAGGTCCACCCCTCTGTGTTTCCAAAAACCTTATGCGAACCCTTCTCTTCCAAGACCACCTACTATCCTAACAATTCTAGCCCACCATCCATCAAACCTACACCTACATGCACTCTCAACTCGTTTCCCTACTCTGTAATTCACTGTGTTTGCTGTAGCGTGATTGTTTTCCTCAATTGTATGTTGTTTTGGATAAAAGCATCTAGCTAAGTGTAATGTAACTTAATGTAATGTCTCCCATCCACTTATCCACTCAGTCCACTCCTCATGTCTGTTGACGTAAATTCCAGTTTCATCCTTGTCGTCGGTTCTGCAGCACACAGTCAGTCAGTCCAAGCCTGTCTTGGGTGTTCTCTCTGTCACTCTGCCTCATTCCCATGATCCTCTGCTTCAAGTGATGTCATGCGTGTTTGATGCTGCTGTGGTCAGGTGAAGAAGCGACATAGCGATCACTCTGAAGCCATCTTTGGTGTCATTTATGGTCTTATTAGCGTTTTATAAACATATTACAAACATTTTTTAGAACATTGAGCTGACATCTCTGCATGATCCTCTAGCTCTCTATTATCTCTTGCTGTGCAACATTATGGAAGCGTATTTCCCATAACATTGTGTGTCATTTCCTGGAGAGCATCTGCTAAGAAATGTACAACATCTGTTAAGAAATTTAATAACAAACACAAACATAAACAAAAAAGCAACCCCCAACAGCATCACTGATTTCACCCAGACGATTAGCATCACTGGGAGCACCTAGACCAATTGATCATCTCTGCTTAGATGTAGGTTGTGGAGGTTCAAGTCCACATGCACAGTGGACATTTCCCACTGGAGGCCTCAGCAAGCATGGGCTGAGAAGGTCAAACCTGACCCAAGCTGTGAGGATGGCTGATGTAGTAAATTATGACATGCCTTTTGGCAAAGCAAGCAACATCACTCATATCACACCCTCATCCATGAAAGCTTATCCAAAACCAAAAAACCCCCAATAAAACATGACCTAAAAGTGAAGTGGCATCGATTAAAGTCACATTACAATGAGTGAAAGTCAAGCAAAATGTGGTAAAAAAAAAATATTTTAGGAATAAGATGAGACAGGCGGTTAAAAATAAACTTGCAGTTCTACACAGGCCTTGCCAAGTCTAATTTTGAAGACATTCCAGCCCAAATGAACAGAGGGGTTTGAGGCTGCAGAATAGCAGGACGAGCGAGGGGGGGGGGGGGGCTATTGGGGGGGGGGGGTAGTCAAGCAGCTGGTTGATGTCTCCGAGGCACACATCCCCCTCTCTCCACCCCCCCCTCCCTCCCTCTCCGAAAAGCGCTGTGGAGGGCACTTTCAGGCCCACCCAGATCGTGTGTGTGCCCACCTACCTCCACTCGCAGGGCAGGGCTGGGCTGTGTCTGGCAGGGCTGCACATCGCTTGGCTCCTCTCTGTCTCTGCACCGCCGCTTCATAACAAAGGAGAAGACAGTGTGCCCACTGCGTGTCTGTGTGTGTGTGTGTCTGTGTCTGTGTGTGTGTCTGTGTGCATGCACTGTGTGTTTGTGTGTGTGTGTCTGTGTGCATACCCACTGTGTGTGTGAGTGGATGTTTGTGTTTATATATGGGTGTGTACGTGTGCATGCCCACTGTGTGTGTGTCTGTGTGTCTGTGTGCATTCCCACTGTGTGTGTGTGTGTGTGTGTGTGTGTGTGTGTGTGTGTGTGTGTGTGTGTGTGTGTGTGTGTATGTCTTTGTGCGTGTGCGTGTGCATGTGCGTGTGTGTGTGTGTGTGTGTGCGTGTGTGTTTGTGCCTATGTGCATGCACGTCCACTGTGCGTGTGTGTGTGTGTGTGTGTGTGTGTGTGTGTGTGTGTGTGTGCCTATGTGTATGCTCACTGTGTGTGTGTATGTGTGTGTGTCTGTGTGTGTGCATGCCCACTGTGTTTGTGTGTGTGAGTTTGTTTGTGCCTGCGTGACTGTGTGTGTGCGTGCATGCATGTGTGCCCATTGCATGTCTGTGTGTGTGTGTGTGTGTGTGTGTGTATATTTCCACGGCCTACTCAGAACAGCCCTTCAGTATTACTGTCCCAGTGTTTGTGAGCGCTGCCCCTCAGTCAATCTGAAATGAGTCAGGCCTCAGCAGATGTCAGTAATTGGTTGACACAACCCAAACGTTTCTTTCAAGCCTGCATTTGTCATTTCAGTTACCCCTTATGCCTTTATTTTTATGCTGTAAGGTTTGCAAACACTAACTGTGGTCTTACGTCAGGAAGATTACTTACTGTACAGAAAGTCTAACAAACAAAAATATATTTGTTACAAAGACTGTGTTTTAACAGTTGTGTCTATCACCAGGTGGGAAAGTCAGAAGAGTCTACTTGGAGAGGTGGGAAATCTAGATTGAGAGAGCAAAAGGCCATAGCACGTATGTTTTCCAACCATTTACAAAACCAGTCGAATTGAATGTACACAACTCTTTAGCCAGACATAGGTTGGTAAGTAGTGAAATCATCTGTGTTGTGTGCACAGGTAGAAGTGGTACATGGATGGCAGGACTTTCTTGTTTTCTGAGACCAGGATCTCCCATCTCTGGCTACCCTACACCCAGTGTTGTTTCAGTGAAACTCTGTAACTCTCCCTCCCTCTCTCTCTGTCTCTGTCTCTCTCTCTCTTTTTCTCTCCCTTTCTCTCTCTCGCATCCTGACTCACCTCTGTCAGGTCATTCGCCCCCGGCACGGAAGGCATCGAGTGATTCCGCGGATTGTTTATTTAATGACCTTGCAGGACTGATAGCACTGGGAGTTTAACAAGAGCTTGGACTCAGAGCTTTGTTCCTGTGCCAAGCACACTGTGGACACTTGTGTGAATGATTCTCTCAATGTAGACCGAACTGACTGACCAAACCGTGTGCGTGTGTGTGTGTGTGTCTGTGTTTGTTTGTGTTGTGCTTTTTCTCACCTCGAAACACAGTGGTCACGACATGACCCATGTGAGTCAGAGCAAAGCAGGAGCCACAGCACTCTCATAACACTCACTAACAGCCACTGGTCTTTTGTCCCAGTTTGACAAAGGAGGGCGGATAGGCAGTTCTCTTCCCTTCAACGAAGAAGTTTTAGAGAAAGAGAGAAAAAAAAACACAGCCCACTTCTGCCTTTGTTGTTATATGAGATAAGCACAACGGGTTAGGCCATTTCATTTATGACAGGAAACAAAATGGCAGTAAAAGTTATTTTGTAACGAGTCCCCTTGTGACGCATAAAAAAAAAAAAAAAGTTTTACCAAATAAATAACGATCATCTGGCTAGCGAGACACACAGCATGACACACACACACATGCTCACACAGAAATAAACACAAAGTCTCTCTCTTGTACACACACACGCGCACACACACACACACACACACAAACACACACACACCAGGAATGCCCAGTGCCAGCTGCATTTTTCAGCTCTCACGAGGGGAAGAGCGAGGAGGTAAACAAAAGCACCTCTCAGCGAGGGAGCTTTCCCGCCAAAATGCTAGCCCGGCCCGGTCCTCAGTGACTAGTGTCGCTATGGCAACCAGCACACTGTTGTCCACAAGTCCACGTGAGCTAGGGGGGCGGGCACGGGGCTATTGGAAACAGACGAGAGAGAGAGAGAGAGAGAGAGAGAGAGAGAGAGCATACCAGGTCTGCTGCTCTGAGATAATTAGACTTGGCGTGTTCCCAGCGGAGAAGGAGGCCATTGTTAAGACACCCCCAAAATTGAATTTCTTTGGAGACTTCAGAAAGCTCAGCACAATGGCCTTCAAGATGTAAAGACTCCTTAATAGATGACGGCAGTCCTTGTTACGTGTTGTGGCCTATAGGGTTTATGTGTGTGTGTGTGTGTGTAGGAATGGAGGGAGTGTGCTAGTATCGTTGTGTCACCTCACTGCCACTAGATGCCCTTGTTCAGTTACCAGGGTGATAAAAGCTCTACCTCTACCTGTTCAACTTGGGCTGACACAAGCAAAGCAGTCAGCCAGTCAGGCAGTGCTGGCTTCAGGTAAGGGCAGACTTGAGACCTGACTCACAGGTGACACCCACACCCACACCCACAGGGAGCTTCAGTCATCACTGTTCTCAGATCAGCTCTTTTTGACAGACAGTCACACAGTGGCTGGGTGACTGGACCCTCGGCTCTGTGCTCCTCAGCTGCTGCTGCTGCTGCTGGTAATAGCCAAAGCAGATCGCAGCTGTGCGGTTGCCCGGCAGGGAAAAAGATCAGGGGTGACTGCCTGTGACTCTCATCTCTTCTGGGCTCACCTCCTCCACTCCACTCCTCTCTGCTCCTCTCCTCTCCACTCCACTCAGTGTGGGCCACAGCTAGTGGCACCCACTTGGTCACGACCCATTAGAGTTGTGAGACATTGGTTAATGGGGACCTTCGCTAAACACATGTGACCAGGCATGTGGTATCGCTGCAGGCATGTGTGACCGAATCGCTGACCGCGACTCACTCGCTCACTCGCTGTATTTTTTTTTAGGTAGGTTGCTTGCTTGTCGCGTTGCCCCCTTATCTGTTAAGAGGCTTTTTTTTCTCCTCCTTTGCCCTGTTTCTCTTCCGTTCTTTCTTCGTTCTCTGCCTTTTTTTTCTCCCCTTCTTCCTTTCTTTCTTTCTTTCTTTCTTTCTTTCTCAGGCTGTAAGAGAGTTTTTTGGAGAGCGCGCGTCTCCGATTCCCCCGCCCCTTGACAGTGGCCTCAATGACCTTTTGTTCTTTACAGTGCCGGCTGTGTGAAACTAGAGAGAGAGAGAGAGAGAGAGAGAGAGACACACACACACAGGGAGGGAGGGAGGAAAAAAAGAAGGGAGGGAGTTAGAGCGAAAGCGCGCGAACGGCCAGCCAATGGCAGCGCGGCGTCAAAGGGAACAGCAGCTGGGCGAGCATTCCAGCATAGCGTACACGTCTGACAAAAGGGAGGGACGGTTTCCCGCCAGCACTATGCAAATCCCTGGACCTGTGCCACGCTCACATTCTTCCGAGCAACTCGATTTCCAAGGAAGACGCTAGAAAAAGCGAGAGCGAGAGGGGGAGAGAGAGAGGAGAAAAAAAGGGAAAGAAATGGGAGCAGGAAGAGAAGTTTTGTTAGGGAGGATTTAACTGCTGTTTGACCAACAGAGTGCAAACTTCCCTATATCAACTACTCGTTTACTCATCATCTCTCTTTCTACCACTTTTTCTCTTTCTTTCTCTCTCTCTCTCTCTTTCTCTAACACTGTCTTTTCTCTCGTTTCCTCTGACAGTAAATGAGTGCAAACTTCCCAATATTAACGACTCTTTTACTCACTCATCTCTTTTTTTCTTCTTTTCTCTTTCTCTGTGTCACTCACTGCCTCTCTCTCAATTACTCTCTTTCTTTTCTCTGTCACTCTGTCTTTCTCTTTGTGTCTGCCTCTGTCTGTCTTTGTGTCTGCCTCTGTCTGTCTTTGTCCATCTCTGTCTCTCTCTGTCTGTCTGTCTGCCTGCATCTCTCTCTGTCCCTATCTCTCCCTCTGTCTCTTTCTCTCTCAGTCTCTCTCTCTCTCTCTCTGTCTGTCCCTGTCTCTCTCTCTCTCTGTTTCCATCTCTCTCTCTGTTTCCCCTGTCTCTCTCTGTCTGTCCCTCTCTCTTCCTCTGTCTCTAACTGTGTGAGTCTGAGGCCAGACAGGCTGTTTGTCAGATGAGATAAAGCTCACGTATGATACAAGGATGCAAGGATGTTTATTGTCACTTTCATAGAAATACTGGGTAGAGTAGGGCATGCTCCCTGCTGCTGTGCCTCACTCGCTAGGAAACAGGTCTGGGGGTCAGAGAGTCGCAGGTTCGAATCCCAAACCAGTAGGAAGACTCTAGGTAGGTGGGGGAGTAAATAACTAATGCTCTCCTGCATTCTCATCCATGGCTGAAGTGCCCTTGACCAAGGCATCTAACCCCACATTGCTCCAGGGACTATATCAGTGGTTCTTAACCTGGGTTCGATCGAACCCTAGGGGTTCGGTGGAGCCTCAGTGGAACCGTTAATGCACGGTTCATTTTGTGCACCAGTAAAAAAATCATATATATATATATTTTTTAACTAAAGAAGGGTTCGGTGAATGAGCATATGAAACTGGTGGGGTTCGGTACCTCCAACAAGGTTAAGAACCACTGGACTATATCCTGTACCTGAATAACTCTACTGGATGAGAGCATCAGCTAAATGAAATGTAATGTGCTGCTTTGCCTCTGTCACTCTGCCGAGTCTCTAGCATTCAGTCTTCAGTACATACTGTACATATTCAACACATTTATTGTTCTTTCTTTCTATCTCTCTCTTACTCTTTATATCCCTCCCACTCTTTATCTATCACTCTCTCTGTCTGTCTTTATCTATTTATCGCTCCCTTTCTCTTTCTCTCTCACACACACTCCCCCAATTGTGCTCACCTTATCTCTCTCTCTCTCTGTCTCTCTCTCTGTCTTTCTGTCTCTGTCTTTCTCTCTCTGTGTCTGTCTATCTGTATAAATGGCTCACTATTAGTTGTCCCTGTGGAGTGCTGGAGCAGCAGTAGAGTAGAGGCTTTGAAGAGGAGTCGCGGGTGTCGTATTTCGCTGCAGATACACGAGTACGCCTTTTAGCCCACTTCCCTGGAAACCACCAGCAGATGGACAGATGGCATCGAGTGATCTCTATCTTCAATTTTTTTTTTCTTTTTTTTTGAAATTCCAAACAAGTTGTAAGATGTCTACCTCTCCTGTCTTTCTTTCTCTTTTGACCTTCTCTCTCCCTCTCTCTTCTTCGTACAGTAGTGTGCACACACACACACACACACACATGCACACACACACACATGCACACACACACACATGCACACATACACACACACACACACACACACACACACACACACACAAACACACACACACATACACACACACACACACTTGCAAACACACAAACGTACACACACGTGCACAAAGTCACGTGCGTACACACCTCCCACTGGCGTTATGCCCTTTTACCATTGGTCTGTCAACACTCCCACAACTTTCTCACCGCAGCGGACCATGTGAGGCACCCCCAGGTGTGACAATCCCACAGAGGGCCCCACTAGGAGCCTCTGGCCCGTCACGCCCTCCCACCCTCACGCCCCCCACCCCCCACCCCCCCTGGCCTTCAAGGCCCTCGGGGGACTGCGCAAGAATCAGGGAGCTCAGGCTCCTGTTCCCACTCCCCTCGACCACCCCCCCAACCTGCAACACCACCACTACCTCCTCCTCCTCATCCTCGTCCTCTTCCTCCTTTCTGTAAAAAGAGCTACTTTTGAAACACTTTGTTATTCCCCTCTATCCCTCCCTCTCCCTTCTCTCTCCTCCTCCCCCGTCTCTCTTTTCCTCACTTTCACTCTATTTCTTCCTCATCCTCCTCTCTTTCTCCTTCATTCTCTCTCCCTCTCTCTCTCTTTCTCCCTCTC